>JAECWM010000296.1:0-427500 GCA_018150695.1 Drosophila oshimai | reverse complement strand
GAAAGTATGATATCCTATTTTGGCAGACACGGCTGCAAGCAGTTTATAAAAGGCAAACCCATACGATTTGGATACAAAGTTTGGTCTCTTTGCACTCCATCAGGCTACATGTTGAACTTTGAAGTATACCAAGGAAAAAATCCTCGCTCAAATGAAGACTATGAAGCAAAGTTTGGAAAATGTGCTGCTCCTTTGGTCAGTATGATTGATGATTTTCCTGACATATTAAAAGGTCTACCATTTTCATTTTATTTTGACAACCTTTTTACAAGCTATCCTCTCGTAGCCTATTTAAAATCGTGCGGATACAACGCTACAGGAACGATTCGCGAGAATCGTATTCCAGTAAGCTGCCCACTTGTTCACAAAAAAGAATTGAAATCGTAAAAATAGAGGCTACTCAGAATCAATTACTATGAAGAGCACTGGTATTCATTTGGTAAAGTGGAAAGACAATAATGTTGTCTGTATGTTATCTTCGAGCTTTGGAGAAAATCCCAAATCAATGGCTCAGCGTTATTCAAGAGAAAAAAGAGCTAGAATACAAGTACCTCGACCATGTGCTATTACAGAATACAACAAATATATGTGCGGAGTAGACCGATTTGACCAAAACTTGGCCCACTACCGCATTGCATACAGGGGAAAAAAATGGTGGTCTGTCATTTTTACCTGGCTTATAGATGCCTGTGTTCAAAATGCTTGGCAGCTTCATTGTAAAGTGCAGCCGGCGATGACACAACTTGAATTTCGACGACAGTTGGCTGTATTTTACTGCAAGCACTACGGCTCAAAAGCCAAGTCAGTTGGTCCGATGCCTAGCCATAGACATGCGCAGCAACCGGGCCGAGTTGATTACGCTCTTCGCTTTGATAAAACTGATCATTTTGTAGTGCCATCTAATCGTAGACGTTGTGCTGGAGAAGGATGTAAAGTATCAGGACGAATGGCGTGTGGAAAATGCAACGTTGGACTTTGTGTCAACTGTTTTGCCAGTTATCATACCAAATAATAATATAATCCTTTGTTTTTTCAAAAAAAATGTGCATCACTTTATATGATATTCATAAAAGTATCCTAAAACAACTTTATTAAATACTTTTTATTAAAAAAAAAAAGGCCGACCACAGTTGATGTTCTCTTTAAAAACCTGTACCCTACCAGTCCCACGGTGACCATATGGTAACGCTTGTTTTTCGCATTTTCCGGAAAAACTACAATGTGTATCAGAAAACTGACTTCATTTTCGTGCTCATGAGGTCGAATTACATTAATACAGAAATTTTAAAGAAAATCTAAAAAAAAAATAGTTCTGGGTAAATTCGGGTTAAATTTAATAATTTCGCGAGGAGTATTGAATTGGCCGAGACAACTCCCAAGGTCGGAACCGAAGCGGAGGTTACAGGTTGGGGATCTTTGTAATACGGTGGCGAAGTTTCTGACAAACTGATGAATGTTTCAGTTGTCGTAAAAGACCGAAGTCGGTGTCAACTGGGCTACACTATAGCTTCCTTACTTGTTGCTGAAGAACCTATTATATTACCTAATCACACAATTTGTGCTACAAACTTTGGTGACGGTTCTTGCAAGGGAGACTCTGGCGGACCCTTGATTTCTCTACCGGACTACAAGCTTATTGGCATCGTTTCGGGAGCTATTCGATGTCTTACGCCTGGAGTTTATGCAGATGTTGCATTTTTCAAGAAAAGTATCGAAGATACTGCCCAAAGCTTATGTAATTAGTTGAATATTCCGCCAATCTCCGGCATTGTATTACATGATTCTTATTCAGTCTTGTTTCTTTAAAATTAAAAAAATATTTGAATTTATTAAAGCTAATCGAATTTTTCTGATCTCTAAAAACGTAGCTTCACAATAAATATCTGATATCTAATAGATGTCATACATTATATGTATTACATATCTCTAAAAACAACGTAAAACATTGAAAATTGATTAGCAGGAGGACGCACTTCAATGGACAGCTGATAGCCCAAAAACTCCATTAATATTTAATTTGTTTTCTTTTAATATCCAGTATTTTAGCTAAATAGTTTTGGTGAAGTAAAATAAAAATTTGTTATACCGTGTAAAGTAGTGATCCTGGCTGGGATATGTCTCAGTCTGTCCAGGGGTCGCTTACAGAAAATTTATAAGATGGGACTGGTGGAAACTGTAAGAGAGTGAGCTGACTAAGGTGGAAGTGGTCAGTCTCACGTTTGAGTTGTTGGGAAAAATCGGCCGAACGGGCTGCAGCTGAGGCGGGACGCCTATAGCGGCTGCAGGGCGAGCGGGAAGCGGGCGGCAACTGAGGCTGGTACGCCTAGCGGTTGCAGGGCGAGCGGGAGCGGGCGGCAACTGAGGCTGGTACGCCTAGCGGTTGCAGGGCGAGCGGGAGCGGGCGGCAACTGAGGCTGTACGCCTAGCGGTTGCAGGGCGAGCGGGAGCGGGCGGCAACTGAGGCTGTACGCCTAGCGGTTGCAGGGCGAGAGGGGGAAGGGTTACCTACGTCGTACTTTGATTTGGGCTGCTGGAAAACGTAACGGTCAAGTAACGGACACAGGGTTTAACCTTAACGATATACAAGCTTTATTTCATTAAGTTGGGAGGAATCCTAGTTGATAAACATGTTCCCTGGCTTGCCTATACCGCACTCCTAATGTAGCTCTACTTGCTCAGGCAGGATGACTGCGGACTTGTTACTGGCTCTGCGGTGCGCGTGGCTGCTGGCGACGAGATGCGTGGGCGACGAAATGCGTGGGCGACGAGATGCGTGGGCGATGCGATGCGTGGGCGACAAGAGGCGTGTGATCTTTGCGGCGAGGTATACGGTGACAGGCTGCGCGTGGTCGACAGCTGCACGGTAACAGGAGGCGCGTGGGCAGCAAAGGCACGGTCGCAGGAGGCGCGTGGTCGACAAGAGGCACGGTCGTAGAAGGCGCGTGGTCGACAAGAGGCACTGCAGCGGGAGGCGCGTGGCCCTCCCGCCTTCGCGGCAGACTAAGACGTTTTCGCGATGTCGACCGATCAGCTTCAGCTCCCGAAAAAGACTAACTTCAATACCCGGCGTCCGTTTCCTTATCGCCTAAAGTTTCGATTCTGCTGCATCCTCTGCCGGCGTCTGCGAAGTTTATTCGTCTCCCTTGCGCCTGCGTATTCAGCCGCAGGTGGCCCTTTCGGTAGCTTTGTCTCGGTCTTGGCGTCTGCAGCTGCGCGGGTGTCTAGCCTTCCCCGTCGCCCCTTTGCCATGCCTTTGCATGTGCGCAGTGGATTTTTCCTATGGCGTGTTCGGCTGGTCTTCCATTCTCGTCGCTTAGGTTCCGTTGGTTTTCGGCGATTCCTTGTCCACGCCGGCTGCCTAGTGATGGCCTGCTTCCATTATTCGCACCTAGTGGTGGCGCGTTTATACTATCGCGATACTTCATTTGATACTTAATTTAAAGGGTATTAATAATAAAAATGGGTTTAACAGATATAACTAGTAATTAGAAAAATATAATAATTAGAAATATATAGTAATATAGTATGGAACATGGTCGAAAATTGTACGGCCCGTTTTCGGGTCGTTACAACCGAAAAGAGCCTTTCTATATTTTCAAAATCGTTTCTTTGATAAAGAAATCCCAAGAATAAAATCGTATACAAAGCCCATATAATATCCTTATAATTTCGCTTTGGTATTCTTAAGCTGTTGCGCAGTCATCATTAATGATCTTTACTATTGTTGTCTTACACCCAGAAAAAAATGTGGACTAAAGAACCGAAATATGGACTTAAAAAAGGGTAAAATGGACTATTTGTTGGGCTTAGGAATCATTAAAGTAAAGGCTATAAATAGCCTCAAATCAAGTCCGAAAATAGCCTAGATAAAAAAACTATTTGTTTTGACTTTTCTTATTTCACGGATTATAAATGGATTTATAAGCAGAAGAATATTAATTATAAACATTTGTTGTTATTTATAAAACTTACATTCCATTTGACTCCACTGGGATTTGAACCTCTGGCCTTTGAATCTCTACGCGTGGGGTCCTAACATCTGCTCTACAGTTAGCTTTTTAAGGATATGTGTGTATGCAAAATTTATAGTTTCTTATTGTTCCTTAACTTAAAAGCGAACTAATTCCTAAAACTTAGGATTAGTTTTTTTCTGCGTGTAGAATATACAAATAGAAAACTCAAAATCAAGTTGGAGTCCAATGGTGCAGTAATTTAATTTTTTTTATGAAGGGTATCAGAGAAAGTCTTTGTTTTCAGTCCCTTCTGTTAAGATAACAAAAAACTACTACAAAAACTAAACTATTTCAGAAGTAATAGAAGCATGGTTTTATTAAGTTTTTGCGCGTATTAGTTACATTTAATATACATTTCATTTAATTTTTAACAAATATTTTTATATAAATCAAAAGATTGACTGTGAATTACTCAGCAATGCTGTTAGCAGTCTTGTTGATCCAATCCCGGAAATAAGCCACATCTGCGTAAACTCCAGGGAAGATACTTCCACAAGCTTTGCTGCCCCAGGAAACTATTCCAATGAGCTTGCCATCTTGCATGCTAACCAATGGACCGCCAGAATCGCCAAGACAAGCATCTCTTCCAGTTGCGTAGGCACATAGCATGTCCTCAGTGATCTCAGAAGGCCAATAGGTTTTCTTACAATAAGTGTGATCGACGACGGCTAAATAGACGCCTTGTAGGTATAGCGGATCGTCCTTGGCAGCATTAATATAACCCCATCCTGTGACTAAACCTATAGTTCCAGCTTTAGGGGTTTTCTCAGCAAGAGCTATTTTTTGAACACTGGTACCAAGTTCAAGGGGTGACTTTAATAGGAGCACAGCAACGTCGTGACCAGTCATTGCCGTTGACCTGAATTGCTCGTGAAGTATGGATTTTGCCACCTTGACCATCTGACCACCTTTATAAGAAAATGATGATCCAGCGCGGACGGAAATGGACTCAACGCTTTCGTTTTTGACGCAATGAGCAGCGGTCAGAATAACCCACTCGCTATATATAATTCCACCGCAGACATGCTCGTTTAGTTCCAGGTAAACTTGCCAAGGAACATCTTCGATAAGTATATCGGATCCTCCAACTATCCTTTCCTTTGGTTTAGAAACATGAGCAGCAGACAGCAAAGCCACTGTTAAAAAGAATACAAAGCACTTGAAGTACATTTTAACTTGGTTTAACTAAAATTTCCGATGTCTGAACTGCAAGAAGAGTCAGCCTTTTATAGGGTTACTCGAGTTTAAACATTCAAAATATGCAGTCTTTTATTTTGTCCAACAGATAGCTCTTTATAGCTTCCGCAAACTTAACGTTATCTCTACTTTTGCAAACTACTTTTAAAACAGATTTCTACAGTTCGCTAATAAAAAAAAATACTCCACTTATAGTGCGAAAGAAGATAAAAACAGGCAGATATAATTAGAAAATGTTTAAAAAGTTAGACAATACTCCCATAAACTTACTAACTTTGTAGACCGTGTCTATATTTAGAATATTTTATTTCAGTCCATTTCCACAGGTAACAGTATAAAAGAGTGGCTCTTATTCCATTTCAGACAACGAAACAAACAAACAAACTTAAAATGTACTCGAAGTGCCTTATATTTATATCGATTGTAGTCCTGATGTCTGCTGCTCGGACTCCTCAACCAGAGGAAAGGATCGTTGGAGGCCATTTTATACCCATTGAATATGTTCCTTGGCAAGTGTCCCTGCTAGTAAATGATGTGCATGACTGCGGTGGAGTAATTTTCAGCGACTTCGCTATTTTGACTGCAGCTCACTGCGTCTTTAACAAAACCTTTGATATATTGTCTGTCCGCGCTGGATCTTCACATTGGAGTAAAGGTGGACAGGTGGTTAAGGTTGCGAAATCCATACTCCACGAGCGATATAATAAGTCTACGAATGACCACGACGTTGCTGTGCTCATTTTGGAGTCACCACTCAAACTTGGAGCAGAAGTAAAAAAAATAGCTCTAGCTGAAGAAACTCCTAAAGCTGAAACTATGAGTTTAGTCACAGGATGGGGTTTTACACTAGAAAATGCTAATTTCAGTTGGCCAGTTCTACAAGGCGTCCACGTAACTGTTGTCGAACACACTAAATGTATACGAGAGTATGAAGAGTATGATGCATCAAGTATCACCAAAAATATGATTTGTGCCCTAGGTCCAGAAAGAGACGCATGTAGTGGGGATTCCGGAGGTCCTCTGGTTAGCGTAAACGATCGCAAGCTTATTGGCATAGTTTCCGGGGGCGAAGGTTGTGCCGGAAACTATCCTGGAGTATATGCAGATGTGGCCTATTTCCGGGATTGGATCATAAATACAGTTAAGAATAATATTTTGTAAATCCCTGTTTTAAAATTACAAAAACGGATTAAAAACATGTAAATTTTAATTTAAATAAAATATTTACATATATGCACAAAAGTTTAAGCTGTTGATTTTTAGAAGGACAAAGATTGATAAAAACCATTTTACTGTAACATTGAAAAGGATGTAATGGTTAACTTAATTTGTATTGCTATTGAACCTTAAGAAATCATACCACTGCAAGATTTAGTTTCGTTTTTTTTTATTGAACTAAAGGATTCTAATTATATAATATTCCATCCATTGTGACTCTTTTCAATCAAATTTGGATCAAGTCAGTTGTCTTTCACCTGTCAGCATGTTCGGCATAATCATATTTCTGTGTCTTCCAATCATCGTTTTCCGTTTGCCCAGGGACATGTGGGGTGCCATCCAATAACAAATAACCAATCGAATAGCTCACACCTATCCATCCAGTAGTACGTAATCCATAAACCGTGACCATTACACGAAGATGTCCAAGGCAGGCAATCAAAAACTCAACCCCGCATCCAATCATGTATCATCAATCAAATCTGGCTTAATTCGGCAGAAGAGCTCGGCTCCGTCACCAAAACCAAAGCCGGAGAAAAGTCACATCCTGGAAATGCATCAGATTTTCCTGAACCACGACCTCCGTGGCGACAATAAGATATCTGTAAGACACTTGGGCGACTGTCTCCGGGTGATGGGTGCCAATCCCAGCGAGGCGGTGGTCAGGAAACATGTCCGACAGCTTGAGGCTGCCTCCTTAGCGCGAATTTCCTTCGATGAGGTCATGACTATATACAGTAGTTTGGGTAAACATGGTGGCAGATCGAGTCCAAGGAAGAAGCAGATCGAAGAGAAGCAGTTTACATCCAGTTTGAGACTTTTCGATACGGATAATTCTGGTTTTTTATCTGCCGTGAGACTCCGTCGTATTTTAACCCAATTCGGAGATTGCATGAGTTCACTGGAGGTGGACGAATTGCTGCAGGGCAGGATTAACGAACTGGGATTGGTGGACTACAAGCAGCTGATCCATGATATCCTCAACGGCTAATGGGTGAAATATCCGAAGGAGGGGAATTGGGCATAGAAAGAAAGATAAGAAAAGGAGAAGAATAGCCCAGCAAATCAATACAATTATAGACAGGTGAAAGTGTGTAACAGAATAAATGTTTGGTGCAAACCCCAAATGGGGAACAAACACTGGTTTATTGTGAATTTAACATATAAGGTTTAGAGTGCTGTTAACCAAAATACAGCATTTATAATCTTTATGGTTTGGTCAGGATATTTTCATGGTTTCTATTAGCATTGAGCATTTTTTCGCAGATCAGTTTAAATTTTTACTTTAATTTAAAAACTTTAAAAGAGGCATTATTCTAAAATATTAAATTATAAATAACCACAAAGGGGCCACAAAAGTGTAATTAAATTAAATTCGTTTGCTTTATCTGTAACAAAAAAATTTAAAATGTAGACAAAGAATCGAAACGTAGAATCAATCCGCCTCTCAGTGTCATCATTTATCCAGTGCTCGCCACACATATGGCATCATCATCAATTGCTGACCATATCCAGAACTCCACTGGGAAATGAATGACCCAAAAACGCAACTGGACAGCTGAGTACATCATCCATTCTGTTTTGGGAATCGCTGGCTGGGCAGAACATGTGCAGTGCAATGGATTGCAAATAATTCCGAAGCGTTGCCCCCAACATGACCAGTGCCTAATGCTAATGCGTGATGATGCCTCCAGCTGTGGTCAGCGATTCAGTTGGAAAATTTAGGGGGACGAGGATGGGTGATGTGGGCTGGGTTTAGGGTGCGGCAGCTGGTGGCAATAAATGCAGAAACACGGACTGCAGTCCGACTCGATGGGCAGCATATGCAAATGCTGTCAAAAACGTTCCGATTGCTGGCATATTTCCGACACATTTCGACTGCTTACAAAATAGACAAAAAAAAAGGGCCAACAGGCACAAGTAGAAATCAATCGGACCGGGAATTTGGGAGGGGAGAATGGAGTTGCTTTGCGTAAGTCCTAAACTGCTGACTTTTTATGCCCCATATGATCGAAGTCAAAGGAGAATTCTGTCCCTGCTAAATCCCACAGATAGAGAGGTTTTGTTTAAGGTGAGATCTATTACGAAATTGCACGAAAAAAGTAGTGATAAAAACTAGATTCATTTTACATATGTTCTGAACTGTTAATAATCCAAAAAATTATAATAATAAGCTCTTAAGGCGTGGATAAAGGGGGGAGGGTTTTGGAAATTTTAAACAAAAAATTTTTACAAAATGCTAAGCATATGGTTTTATCAATTTTACTTTCGATTACTTTGTAAAGTAGGGATTTTTGACTATATTAACTCTTTAGATTTAGGAGAATATTGTAAAAAATTATTCCTAAAAATGTTTCGCAGGTAAAATCAAATGCCTGGCTTCATTATCATGTAAGTCCCAATGCCGGAAAGATAGAACCCTACAGCACCAGCGAGGTCAGCATCAGTCTAAACTATTTCGATTATCACGAGGACCTGGAGCATCATCATCGGTTTTGTATCCAATCCATCTTCTCTCCTCGAGATCATTTTAATGGCGAGACAACGTTGGCCACTTTCCGTAGAGTTTCCCCTCGTGAGATATCCTCAAGTAAACTACCAGTTCGCCTGGAAGCCACACCCCTTTCGTTGACAAAATCTAGTCTGGATTCACCCTCCTGTTTGGGTAAAATTGCCATCAAAAAGAATCTGCAGCTGAGGCCGCTCTGTCCCAAGTGTTTAGGAAGGTTAAAGGCTCCTCAAGAACATAACTGCTTAAAGAAATGCAGCCTTTTATCCAAGATCGTTATTTCCTGCTGCTTGGTGGGAGGTGAGTTAGGATTTAATTGGAATATTACTATTGGTGATTATTACCTGTTTCATCTCTGATTTTAGTTTTCTTTACAGTATATATACAACGTGAACAAATGCTTGAAATGCTGATAAAGAACCCAGATCAAGAATATCTATAAAGTAAAGTGCTAATAAATGGAGTTAATTATAGAAATTTTGAGTAGTAAAACTTTTTGAGCTTCTGAATCTTACATAAAGGTGATTTCTCAGTCCAAATTTCGAATTGAAACAAACTTACAACATTTTGGTTTTCTAATAAAAATATACTTTAATATCGAAAATAAATGGTGATCCAGCTTTTATTAAATTGAACCCTTAGTCATAAATTCAAAATAGTCCCCTAAAATAAATATAGATAGTGTTCACAAATCATTTGCATATATTTCTATTTATTTTTCTTAAGCTTTTTCGAGTTCTGTTCAATCCAGCTTTTGTATTTGAAGACGTTTGTGTAGAGTGAGGGCAGATTGACAAAACCACAACCATGTCCTTGAATGGCAATGCCGACTAGTCTGCTGGCAAGGATCAGGGGACCTCCGTAGTCGCCAGGACAAATGTCATAGCGGTAGTAGAAGGAGCAGAGTAGCTCTGAGCCAACCGATTCCACCAGCTCATCGATGCAAAGCTGTCGTTTTTGGATTTTGCTCACTCCATGTTGCAACGTTTTAGGTGCTTTGTTGGACTCCAAACTTTTATCCCCCCACCCAGCGTTACTTGGAAAATCATGTTCAACGGGTTCTTTATCGGCGAGCGGGATTTTGGTTACTCTGCTGGATAACACGGAATTTTTGAGCCACAGCAGCGCGATGTTGTTGTTATACTCCCGATACTTTTCGTGCACCACCACCGCAATTACTGGGATGACTTTGCCACGTTTATAGAGATCTGGAGTGCCCACACGAACAGTTATCTTATTAATTGGAATTTTGTGGACACACTGGGCGGCAGTCAGTATAATTCGATCATCGATAACAGTTCCTCCGCACTCGTGATACCCATTAATCCGCAGCGAGGCTATGAACGTCCATAAGTCGAAGTTAGCACGAATGCCGTTGTGGATTCCTTGGCTGCTTTGCAGAAACAAGAGCAACACTATGGAGGATCCAAAAGACATTCTGATCTTGGTTTGCGATTTAGTTAGACTCTTAAGCTCATTTAGTTGATATTGTGAAAGACGAAACGAATTGGATTTGTAAAGCTTGTTAGAAGGCGTTTTGGTTTCAAATTTGTAATTTAATGCTGTTTTTTGGTAAGTAAGGGTACATGGGTATATGCATTTTTATGTTTCTTCATAAATGTTAAAAAAAATTTTTTAGGTGTTTCGAAAAATTAATTACTTAAATAAATAATTATCTATACAATAAAACTGAAATAAATCCTTTAAGTTTACTATTTATAGTTAGTTGTTCGAAACAACAGTAGAGTACTTATATAAGTCCTTAATGTATCCTTACTTGCACAGCAAGCTCTATTCTTAAAGTATTTTAACTCCAAACTAATTGATAACAGTAAATTAATTAGGCTAATCTGATATTTTTTTTTAACAAAGTCACATTACCTAAATTAATAACCAATAAAAATTTAATACGCAAAACTGTTAAGCTAAGAAACCTCTATGATATATCCAACATTTATGCGGAATAGTCAAGCCAGGGATAACTGGACAATTGTTTTGCCTTGATATTAGAGCACTCCAAGGATTCCCCTTTGACTGATGACAGTTGAGAGCATAAGCAGAGAGCAATGGGTCAACCGTGTTTTTGGCCAGGTCAAGGGGCAATGAGGAGGCGTGGCCATTGGCTAATTGGTGGCCGTAGTTCATTAGGGTGCCAGTCACACGCTGATTAGGTGGTTTTGACTCGGATGCGGTTGCAATTTGGTGTCGCAACCACAACAACAATAACAATCGGTCGAAATTGATGGCTTAGAAACTGGAAGCAAATGGAAGTGTCTTTTGACCTGGTTCAGTGCGATTAATTAGGCCAGAAAGATGAAGATGGTAGAATTCTGTAGCTTAAAGCTTACTCAATTGTAGTAAAACACCCTTAGTCTCAATTGCTGTGGTCATAATCAATTGATACGCTTTGTCAATCCATAATACCTTAAGGAACCAAGCTAGCTGATTTTATTATTCGCTCCCCAGTTGTCCAATGGAAATGTGAACAACAAGCCGCAGACGACGGAGAACAAAACTGCCAACAATGCCGCCTAATCTCGGCTTAAAAACTTGCCGCACAATTCCTGGTGAAAATGTCATCGAACAAACAGAGCAGCAAACCAGCAAAGTCAGGGGAAAAGTCTCGTTCCCTTGGGAAAAGCTCATTCATCGGAGACGACAAACAAACAAGATGTGCTGGGGCCATAAATTAGCATCACTTAAGTGGCCAGATGAGAGTCAAACGGACCGCTCCGGGGTCCTCTCCTCTGAGGGGGCGTGTAATCCTTTCAACGATTAATTGCAGCCTAACCCCAGCTGGATTTAAGGAAGGGAAATGTGAATATAAATGGCTAATTCAGACGGCGAAGGCACACAAATGTCATGTGGGACAGCTAATGATATCTACAAATCCCTAAACTCAATCAATTGTGGGGACGAAAAGACAATGGTAAGTTACCCTTTGTAAACTTCATAGTTCGAATTTTATATTCCCTTTTTTTTCTTAAAAGGGAATATATGATTTGGAAATTGCGCTTTAATTGGGAAAAGATATACTAAAGAAGGAGACACTCAATCCCTTATACAGAATTAACAATTTAAATATAAAGTTAATTAAGTTTTTAAACAAAAAAGTAAAATAAACCACGCAGAAAACACTATTCTATTTTAGTAAAAATTATGAAGGTGGCTAATTCAAAAAACGGTATCTTAAATTGACTCAATTCTATAATACAACTCATTTCAAACCTAATATGGTTATGGAAATATTTAAAGTACAATTTTATAGGTAGAGTTCTTAAATAAAAGATCGGACAAGTTTTATAGTTCAATTAAAAAAAACTTAAGGACAAACATTAATTTTTTCTCTCGCGTCAGTTTAATGCATTAACTCTGTTCTTGTCTCATAATGAGCAAATCAATTATTACCCTTGCAAGGAAGATGAAGTCAGGTTAATGTCCTCCCAGGGGGTTGACCTTGGTCAACCCTTGCCCTGTTGCCATCTCTTTCTCACTGGTGGTATGAACTGACTGCTATAAATCGTTTTTATGGCTTTCCATTACGCTGGGCAACTGTAATACGTATACGTTACGTATACGTAATATGCCTTGGGCAGCCTTGCACTGGTAACCCATTTTTATGTACGCAACCGCTTTTTCGCACTAGGCCACACATTTGTGCAGCCTGTCGCCAATCGGTGACTTATTACATTTTCACCCACCCAAGCCCCTTTTTTTTTATTTTTTTTCATGCATTTCCCATAGTTTTCTCACATTTCCATGTCCCACAACAAGCAATGCAGTCAACTGAAAACGCACTGAGCAAATAAACAAAGGAAGCGAGTCGAAAATCTAGAGAAAATGCAGTCAGTAAGGGTGTGGGTGGTTAAAGAGGGAGGAATTTCCTTGGGAGAGGGGGTAGCTTTTAAGGCCAGGATACCACCGCACTATGGGGAAAATTACCACTTTATCTGGCATTTGCATGTTTTTTAAAAGTTTTCTAATTACGACAATTTTACTTTTAACGTATTAAGAAAACATCAGACTGTTATGCCCCAAACTCAAAATGTTAAATTTAACAGTCCCCTGTTAGAAAAACGGCTGTTAAGTCAGCTGTTGCAATCGGAAGCACGTCGGCTAAGTTGTGTGAATTTGTATATTTCCTCAGTTTTGATTTTAATATTTAATGATGGAACAACAATTAGAGGAAAACCAAAACATGAATGCTGATCTTGCAGGTTTGCACTGTGTGTTAAATGTAATAAATCGTTAAAATTGTGCGTGTGTATACTAATATTTTGCAGATTTCCATGAGCTTCCTTAGCTGAATTTTTAGAAACAAATTTGAACTTTGGAAAGAATTATGTAAGAGAGTTTAGAATTGTTTAAGTGTTAGACCAAGTCTTTGTTGTAGCGTTGTCAATTCTGAGTTTACAGGTATTGGTCCCAATGTCATATTTTTCCATATTTTGCTGCAATTTGCATTTTTGTTAGGTAACCTCAATTTTCGAACGCAGATTTCTTTGCTGTGTGTAATAGCGAGAGGGGCCGGAACAAACAAGGAAAGGCAGTTAAAAGGAATTTTGAACTGCACACATGCAATAATGTTAATAAAAACATTTTAAAATTAAAAAACCATACATTTTTGGAATAACTTTCATAATAACTGGCTAAAATGTAAAAGCACTTACATGAACTTTGAATGAAGACATTTGCAATGGTTAAACGGTACAACAACTTTGCCTTTAAAAAAAGTAAAAGACTGGTTGGATGCCCACTTCATTTATTTGGATCGAAAGGCAAAAGAGTTAAAAGACTGGATGCAGCGAAACAACCAAACTCCCAAGGTGATAGGGTTTTCTTGCTAGTTCAAGCAGCAATAGGAAAAAAAAAAAATTTTTTTTTATAATTTTGGGGGCGGAAAGGGGCGTGGCGAAACTCGTTTATGTGTATGTGGGACCACATTTGAAAAGTTTACTTCTAAAAATGCTGGTAAAATGCTATTTTTTTTTTTTTTTGGGCGGAAGGGGCGTTGACACGCCCATTTTTCTAAAATAGGTTCTTATGGTCTATGACAACATAATAAAAAAAACCGCAGTGAAAAATCTCTTTTGGTTCAATCACAATAATAAATGCCAGATAAAGTGGTCATTTTCCCCATAGTGCACCGGCTTCATTTGCTTGCCAAAACGGATCTCTGGGCCAAAGTGAGTGTTCACCTTGACTCATTCGCGAATTTTCCTTTTTCCTCCATTTGCCCTGGCGTCTTTTCCCTAATTTTCCACCGCCCTCCGTGACTTTTTCGCCTTTGCCGTTTGTTTGGCTTTGTTGCAGACCCTTTAACAGTTTTAATGAGTTGCAATGCAAAGAAGAGGGGTGTCCTGTCAAAGGATTAAAAATGCATCAGAGTGGTGAAAACAACATTTGGGACTCAAAACTCTGACATTTTCGAGCGGATTATAATACTAAAAGCTGTAGGAACGCATTCCATATTTTAGTGTGGAGACTTTATTTTTGAGGAATGTTTTTTTGAAAGTGTTTTAGTTCTTCTTTTCGTTCAAGAAAAAACGGGTTTCCCGTCAGATTTGCGATACTCAATGCCCTCTAAAAAAACCAAACAAGAAACAGCGCTCTTAAAAAAAGTATAGCCTGCTTTTAAGCGCAATAAATTTTTAACGCACTTGTATAAGAAATGTCTTAAAACTGCGCAGATAGATAGATAGATAGATAGATAGATATTTTCAGTACAAACAACATTTACATTTCTCTCTAGCATTAAAAATGTAGACACCACAGAGTTTTGAAACAAACTTGATCTACGTGGGGTTTATAGAAGTCTGTGTCCAAAACTTGGTGGCTCTAGCTCTTATGGTTCCTGAGATCTCGGCGCTCGTACGGACGGACGGACAGACAGACATTTTCAACGCTTCCGGTATTTGCTTTCTCTTCGAGTATCGCAAATAAAAAGGGGGAAATATATGTTTTTCCATGATTTTAGTAGGTTATATCTAATCCTTATAATAAGAAATTACACTATTGATAAAAAAGACACGCGGTTATCCAAATTACATCTTATTCTTTATTTTTCAGTTTCTTTTTCTTTTCCGTTCTAGTAAGCCCGCATTTCATTCTTATTGTAATCAGAACTTACGATCTTGTGTATATGTAAGTATCGATAACATAACGAATATCTTATATCATCGAAAATCACTTGAAATCTACAAAAATCTTTTCTCAAAATGCAAATTCGCTATTTAAACATTTTAAAGTACATTTCGCTCAAATAACATCAGCTTGTAACCTCATTAGTCGAAAGAATCGTCGAAAGAATCCCTCCTTCAACTTCGCAACTTGTCCTTTTCCCGACGAAGCACCCTCACCTCCTGTTTGGCAGCAACGGAGAGGACACTTTCCGAGCAACAATCGTCCTTGGAACCAAAAAACCTCTGCACGTCGTTGATGTCCAAATTCTTGAGTAACACAGCCGATTCCATGGTCAGTAGACCCACTGACACTGCCAACTGATTGATTTTGTCCACCACCCAGATGCGCTCCTCACTCACACAGTTGCGAAGTTTCCTGCAGATTAAGCCCACCGAAAATTGCATGGTTTTGTAGACAGGGAACCACATGGCAACCAGCAGCACCTGTACCACAAGACAAAGGACCATGACCTCTAGGATTGGACCCACCTGGCTCACACGGAATAGTGAGCCATGCTCCAGTTTTATTTTGTGAAGAAACATTATCATCACGATTATGAACACGTTCGATTCTGTGCAGGCTTCGACGGGATTGAAACAAAGACCTATGCAATGGCAGAAGATCGAAATGAGCAAGGCACTGATATACGTAGGTTCCATTTGTAGTACAAAAAAAGACAATTTACAAAAAAAAAGAATTTTCTCTAGACTGCCTTTACTTTTATGATTTTATAGAATGTAAGTGAATTTTTTGGCATGGCATACTACCTTTTACATTTTTTGAAATGCGATTGGGATGTCTTTAAAAATAATCCTCAATACTATAACATTGCATTTTATCTTAAGCGAAGTAAACCAACAAAAAGAAAATCAGGATGAACAATTTAGGTCATTAAATTTTTTGCTTGTAACTTTTTTGACTGATTTTTGGGAGTACTAGTACTAGTAAATACTTATCTAGCGACTTAAAGCTAATTTGGCACATCTGATCAACCAACCCCGTATGTAATTTTAAATCAAATGTAATTCAATGAACTAAGTAGGCTGTGATTTGTTAGCTCGTCAGCAATTCACAGGCAAGTCATCAGTCGTTCACTTGAACCGCTACTGAAAGGTGTAAGCAGTTTACAAAATAAAAATTCCGCTCAGGAACACTCCGAAAATGAAGCGAGTAAGTTTGTATGAGTAATAACGCGTAAATAGTGCTATATACATATTTTCGTAGAGGATGACTTTGGGTGAAAGGCCTTTGCCTGTCCACGCTATGGATAACACCAATCTTCGTGAACTTCGCGATAGTTATGGAAACAATCCTCTATATTCCAATAACATGATTATTGTGGATGACATTGAACGTGGAAGAAATGATTCACGTGGCTGGAATGGCAACAATCCTCTATATTCCAATAGCATGATTAGACGCCTTGTGGATGACATTGAACGTGGGAGGAATGATTCACGTGGCTGGAATGGCAACAACTCCGGGGGACAATTAAACCAGGGTCGTTGCTCCCCTCCGCCGCCACCGAATAATCTCAATTGGGGCTCCAGTCCCCCACGCAACCGCGGTCCAGTTGGCCAACTAAATATGATGGGGTTCAGAAACATTGAGAATCAGCAGCCAAGAGGTCGTGAGCCCAATGAGTTTATTCAAAACGTTTATAGAGAGGAGATACCCGGAGGTTTTGGGCCCGAGCGGTTTCAACAGGACGAGAATTTTGGGAACTACCAGGAATCTCGTGTGCTGGTTAATCAAATTCCTATTGATGTAGATCATGAGGAGGGGCTCGGCTCCAACGAACATCGTCGTTTTGATGATTATTCTTTCGGAAATGATCTCAATTTCGAGGAGCCACCCTCTAGGATGAATAATCGAATTGTGGATTTGGAGCGTCGCGATTTTCCCAAAGAGAATTTCGGACCCAATGAACAGTTGCAGCCGATGAATAAACGCGGATCTGAGCCGATTTCCATGGTTTCGGATATACCGAATAAAATCTTCATCATTGGAGGCATCAAGATGCCATACGCGAGCAATAATAAAAACAATTCAAACCAAACACTAGCAAGGTCTTATATCCTGCGCTACTTCAAGAGGACACCCAATTATCTTATTCGTATGAAGAAATCCAGTGCGATTCCCACTGTCCAGCACGTTTACATCGAGGAGGTGGATGCCAAAGAAGGCGTCGACGAGGTTTATGTGGGCAAGGGCGTTATGATAGACACTCTATTGAAGGATTGGACCAAGATCTATCGGGGCAGAAACTATTCTACCTGGGAAGGGTGGTGGAAGGACTTCAGAAATATTGATGTGGACATTTTCAAGCAGTTGGACAAGTTTGATGGCTTCAATGTCAAGTACAACTTCATGCCGCCAGGAGGAGTTTGGGATAACAAGGATCTGCTGTTCAGGGCCACCGTTGCCCTGACCAAGAATCGCAATAATTATGTGGGCAACATGAGGGTCGTCCATGGCCTAATGGATCCCTCTGTCCTGGGAAATATGTCAATTGAGACAGTATGCCGGCTGCAGGACATTATTCGCGGTGTGCCCAATCACCTGTGGCTCTACAAGCTTAAGTGCACGATCTTCATGTGGTTCAAGTACAATGAGGTCATGAACTCCAAGGGCAACGATGACAAGCAATACCAGATGGTCCTCAAGGAGTGGAACAGCCCAGTCATCCATTGGCTAGCTAAGCAGGCCTTTGTGGAACTGACGCATATCAGCCAGGTGGAATATCCCCAATTCCGTGAAAATACGGTAAAGCCAAGGAAGCAAAGGAATAATTAAACATTTAACCTAATTGTTATTGATTTCCTTTTTTTGATTTATAATAAAAAACAAGGAATCTAGACTTTACAGTTGAATCATTTAATCCTAATAACAAAATATATTCCTCTGCAATAATAATACTTATTATCCTCAGCAACTTATTTCGAGTGAATCCATATCCAAAGACCCTGCGCAATTTATTCAGCTCCACTTGCATAAAGTTGTTAAATGTTATTCCCAAAGTGCACCTGAACCACAGGGCTAAGAGGCAAAATCAAAAAAAAAAAAAAAAAAAAAAAAAAAAAATGAATACATATAAAAACAGAAGACAAACCGGCAAAGGCAAATGAATGAACCAACAGCAACAGAAAATGACGATACAAACCAAATAGAAGGCTACAAAAAAATGCAAAGCTCTACTGCATATTAATCCGACAGAGTATTTCGCTCAGCCTCAAACTCAAACAACCGTATGGGGAGTCCTGTTTGCAAACCATTCGATGGTTGCACAGAAAAAAAAAACAAGAAAGAACGCTATAGTCGGGTTTCCCGACTATAAGATTTGCGATACTCATTGCCCTCTTTAAAAACAGCTAGCTAGCCCTTTTCAAAAAAGTGTAGCCTACTTTCGATAGCAATAAATTTTTAGCGCCTTTTCAAAAAAAAATTTAGCCTACTTTCGGGCTTGTATCGGGCACTTGTATACACAATTTGTCTTTATACATTTACATATATCACCCAAGGCATCAAACTAGCGCCACCTATTGCCAGGTTGCCACGTACTGAAAGTTTTACAAATGTGTATGTAAAGTACATACTATGTAGACTAGATTTAAGGCATACCAAAATGTTCTATAACTTCTTTATTATTTATTAGAGCATAAAATGGTTCGGAATGTAGTTAGACAGTGCACATTAGAGTGTATCGAAAATCAACTTTTTTGGATTTTCGATAACGGCGCGTGCGGAAAAGTTGTAAAACCATGTCAAATGAAACAACAAAAAATTTCAGCCCGAAAGGATAATGTTTACTATTGCCACTTCGTCCTTGAAATTTTGAAATTTTCATGGAAACTCGATTTTTTTTTTTTTTTTTTTCGATGGCGCTGGGTGCGTAAAAATTGTAAAAAAATGTCAAACGAAAGCACAAAAATGTTTCAGCCCGAAAGGATAATGTTTACTATCCCCGCAACGACTTTGAAACTTCGAAATTTGCATGAAAACATGCAAATTTGCTCGTAGCTTTGCACGGCGACCTGAAGATCGCTAGGGCAATTTCAGCAAATGCGGCATACTTATTCAGTTTAATCTATATTTAAATTTATTTGGACTTTAAGATAATCTATCGAAATCATAGTAGCGAAGCTGAAATTGCTGAAATTGCCCTACCGATTTTCAGGTCGCCGTGCAAAGCTACGAGCAAATTTGCATGTTTTCATGCAAATTTCGAAGTTTCAAAGTCGTTGCGGGGATAGTAAACATTATCCTTTCGGGCTGAAACATTTTTGTGCTTTCGTTTGACATTTTTTTACAATTTTTACGCACCCAGCGTCATCGAAAAAAAAAAAAAAAAAATAGAGTTTCCATGCAAATTTCAAAATTTCAAGGACGAAGTGGCAATAGTAAACATTATCCTTTCGGGCTGAAATTTTTTGTACTTTCATTTGACATGGTCTTACAACTTTTCCGCACATCGACAATCCAAAAAGTTGATTTTCGATACACTCTAGTGCACATATCATTATATTTCTTTTAAAACCGTAACGATTGCATACAAAATGAGAGCGCCACAGATTTTCGCGGTTTGTGGGCGTTAAAAGGGGCGTGGCCAGGTTTTGAAACAAACTTGATCTGCGCCTTGCTTATAGAAGTCTGTGTGCAAAATTTGGTGGCTCTAGCTCTTATAGTTCCCGAGATCTCGATGCTTGTGCGGACGGACGGACGGACAGACAGACATTTGATCGTTTACAGTATTTGCTTACTCTTCGGGTATCGCAAATAAAAAATACAATAACTAAATAGTTTACACTTAATTTCAAAAGAAGGGTCTTAACACGTATACAAAAAAAAATTTAACAGCAATTATACCCAAAGTACAAAGAACATTTTAAAAACTGATTTATGACTCATTTTTTTTAATGAATTCGGCTTTTACACTTTATTTTTTTTAAAACGTTACTTGACAAGAGCTTTTTAGAAAATTTGACATTATTAGCTAACCTTTTTATTGAATGTAACTAAATTAATAAGTGGCATACGTACCTACTATAAATAAACAGGAAAGATCGCTAGAGTCGGGTTTCCCGACTATCAGATTTGCGATCAGAATAAAAACAAAACAAAAATAAAAGCTAGAGTCGTTAGATGGTTCCCGACATATCGATGTTCGTACGGACGGACGGATATTTTCAACGTTTACAGTATTTGCTTACTATTCGAGTATCGCGAATAATTAATTAATAAAAATTTAACTCACATTTCTTATATTCTGACAAATACAATTAAGGCTTGCACAATTTATATTATTCATTTTCTGGCCAGCTACCCAAACAGACAAGAAAAAATATCTCTATTTCTTTAAACCAATTGATAAAACTGCCGGAAATATTCTGTACAGGTTCGGAAGTGTTAATTCAAAAAGTGATCTGGAAATTTAAATATATTCGTTTATTTGTTTCTCCCTTGTTCAACAACTAGCGTGTTTGTTTCGTCAATTGGTGGTGAGTGGCAGCGGGAAGGATTGCACTTCACGTTGATACCATGTCAGATGCAATGCAAATGATTGCACTTAAATTCACTGGTAAAAAAAATGAAGTAAAAATATCCTGCAAAAAGAGATAAAATCACTTCACTCTGAAGTGACTGACGGTGGCTTACGCATCGCTAAATATTAAAGTGGCAATGAATACAAATTGTCTCGTCAAAAGTACTACAACCCCACTTCCCTTGAAGCGACCACAGGACAATGGATTGGAGAGCGTGAGCGTGAGTGTACAGTAGAGTAGAGAGTCACCCCTGTGTGTGACCCACTCGAGGAATGGATCAAGTAGGCATTTAAAAGGGATAACTTTGATGCCTCAAAGCCATGTGAAGTGAAGTGGCATCCAGGGGTAAACTTTCGACCTAAGTGATTCTTAGTTAGTTAATTGGATCAACTGGATGTTGGTGCAGCTTCCTGCTCTGCTCGAATATGGAAATTTATGGGGCTAAAACTCGGACGTAAGTGGGCGAAAAGTTTTCCAGCCAGCAGCTGTTTCCGCAAAGTCGGCCCAACTTCAAGTTCAATGACTACGACCAGTTACGGGGGCTTTAATAAGCTGCCCAATTAGGCGAGTCCATCTCGAGTCCACTAATCTTAAAATTCCACTCGAATGCCCAAACAATTGAAGAGCCCTCCTTTTCAAGTGGCCAACGGCCTTCAAAACAGCTTAGACCAAGGCCAATTCAAATATTTGACAGACCGCCCAAAGGCCCAAGTGCAAATAGGAAAAGCTTAAGTACAAAAAAAAAAATGACATCCTACGAGCCTTCATTTGTTATTCAAGTGCTTTGAGAAATTCGACGAAAAATTAAACAACAAACCGTTGATCCCAAGTAACAAAAAATTCAAATTCAATTCATGAATTTATTGATTTTGATGATGAATTTCCTTTTTCTTTCACTTACAACTTTGGGTGGTGATATTCCTTGTATGTTGCTGTTAATGACAGAACCTGAACATTTCTGGTTCAATAATAAAAATGAGTTTGCTAAATTGTTGAGCAGCCAAGCTGGGAAATTATGGCCAGAGCGATATCAATGACATTTTAATTTATGTGTTAAATTGCTTAATAAGTACCTACTCCGTTTGTACAAGGTGTTTTTTTTTAACAAATAATTCAATATTCAAACAATATTTTTCTCTAAAAAGTTAATGGTTACGGTTGTTTTATTTTCTTACTTATATCTGAAATTTCTAAAACGTATGTACCGCATTTGTTTTATATAATTTGTAAAAAAAAACTTATAACTCAAACGTCCAAACATAACAATAGTGGTATATTAAAAGTAGAGAAGTTTGGGGAACTTAAGACGTTTAACATACCCCAGTTGTACCAACTAATCCCCAACCCAACGACTTCATTTGGAAATCAAGAGCTCAGCGGTTAAGCAGCTTACGAGGTGGCCAAATCCCTATGGCCAAGGTGTTGGCCATCCGATCAAATGGCCGCAAACTACAATTACAGCTGCGAATGGCCCAGTAAATTTTCGGAGCACAATGAGGTGACCATGCAACCATGTCAAGAGCTAATAAGCAGCCTCTTTCGGATTGGGTACGGGCTAAAGGTATGGAAAGTTCATTAAGCCGGGTGTAAGTTAATTAAAACGCAAACAGGCAAATGGCAAATGATCAAAGTGCCAAAGACAGCGGCCTCCAAAGGGGGTGGTGAGTAGTGAGTGGGTGGTGCTATAATGGCAAATCACTTTGCACCGCAAACAGAGTCCACTGAACTGGCATTTGAAGCCTTCTCCACACGGAATACAAGCCGTGCCACATCCACTTCACATGTTAACTGCAACATGTGTCAACTGGTTTTGTGGGTTGCAAAAGGGTGGAGAGTTTGCGGTTTCAGTTCTCCCTTATTCCATATACCATATACCGTAGTTACACAGACATTGGGGTTCCGAGGACTCTCCAGCATCGACACACACCAAGTTGGCTCCAACCAACTGAAATTTATTGAAGCCCATCAATTCGAGACCTCGCTAACTCAGCCGCCAAAATTCGCGGGCCTCAATTGCGAAAGAGCCAACACCATGTTAATGCCAAAACCAGGCCAGAAGTGTAGCTATCAGTTTGATGATAATTGCACAGGCACTTCATCACCCATCACCCTCTGAAAATTAATCTTTATGACTGAGAGAATTGTTATGCCTCAGCAGAAAAATAAAACTACTGAAAGGTGGTATTTCTTTAATTAGCTTGAAAAGTTTTCCTTTGAAATATGTTCACCCTTTTGTTTAACTTTTTTTTTATTTTTACAGTAAAATTTGTTAAGTTTTAAGAAGATTTTGATTCGTTTTGTAGTAATACGGAATTTTTCCATTGTTTAAATTTTAATTTGAACTGGAGTTTTTTCGTGAAGAAGATACAAACACATATCTTAGATATAAATTTATTCATTGAAATAAAATAACAAATTTCTTACATAATAATTTATAAAAAAAATATTGTTCAAACTAAATCACAAAAAAAAATCAATTTATATTTCTTCTTATAGGTGTACGTATTTAAGTGGTACTCAAACAAACCGTCAGTGCAAGCCGCTTTTGATCATAACTTATCCTTAACGAAAACCCATTTTCAAGGCAATTAAGACCAAACTATGCAAATTTAGTTTTCGGTGAAAGTTTGTACACTTCCCCTTGCACACCAAAAGTGCACCTTTTGTAAGGCATCGTTTTGGCTCCCCCACAATTGTTGACTCTTGCATAAATTATAATTATTAAGTGCAGCAGCCACGCCAGCAAGAAAACACAATTTATTATTCTTTGTTTTCCCTGTTTGCGGGTGCCTGTATTTCTTGTTATTTTTTTTTCTGTATTTTTGGGTTGTCGTCAAGAGCACCTACATATAAAGCCATTTTGGTAAAGCATTTTGGAGGCCCAAAAGTGGGCTACATTGTGTTTTGCTCTTCAAGCGATGCTGTGCTCTAAAGCACAACTAGCAAAACAATAACAGGAAAATTTGACCTTTCCTGTTATGAAACATGGGCTACTAGGAGGTTCTTAAATTGATAAATAAGTGGTTGACTACATATAAAAAGAATAATTTTCGCAGAGGCCAATTTGTTTAAATTTATATAAAATGTCTATGTTACAAATTATAAGTTATAATTTAAATCAAACTTCTTTAAAATTTATATTATTAAAATAGGTTATTAAAAAATCTCCGTTTACATACCTTAAGGAGAAAATAAATCTTTACTAAGTCTGAAAGTTAGTCCACCAAAAAAATGCATCATTTTGTAAGCCATCTTTTTTATTTTAATTATTTAATTCCTGGGCTGTACTGATGATCCATTTGCGTAGAGCTGGAACACTTGCGTATACTGTGGGATAATCTGGATCTGCACAGTCACCGCCCCAGGATACGATGCCAACTTGACTGCCATTAAAAACCAACGGTCCACCAGAGTCTCCTTGACAGGTACCGTGATAAAAACTCGTGGCACAGAGCATATTGTCCGCTATCTCATAGTCACAATAGGCCATTTTGCACAACTTCTGGTCCATAATGTTGGTTTCCAGGGACTGCAGAACTTCTGGTTCTCCATAGCTTGTAAGTCCCCAGCCGGTAACAGATGCTTTGGATCCATCAGGTGGATTTTTCCTAGCCAAACCAATGCTTCGAATTCCAACGTTCTTTTCCAGATTTAGTGGGTAATAGAGGTCCAGCAATGCTACATCGTTGTCCAAGGAATAGGGATCATAATCCTCATGAACTACAATCCAGAAAACTTCAATGACAGTACCACCGAAGTTATGATAACTTGAACCCACTCGAACACACAAATCATCGGGATCTTTTCCAACAACACAATGAGCGGCAGTCAGGATAATCTTGGAACTATATATGGATCCGCCACAGATATGACCCAACGAAGTTTGGATGGACACCTGCCAAGGAGCATTTTTAATGGATTCATCCACTCCGCCTATAATATGAGGGTTTGGAATCAGTTTAGTTGGTGTTGTGGTTACTACTAAATGCACTACCAATATTTTTCTATACATATCCATAGTCTGAGAAATTTTTCTATTACTTTGGAAGTAACTTTTCCACTACCTGGTCTTTTATAGTTAAGTTGACCTATAGATAAGCATGAGGAATTTAAAAAGATAAGGGTTATTAGCCCAACAACATGACTTTTATGACCTTTACCACTTTTTTATTACCTTAGCTTTAAAGATAACTAAAGTGTTCCTTAAAAAAGCTGATTAACAAATCCAATTTACTTGAGGAAACCCTTTGAAAAGGCATAAATTCGACCTAAAGCGAAAACATCCCTCTCTTAATTTCTCTTTCACTCTGAACCAGGGAAATTTTGGTGAGTTTGCGTTGAGCAGGAAAAACTCTCTTACATTACTGGGATACCTATGTATGGGTGTGTGTCCAAAACAGTATCTGTGTGGGTGTTGTGTGTTTGTGTGCGTTGGTAAATCTTTTTGCCGGTTTGTTTATCTTATATTTGAAGCGTTTTGGCGAGGTTTTTTTTATGCGCTTCTTTAGCCGGCATTTATAGCCCATTCAAAAGAGAAACAAAAGTGTGTGTGTGTGTGTGATTTGAGCTGCCAATTGATTGTTTTTGTATAAATTTGAGTGGGTGTGAGTAGGTTTGAGTGTGTGTGTTTGTGGGCCCAACGACAGCAGACAACAAATATTTACCAGAGCTTTCATTTGTCTGATTGATTTGCTTAAATATTTATGTAATTGAAATCACCTTTTATTTTTCTGCAAAAGGAAAAGCCTAAATTAAGGAATTTGTGAGATTTATTCAAAGTGAAAATAAGCCGAATGCCTCTGCATTTAATGTTGACTTTATTGATTAAAATAGGTGATGCATAAATCCAATTAAAGCATGTATCTTAACGTTTTTATTTCTAAAATGGCTATATATTTTGATCAGACATTTTATGTTATTTTATTTAGAAAAGTATATCAAAATATAAATATTTGAGAATATTAAATTTGTTATAAGTTGTTATACTAAAATTTTCAATTGTTACTTCCGTAATTTAATTTATAGAGAATATTTTGTTTAAGTAATTTATATGTATAAGTTCCTATTAATTCATTTTTTTAAATCGTTTAAACTTGATAGCCACTTAAAAACATAAATAAAGATACATTTTAGGCAATGCTTCTGCAATTAATGTTCAGCTTTATTGACAATAATTTACGCCTACCACTCGACCATTTGGAGAGCCATAATTCAATTTATGGCCCACTGGCAACCTCATAACCCACTTTAGAGCCGGCCCTAGATACACTTTAACAGCAAATAGTATAAATATAAATCAACGTACTGCGGGAGAACCACGTCTAAATACAGAAATGGGAAATGGATGTGGAAATGGACATAGACATGGAAAAAGGGAAAGTGGGCAGAGACCGAGTAACCGACCGGGCAATGGTCAGCGATATTATCTGGAAACTTTGCACCCACCGGCGGGACGGGCTGAAAGAGCCGGAGAATGTGGGCCAAATGCTGAGGCAGCCATAGAAGTGGCTCAATGAGACCCACTTGAACCAAAACCCCGACAAATGCGGTTGCGGGCCAAAGATATTTAGTTATTTAGAAAACCGCAGAGTGCAAAATGCCCACCGAATGTGCCAATTTCCCACTCCGCCCCGTCTAAACAAATAAAAACAATTAAAAATTCGTGTCAAAATACGAGTGCAAAGAGGTGGCAAAAATTTTAAATGCATTTCAAGGTTTCCTGCACCACACGCAATGTGGCACAGCGATTGCATGTGGCGCGAACCACCAATCCATCGATGGGTGGGTCCCATTTAGCGCAAATTAATTTTAAATTACACATTCGCAGTGGTTTGGCCATCCATCAGCAAGTGGCTGGCTTTAATTAATTGAATTTGGTCCACCCAGAGAGTTTTTTTTCGCTGCGCCCTTAATTATAATTTGTGTTTAAATTTTAGCGTCACTTTGCGACCATGCGATGGCATATAAATATAACAGCAGCAGCAAACTGTCCTGGGGTCAAAATAACTACAGACAATAAACAAGCTCGAAAACAACATTACGTATACGCCATGTATTTTTAAACAGTTGCAGCCGCAGGGCAAAGTCCGAAAATGGGGAAACTCTGCAACAAATGTAATACAATTTATGCATTCCAATTACTCTTGAATTAAAATTATAAGTATTTTTTAATATGGGTTTTTTGGTTAAACCTCTGATAAAGCAAAATTAAAAATTAAAAATTTTAACTAATTGTACACTTAATAATATTTATTAAATCACTCTGTTCAACAGAATATTCATGAGTTTCGGGGGGAAAATAAAATCATAAACATTAGCCAATCCAGAGACTCTGTGAAGTATGTTATGTTGACTCGCAAATAAAATAAAATTTAATTTAATCTCGCTCAAAGGACTACTTACAAGCCTTTGACTTGGCCTCCCCTTTTACTAGCGATTGCCTGGCATTTTTGAGTTGGTTCCTTGCAATTTTGCGGCACTTGACTTGTCGGTTTATTGACACGCCCCGCACACACGTCAATCATTGAATGACAGACAGCCAAACACTTGACTTGAGAGCAGATTGACAGACGAGTATTGAAGAGACGAGCAAAAGTTGCCTGCATCCTTCAGGTTTTTAGCCCAGACATGCAGCTCAAGTGCAACTCAGCCCCTCGATTTCTGACGCTCTTGTTGTCTACGAATATTTTGTATTCAATCCAAACATTTGTCAAGCCATTCAGCCAGACATGCGATGTCGCTGCCTGCTAGTGATTTTCGATTTACAAAATTGATTCGATTTCATTTTCGGCTTGCGGAGAGCATGTGATGTGACATTACCTTTTTGTTTTGCACATAATTCAAAGCGAATGCATGGTAAATGAGCCATGACAAGCCCAACATAATTCAACGACACTCTATAATTAAAAGCATCAGTAATTTAAATGTCAGACAATGAGATTTGCACTGGCACATGACAAGGGGCGGACAAAAGAACATATTATTATTATTTCATCTGCAGGCTAATGACATTTGAAACAGAAAAATCAATAAAAGGCAATGAAAGGTTGATTTGTTTTAGTAGAAATAAATAAATTTAATATAACCCCAATTAGATACAATTCACAATTAATCAGCAGTACAGAATTAAAACCATAAATCTTTTAAATAAATTAAAACCATATTTTAAATGATAAACAAAGAATACAACAATTTTGTTCCACTATTCTCCCACGCTTTGTTAGCCATTTGTCAAATTAAGTATACGCCATGGTGCCACATAAATTGCCGCAGATAGAGCGCCTGGGTAAACGGATACTTTGTCTTGCTCGCATTTTAATTGAGTACATTATAGCGCCACTGGCCATGTTAAGACATTTTCTGAATATTAAACGCCATTAAGTGTCCCCCAATCGACCATTTGGCCAGGACTTTTTCCCTTCGCCGCTGATTGATTGCCGGCCATTTCGTAATTAGTGACACATTTACCCATTCATTTGTCCCATGTTTGCTTGTGGCCCAGCCCATGTTTGCACACACTTATTTGCCTTTTGTTGGCCTGTCTGTGCGAACTGGCTGCAATCACAACAAATGTGGAGCGCAAACAAGCCAACTCCGAGAGTTCAATTAACAGCAAACTCGGAAATTCAAATTGGCAAATTTTTAGCAAATTGCAATTTGCGCAAATATTTGCTAAGTCTATCATTAAGTTCCAATTAAAATTCATGTAATAAACCGCAAGGAAACGTAGTAAATCTTTGGGACGGGATATCCGTGCTTATGTTTTCAATATTTGAATTAATTTTGAATATGCAAAATATTTGCTTTGGAATGCATTGGTCACTTAATTAAGTTGATGAATGGCTCAAGAATAAAGCTGTTTAAACACTTTAAAATTGTAATTTTTTTACAATTTAAATGTAAGAGTCATTAGGCGGAAAGCTTGGCAAATATGATTCAATTTGAACACAAATCAGCAAATTTTAAGTGAGTCCGAAAAAATTAATTTAAAAACTAAACAACCCTTGAGCCAATAAAATATCTTAGCTCCGAAAATCAACGAACTTAAACTGAAGGAACCGATTATATCAAATTTGAGCTGCTTTAAACTTAAGTCAACAACCCTTTTATGAAATCAAGAGGCGCTATAAATCATTAAATGAATTTATTAATACCCCCAAAATTCAATTTCTTTTTCAAACTCACATATTTCATGGATAAACTATATTCAAAAATTCGCCATTAATCATCAAAGTTCAAACTAAATTGCCTAGAAATCGTTAGGCAAGCCAAACAAGCTCAAACTCTTTGCATAAATCTCGGTAAACTTTTGCAGGCGGTTGAAACATTAAAAAAAAGTATACAAAAATGCAGCAAAATTTGTGAAGTTTATTTGGTTTTAAAGTCGTAGTGAACTAACTCAATGGGAACAATAACTGGGCCAGGCCAGCACTATATTCCATTTGGCCAACTGGGGAAGCCAAACAACCGGGCTCTGACAACGCTTTCCGTGCTTCATTCTCCGGCTCCAGCCAAGCCAGTTAACCGCAATAATTTATGCCTTTGAGCCGTGTTTGCGTCAAAGTCTATTGTGTGTGTGTGTGTGTGTACGTCTATGTGACTGGGTCTTGGTGTTGGCGTGTTTGTGTGGCAACATAATTTTGCCTATTAAAGTAAAACACTAACAGCGCTTATCATTACAACGGCAAGCACAGGAAGAAACAACACAAACAAGAGCGAGCATTTCAGTTACGTAGCGCATCCTTTCGTCGACGCCATTTTGTTTAGTTTATGCTATGTTAGTGTGGGTGTGGGTGTTTGTGTTAGTGTGCGTCTGTGTCTGTGTCTGACGGGGAAGTCCTGCCTCGCATTTCCTAATGCAAAAAAGCGACTTTTCAGCACAAATTTTTAGCAAAATTAAAATATTTATGTTGCCGACGTGCTTAATGCCAGTGCTGTTTCGCCCCAAAAAACCCATACACCCACCCACTTCCCTCAGTTACCATTACCACCCCCTTTCCCACCCACTCTTTACCCACACTGTTGTTTAGTTTTTGGAGTGTATGGGTTTCCTGGTCGTGACTACGTGCGTGGTCTCCGGATGCTGGCGATGGTGATGAGTGGCTGTGTACCCTAACAAAGAGAACCATGCATACCTTTACCATCTTTAGATTCTGTAATAAATAGACTTTAGTAGAATTTTTAGCGCTAAAACCTTCTTTAAAAAAATTTACCATGTGTTGTATAAAAATTCAAATGTAAAAGTAATAAGTAAACCAATTTTAATTGATAATATATTGAAGCACTGTCAAAGAAGTAAAAACTAAAAAAAAAATGATTTTAAAACGTGCGTACGTTCATTTAAAAATTACAGTTTTACTATGTGCATATACTACAAATTTAGTTTAAGAACTTGTTTTGTTTAAAACTAAATTTAATTCTTAAAATAAATTTGAATATAACTAAAAATCAAAAAGTAACAGGAATTCCTGCACAAACAACAATAAGCCTGTTACAAATAATTAATATTATAAAAATTATTATAATTGTATTTTTTAATAAGAAATTTAAGTTTTATTCAAATCTCTGCAGCTTTTGCGACAACCAGGGCACCATTAATAACTTTCAGCTCACCCAGAGCATTTTCCATTCGATATTCACCATCAAATTATAAATTCCTTTCCTGTTTTAATGTTACTGCGCTCACAGACATGAGCTCACCCACACACTCACGCACCCAAAGGCAAATGCCCTGCATTAACTTCCTTTCTCTCTCTCTCTCTCGCTCTCTCATTCAGCAAAAGGACGAAGGACGACATCACCAGGCGACACTGCCACTTAATGTTCGCGCTTTAGCAATACCAGATGCAGGAGGAGGGTCCTTCGCTGTAAGCTGCAGTTACTGCCATATTAAAAACAATATATTTGCGTCAACTTTCGCGCTGGTCATTTACGAGCCTTCAATGGCCATTAACTATTTACATTTCTGGCTGCACTTTCTCCTCGCAGATGATTTACACATTTGTGGACATTTTTAAAGTGCCATTTAGATGACCGGAAACCAAAGAACTGGAATCGAAAAAAAAAGTAAATTAAAGGAGACTCCTAGGGCACTGTTCCACTTATTCTCAAGATACTTATTTCGCAGGCCTTCGTTTTTCATTGTTATTTTTTTTTGTGTTTGCCCTTTACATTTCCCCATTTGCCGTCTGCTTCTTGTTAAAAACGCTCCAAATTTATGACTATTTTGGGACCTGCGGCAGCTTGCGGCTGAAATGCTCTTAGATTTTTCCACTCTGCCTTTTGCGGTTGGCTTCCACTGGGGTCTTTTTCCCATCCATTGTCCTGGCTTGTGGTCACGGGGCTTAAAGTTTAAACAATTGCAGATTTGCTTTTTAATTGTTGCCTCTGCTTTTACCGAGAAAGCCAGAAAAAATATTGGGCAAATAAGAAAGGTTCTAATGTAATTTTTGAAATTGGAAAGTAATTTTAGCGTGTCCTTTTTGGGAGGTAAAAAAAAGTTTTTTAGGAAAACAAATTATTATCATTTTATTGTTTAATAGCTCAATTTAACATGTACATTTTTTTAAATCACTTTCTATTGGTTAATTAACAAAACTATCAAAATCCATAAGATATTTATTTTACACTACCCTTTAAGTACATGATACCCCCAAAGGATGCCCAATCCCAAAGTCTGAACAAAAGCATGACAAAATAAGTTCTTTTAAAACTCCCTTCTCAATTTCTCAGTCGACTGCATTTGATTTCATTTCATTTTTCAAGCCATCTCCGACAGATGGCAAATAAGTTGCCCATACGCCACGTTGTGCACCACGCACAGAGGGGAAAACCCGGGAAACGGAAGGAAAAGCAGACAGAGCGGCCATAGAAACCCCAAGAAATTCAATTCCATAACAAATGAAGTGCAAAACAGATGTCCATCTGCTCACAAATGTAAGCTGTGAACTTAGAAATCGGGCAATGAAAATAAAAACGGAAATTAAGTCGACTGCCATCTGAAAATAGTTAAAATATTCAATGTGACTTCTAACCTCTTCCTTTGGTTACTCTATTTTTTTTGGTGTTGCCCAGCAACTTAAATTTAAACAACTAAAAGCTTGTGTCTCTCCCTAGTTCTGCAAAATGAACAACAAAGCAAAGCTGCAATTCGCCTAGCAACAAACTAAAACCCACAAAAACCGAAACCGAATGTGGATGATGGAGAGTGTTTGTGTCGATGAGACTGCGGCCGCATTTCGCACAAATATTGACACATGTGCGGGGGTCGAATGCAGCCGGAAAATCCTCATCCTCATCCCAATCCCCATCCCCATCCAAAAAGACCACGAAACCCAACCTGTCCCGGCCATTAGATGATTTATAGGTCAGAGATGCCAAACCGAGGCCAAAAAAGAGGAAAACAAAAGCGAAACCGAAATGAAATCGAGGTCCAGCAAATGCAACATCGATTGACAGGAGCTGCAGCCAAAGGACTTATGCACTCAAAAAAAAAAACATGTTAAAAAATATATTTAATATTTGCATAAAGCATTTTTCCATTCCTATTTTTCCTAAGAATGTGGAGTGTCAATTCTCTATAGCATGGCAATACTTTTTTATTTTTACCTAAGAAAACTAATGTGTTTTTTCCACTGCATTGAAACAGACACTTTACGAACGTGCCAACTACGTATTTTCGCCCTTTTTCCCATCCTTAGTCAGCAGTAATTAACAACAATTGCTCTAATGAAAAATACTCGAGTAAATGTGGATTGCATTGGCAGTAGTCAGTAGTCAGGTGGAGGAGGTACCTATACAATATATATATATGTATTTATGTACATATATATGATTCCACAAATGTCGAGCTTGAGTTTGACAGGGGAAAGTGTTAGGTTCCACTGGCATTGTTTTGTGCGCTCCTATTGTTGATTAATAATGCAGTCGATGTCGGAACAATGGATTGGATATATTTGGGTCATGGGTTTCCAAAGTCTGGTCACAAAAAGTACCATGGAGTCCTGCCAGCTGGACATCGGAATGTGCGATGTGACAGGCAATATGCAGAGAGCATCACCATTGTTTTAAACAGAGATTTAATAACTTTGATTTCGGGTGGATATCAGAGGTTCATATAAGACAAAGAAAGTCGAAATAAAGTGAATCGCAGTGCGCACAATAAACTTTAATACATTAAATTTAAAGTCTCTACCCAGGTGAAAAAAGTTACTTATTATTTTAATAAAAACTTCGAAATGCAAATAAACTTTCAGAAACAATTTTTACAGTTTTAAGAAATGTGAGTTAACCTACCTAAAAAAGATAGTAAATAATACAACAGTAACATAAATTACTTATTAAAAGCCGAAAATCAGAAATATCTACATTTAATTTGCTATTTTAAATGACACTTTACCTATACATTAAAAAAAGATTTGCTCAAAAATCTGCTTCTTCCTTTCCGACTTTCTTCCACTTCTCTGACTTTTTAACCTTTCACATTCCCATATCAACCTCCTGCTGCTTTCCCCAGTTATTAACTATTCATAACTTTGCGAATTCAATTTTAGCAACCAGTCCTCCCCACCCCGATCCAATCAAGCAATTCCCCCTACTACATAGTATTCCCAGAGCAGGTAAACACTTTAAGGTGTCATATGTAGCTAATGTGGTGGCAAAACTTTATGCGATCAAAACGAAAAGGAAAATAAACCGAAATGAAAGGACCCCTACCTGAATAGAGCTGACCACAGCAGCAGGATATCGCAGGTGTTGGCAGGACATAAATTCAAATTTGTAACAGAACTTGTTTCGTTCGGTCGAAAAACTGGAAAATGCGAACAGAAAAAATTGAAATTAAAAATTTCTGCTGTTCGAGGGGATGACAATAACAAGGCACCCACATCAAGCATTTGTCCTGCTGGCATTTGCCTTTCACTCCATCTCCATTTGCGTCTGTGTGTGTGTGCTGTGAAAATGTCCTCCGATGTAAATGTGTGTGCCCTTGTTGCATGAATATTCGTGTGGCACTCGCTCGTTTATTTGCTCGCATTACAATTACCAAAGGACCAAAAGGACCTCGCTGTCCGTACACGTACGCAATTTGTTTGCACACACCTCCACCTCCAAGGGAACAGGACTAGTGTTAGTTTGCCCAGTTACACAGTTACACAAACAAATTAATTTCAGCCAGACACTCGAAATGTTTAGAACATTTGCCAATGTTTGTAATTGAATATCGTGCGGGAACAGTGCGGGAATTCGGTTCCCGACAACCAGCCACCAGTGGGTCAAATTATGCAAAACTAATTATGATTATACGAGGAGCATCGCCTTGTCGATGGGACACTAACTAGAATTTAGATCCTAGAATCGAGGCCGGGGCTGTCACAATAATGTGTCAAATGACGCGTGGCCATGGAAATTCACTGGAGAATTTCATTATAAAAATCAAAAATTTGACCGCATTACACGAAATGTCCCACATTATTATTGCCAACTAATTAGCGATGGCCGAAAATTATTAACGACATTGAGCGATGATAATGAAGGCTTCTGCTTTCAAAAAAGATATATGTATAATCACTGCTGTGATAAGGAGATTTGACAGCTTACATAATGTGAAATGTGTTTAATTGCCAGATAAACATGGCTTAAAATCCTATTTAACTACATTTTAAACTTATTTTAAAAACCATCATAAATAAATTATTTAATAAATTATTTTATAAATTGTAAGCTTAACCACATTTAACAATACATTATTTATGCAAATATCTGAGTAAGTAAAACCAATGTTAACACACTTAGCTAAAAAAAAAAGCAACACATTTATAAGCTCAATAAAAAATCAAAAATAAACAAATGTATTTGCTATGTTCATTATATTTTATTTATATGCCAACGGAAGCTTTTGAAGCGTCGCCTGTACACAGGATATTAAAAGGACACGTAAAGTGCCGACGGTCACATATGGAGGTTGTCTCTCGCGTTGGTTTTTACTCATTTCCTCCGCTTTCCCAAAGTTTTTGGGTAGGGGAAAATTATGAGGCAGCAAGGGCAATGCTTTGCCGTTTTTATTTTTTAAGTTTCAGCCGCAAACTTCTTTTGTGAGCTGTCAGAACGTTAAGTGTTGAAGGCGCCTTTGTGTAGCACAGAGAGAATTTTAATTAAAACTCCTAATGAATTTTTAACGCGAACTCCGGCGCAACTTAAAGAGCACAAGCCAAAATAAAAAGACCAGGAGACAATCCCCGGAGTAAGCGAATTTTCCGTGGTTTCTGGTTACTTTTTTTGAGGATGAAATTATAACCACAAGGGCAGCGCCAAAAAGTCATCACGTGACCGCAGAATTGTGTGGTCAACACGTTGACCCCCTGATGCCTTTTGGCCCAGAGCCTGAACTACTTCACACCGTCTCGAGATTCGGTGCTAATGACATTTCAACTATTTTAATCTCCTCTCTTACTCGGCATTAATTAAATTGCAATTTCTTTTGGCTGTGGTTTATCCTCGTCCCCTTACATATGTGGGAGTGTTAACTGGAAAAATGAAAGCATATTTTGCGGTTAACAGTGAGGAAAAACCCAAGAGAATAAGCTTATTGAGAATTAGCCCCAAACAGCAACTTCCGATTAAATTGACAACCCAATTAGCTAAGGACCCTCCGGGCAGACCATAAATACTTCGAATATCCAACAAACAAACAGGAGCTAGAGATTGCATAAATCTCCAGCTGGAAGGGCCAAAAAAAAAGCGGAAACGATTGCCAGGATAACAAAAGCTCCAAGGATGCCTGCCGCCTGTCTGCATTAACCCGATGGCTGCTCTTGGCATTATTTAAAATCACAGAGCCTTCAAATTGCATTTTAATAGAATTTATTGCGCCGAACCGATTTCGCCAAACGAGAAAAATACCCAGAGCGTATCGGAATCGAGAAAAAATAAAATAAGTAAAAAAAAAGGGGAGAATAATTGTGCGCGACTGCAACACTTGACTTTCCATGTTGTTTGAAGCAATAAAATGCTATTCTCAAGCAGTCGCATTGATATGCCGGCCCCGGGAAAATGGAGGAAAGCGCGAAAAGCGAAAAAGGATACGATAACAATGGCAGCTCCTACCAGCTGAGCTCTTACTCCCGCTGGAAATTCAGACCCAGGCTCAGTGCAGTCGAGCGCATCAATTCCGCCATTTCACCATTTCACAATTCAAAATGCGAAATCCGCTGCCAGGACGAGATGCACAAATGCAACACAAATTATTACTTGGCTTGGCTCCAAAATGTTTTAAATTACAATTTGCACAAATATACTTATACGTCTTGCACAGCAGGTCGAAGGGAAAATGGTAAAAAGCTGGAAAATGGAAAAAACTGCAGCCGCAGGAAGCCATTTAGTTCGGCTTTTCACTCCGAGAAGACCCCATAATTCTTCCATAAAAATCAACAACCAAATGGCAACTGTTGTCCGTTGGCCGGAAGATAAACTTTGCTTGGCACTTTTGTAAATAATTTATTTTCTCTGGTCACCACTGCGTATGCGTGATAATCGTAATTACTATAAGAGGTCTTCAAGAAATGGAAAAATTAAATGATTTTTCTGTTATATCTGGTAAAATTAATGGGTACAGTAAACTCTCTGTAACTTATAAACACTTTTGTATTTTTTCCACTTGGTTTTTTGGTAAAAATTCAAAGTTTTAAATACAATACAAAGTCTTTATTTGCATAAGGGGCATGTTCTTACATTGTATCGTTAAATTAAAGTAAATTACTGATTAATTAAATAACCTGCTTATTCAAGAGAAAAAGCGTGACGCGCAATACCTAGACCTACTTACCCTTTTAAAAATGTAAACAAAACCGTAGGTTCATTAAGCTAAACCTTACAACTTCTCACACCTCCTCAAATAAAATTTGTCTATATAAGTCAGTTAAAATTTTAGATTTTGAGTACTCCGTGATCTCAGGCCGTTGGACTTAAAAAACCAGCTCAAGAATGCTGCTGAAAATCTTTGTCCTCCTACTATTAGTTACCCAAATAATATCGCAAACCATCGAGGACGAACTACCCGTGACCATTGGAGAAGTTCCCTGGCAGGCTTCGGTTCAAGTGAATGACAAGCATCAGTGCGGAGGAGTTATATACAAAGAGGATATTATTTTAACTATTGCTCAGTGTGTAAGGAAAGCCAATGCTGAACAAATCACAGTGCGAGTTGGTTCTGCCTCACAGGACTTTGGTGGAGTGGTGGTGAAAGTAAAGAAAGTAAGATTGCAATTTTTGGGGATGCGTCCCAGCGATGTGGCCATACTTTTGCTGAGCACACCCCTTCAATTTGGCAACAGTGTCAAAGCCATCGAATTGGCCAGTGGCCCAGTGATAGCATCGGGAACTGAAGCTACGGCTTCTGGTTGGGGACACCTGGATACCATAGTGCCCAAATCGGAAATATTACTAAGAGTTAATCTTAAGATCGAAAATCCCTTCAAGTGCACCGCAGATAATGCTGTGAAGGGAAGGATTATTAATCACGACGAGATATGTGCTGCTCCCTGGGGAAAAATACCCACCACTTGTAAGGGATTCTCTGGAGGTCCTTTGGTTGCCAATCGCATGCTGGTGGGACTCATTTCCTGGGACAATACGTGTGGTTTACTCAGTACAACCAGTATATTTGCAAACATTCCAGTGCTCAAAGTATGGATCGAAACAACTTCAAGGCTAATAAAAGTTTCTCCTTTTTAAATAAAGCTTATAATGTAAATCACAAAAAAATAAATAAATTTTTTTGTTATCAAATTATTTTGTTATCAAATTAATAGTTAAAGTAGGCGCCTCTTAAAATACATCCTTTAAAAACCCCAAAGCATATAAAAACAAAATTTTTATGGAATCCCTTACAAAAGCAACCATCCCAAAAAAAAACTACACATAAAATTTATATTTACAAATCGTTTTCGTTTACTCATAAAATGTACACAGAAATACACATATTTTTTCCTGTTTCTGAAATACACATATTTTTTCTTGTTGCTGCTTGTATTTCGAAATTGAAATTTAATTCATTTGCATTTTATTCTATGATCTGGGAAGTGCGGCATGGATGAATATTATTAATACGGCCCATAAGCCCAATAAAAGCTCATGATTCCTCGCCGTTGTTCTCATTTTTTGCTTTTTTGCTGTCGCTCGTTGTTGGCTGTGCATTTTTTATGGTTATGAGCTTTATTGTAATGACCATTAAAATTGGCATTGTTATGACCGTTGTCTGCCATGAGCCATGAGGGGGTTTGACCCACAGAGACTGACAGAGGAAACAAATCCAGGGATGCAGTCCCGATAAGAGGGGGATTCAATTTGCTTCAGAGGAAAAGAACTCGATTTATCAAGGATTTAATGAGATTATAATTTATAAAATGTATTGCAAAGCGACCTTAAAAATTTAAAAAACCTAATAGGTATTTTATTGTTCAACACAGAGGCATTGTAATATGTTTATATTTCACTGTGACATGCACAAAAAAATACCATATACGCCTTAATAAAAGTAAGTACCTAATAAAAAATTCTTACAGATATAAATATTCTGGGTTGAGAAATAAATGTCTCCTACTATCTATTTTTTAACTGTTATAAAAAATGCAAACAAAATTTAGATAGCTTTAAAAGTTTTTAAAAAAAAACATAAATATTCTTAATGAGTACTATCAAAGAATGACTCATGGTAAAAATTTACTTACAAAAAGTATATATACATTGTAAGAATTAAAATAACAATAATATTTCATATTATTAAAAAACGCTATGTTTTTGGAAATATGTATATATTGATATTACTGAGCATGCAATGCAGCCCTGCGCAAATCACCAGGAAGAAGTACAGCAGCTGCATTGTCAGCTTAATAATTACAACGCACACACGCACGAGCCCTCACACACACACTGCACACACTTATGCATATACACGCACACTGCCAAACAATTGGCGTTGCATCTGTGAGCAATTTGAACATGGAAAACTCGCTGGCGAACTGAATAGTGAAAAGTGAAGGGAAAAACCTGCTGGAAAACTGGCAGACATTTGCACGTCGTCAGCGTCGACACATTAAAATAAATGAGACTTTTGCCTTAAAGCAGCTGCTGTTGTTGGTGTTGTTGCAGTTGCAATTATTATTGCCGCTGTTGTTGCAGAAGCATTTCCACGTTTTCCCAACGCCTTGAAAATTACACGCAAATTACAATGCATAACGAAGAAAGCTTTCAGAAAGAGCGGAAAAGGAGGAGGAGTACCTCCTGATTTTTTCCACAGCCTCCTGCCACGCCCCCTGACCTCATTTACCCTTAGTTGAAAAAAAAAAAAGTTTCCCGTCTGCTTAATTACATTGTAAAACTCATTGGCAGTCGGTACGATTCATTGCCAGACATTGCGATCTGAAGTTTGAGAAACTCATGAAAATTTCACACCTTTTGTTGCTCCATTTTCCTTTTGTGGTAATTAAATTGAACTTTTGTCTGCGGCTTTTTGACAGCTGAATGCATTTAACCACTCGACAAGGTGTAAAATGGCACAAAGAGCCTTGTGTGACAGAAGCGGAAACTGTGTGGAACTTAATGCGAATGAATTTGGGGCTTCATAGCCATTAAAAGCTGAGATTTATTAAGGCGAAGGCAGAAAATTCGATTCAAGTTAAAGTTAATACTTTACATTCTTTAAGAGTATTTAATAATTGCAGCGAATACCAACTAACAAAATGTTTTATTAAAAAGGTTTTAAATAAAATCTCTTAAATAAAAAAATGTGTATCCCAATTATTTTCAAAATTTTTCCACTTCTCAAATATGATAATCACTTTATTGTAGGTTAAAATTGGATCAAATAAATGCAAAAGCTTGTATTTCATGTATTTCAAATATGTCTGTTAAATAATAAAATTTAAGGCAAACACGTTGCCCCAGCGTTAAATTAATTTTGTGGACCTGACCCAGTTAATATCCAAAAATAGGCACCTTTGGGATGCCAGGGTTTCGGAGCTGCAGTATATGGAAACATCACGTACATCAGGACACCACGGTGTCCCCTTCCCCATTTACATGCTGAAATTAAAAAAAAACCCCGAAAATTCGCCATAAAAATTCATAGTACACTTTTTGGGGCCGCCCTTATGATCACTTCCCCATCTTCTTGCTGGGTGTGTGAATTTAAATTTATACTGATTTTTTCTTGCTGTTGTTTTGAGCTTTTCTCCATTTTTGTTGACTTGCTTTTGTTGCAGCTAGCTGAAATTTCTGTGGCATGATGCCAACCAACTTTGACGTGATGCCAGTAACACACACAGCTACACTAACACGTGTGTGTGTGTCTATGGATATTTGCGATGGTGTGCTTGTCACTTGTTGACGGTGTGAAACTGAAGCCAACAGCAACAGTCGCTCGTCCCTCGGTTGTCGCTCCCAAAAGTGGTTTATTGGGTTAACGGCTACGGTTTGGGGGCTCAAAGTTATACATAGCTTCTGCTGGAAAAGCCAGCCGGATGCTATAAAGTTGGGAAACCCGAAAACTTTAATGTTTTGCAAATCACTGAAGAGAAGAATCCAAAAGTTATCTGATTTTGCAGATATTTTATACGCCAAGCTTTAAATTTTATCAATAAAAAAAAATCGTTACTCTAAGCTGAAATAAATAAAATTTAGTATGTCAAAAATTTACTATAATATTTAAAGGAGAACTTTGTATTTTCTAAACCAAATCCGTGCTGAAAAATAATAAATTCTTAAATATTTTGCTTACAGGTTGTATTAACTTCAGCCCTAATCGTTTTCGTCATTAAAATCCAAATGCACTTTCCATTTATTACCAGAACTAGAACGTTCCGGGGATATTTACTGGAAGTCATAAACATAAAGAATGGAAATTGAATCATAAATATTTTTATCTTCATCAATTCATCACCATCTCCTTTCCCAGCTCACAATGGTAACAAAACTCCACGCTTAAAAAATTCCATTTTAATTTCCATGCCCAAGTGACAAACAGTCAATCAAAAAGCAGGCCAAGAGGGAGAGGTCAGAGGGGAACAAAAGGTAGAGAGCGTGCTGTTACCATAATTTCACCTTGACACTTTTGTGACCCAAAGCCACCCGCTGCTCATCCACGCCCACGCGGATATTTATGGCAAAAATTCAAAATTAATGATGTGTGACGTGGAATAGTCTCAAAAAGAGCAAACAAAAAAGTCAACAATTTAATAAAGGCAAAGGGGAATATACAGAAAAATTCTACATCGAAATTGGCGTAGCAGACATCCAATTCCGATTTCCCTCATTTTATCTATCTAAATTCTTGGGAAATTGTTATGAAAAAAATCTATTTAAATGGAGAATAAAAGTTTATGGAGTACAAAACGGATACTAAGTCATTATGGAACCAGTTCGATGCTAAATCCTGTCTGAAGTGTATAGCTCCCAATTGCAGAAGTCTTTCGAGAACTCCAAGTCCTGTAGTTAAGCTTGGAAATTGTTGGAAATTTGCGGTAAAAGATCTTCCGAAATTTCGACCAAAGGCTATCAAACGATCTGTACTTAGAGAAACCAATAGGTACCGAACACTTCACGACGCTGGTCCCCTGAAAATGGACCAAAACCTATCTTCTTATGCCCAGGAGTGGGCAGATGTAGGTAAAATTAAGAAGTTAATTCATAATTTTTTATCTTTTTAATTATTTCTCCTTCAGTACCTGGCTAAGCATAATTTTCTGGAGACTCGACCACTTCCTCTTGTGTGGATCACATAACATAAACTCTGATATCAAGAGAAGTACAACTATGATTAGGTACCTAAATCCAGAATTCAGTATATATACAGGTCATTTCACCCAAATGGTTTGGCGCGAGTCGAAGTACCTGGGAGTGGGCTAAGCCACCAAGTGGGCTTAGCTGTTAACTTAAAACTCAAAGAAATCCTAAAAAGTATTTAACCTTATTTTACTTTTAGTGACTCGAATTTGGATTGTGTGCAATTACAACCCACCAGGGAATATAAGTTGCCATTTTCAGGAGAATGTCGTGCCTAGAAAACTCTTATAACCAAGTCGGATTTAAATATTAAATGCTTGTAAATCAAGGAATTAAAAATCTTGTCAAATAATCTCAAACCGTTTAAGCTTAACTTATAATAACAACGTCAAATCGTTTAATATATACTCAAAAAATCCTTTGAAACCTGTGTAAACGATGAAACAGTTGTTTGTAACTAAATTTATAAATATGTCTTTATTGAAAAAAACTATCAGAAGTACTAGACCTGTTTTGAACTTTTATTACTCTTAAGATTTGGATGGATGAAGCGAAAGGATTATAATTTGGGGGGCACATTATCTTTAAAGAATCCCACTGCATTTCCGGGTGGACTGTAGTTGCAAACCACCCAAGTTCTGTCCGCTCTGTAGACAAAAAAAATAGATTAACATTTTTCCTTTGTATACCCGGACCCAAACTCACTTTCGAGCCACACCAGAACCCATTTCCTTTGAGGATTTCCAGATTAGCTGCGTAAAATGTCCTGCAGTCGGTACAAATTGACCCTTATTGAAGTCGTAGCTACTTATTTCGCGATACCACATTTCCACAGGTAAGTCCCCGGGCACATCCATTCCACCGGAGAGGAAAATATTTTCGCCATACTTGGGATTGGGTCGATGTTCCATAGCGTTTTTATCACGAAGGTGCTGGAAATGATAAAACAAAAATTATGTTATGCAATGTCAGGAGGTAACTAAATATTTATTATCCTACAGTAGCCCATTCTTGGGCAAATTTGTTTAGCTCAGCATTAACGGTTAAAGGCGGACAGCCGTGCATTGCCCGAAATTTGTTGGTGGCCACGAAGACCTCCTTCAGGAACTGATCATTGTTGGCCTTGGTGTCCTCACCCCTGGGACCCGGAGTCCTTTCGTGGGTTTTGGGTATGGGTGGTGGTACTGGTCTTTTTGCCATTTTTTCTTTGGGGATTGGGGAAGAGCCAAGGTCCAGTCAACGAAACTAACTTGTATTTAATGACATTTCAAGCCGAGAAACTTGACCAAAAAAATCGAATACATTTTTCGAATAGAAAGTTGTATGAAAAACTGAATTTCTGTCATACTGTAAATAGGCATTTACTTAAATTAAAGAAAAAATTTAATTTTAAGTTTTAATTCATAAGAAAATTAGTTTTTAAAATTGTGTTTATATTGTCTGAAAGTGTGCAATATAAAGTCTCAAACAGGACTCATGGTAAATAAAATTTAATAAATAAATTATAGGTATATTAAACAATTGGGTATCAATCAAGCTATTTTAGGAAGTGTTTGCTAGCAGTTGAAAACCCTTTCACACACCGACCATTTCATAATCTGGCCTAAACATCGGGATTAACATTGTGATTGATACCGCAAACACAGGGTGTGGCTGATGGGTGAAGATGATGTTGATGGGACCAGATGAGGAGCCCATTCATAGGCACAGTTTAGACAGGCTGTCAAAGGGGACTGCCCCTGCTCCTCGGCTCTCCACTCATTTTCTCCTGGCTCTGACGAATGGATTAACCAACGTGACGTATGAGTGATGTATGTACGCCGGGTTCGGTTTCGGTTATTAATGAGCCAGCGATTCTTTTCCATCCAGAATACAGAATCCAGATGAGGTAAAGGCAAATCAGGCAATCCGATCCGAGTGGCATTAATTGCCGATTGAGTCGAGTCGAGCTGAATATTGTGAGTGGGCTGACATGGAGGTGGAGGCCGCTTATCAACCGCCCGCAGCTCCGCCCATCGATGTGCAAATTTCGATGTCGAAACACTCGGAACATTAAATTATTTAAGCGTAAGTGTACTCCTGTGTGTGGGGAGGAGGTTGGGCAAGTGTGAATCCTTAATGAGTTGTGCAAATGCAAATGCAAATCAATGGCCCTGCCGATGTCGCTGCTCCCGGCAGAGATTAAGCCAGTATTCAGACATACAGATATGCGAATAGAGCTGCAGGACAACATGACTCGCTGAAATTATCCCGTCAAGGATCAGAGGACTGTGTTTTATATACTTATATGAGGCAGACACTAAATGATGTACATAGGTACTCATTGATTTATGTGAATTTATGTAGCAAGTACTCTAGCTGATAACACTAAGCTTTTAAGGTATTATTAATAGATTAAAGTTTAAAATTTGATTAATTTGTATTGAATAATAGTTCATAATCTGGGTGATAATCCAAATGTTTTAACACGAACTCAATTAAATGGTTTAAGTTCTGCGATTAGAACAGCTTAACATATCCTTTTTTTTAGCTTGAAAAAATTTATTAAGTTATGAACTGCTAAGCTGCTTAGTTTTTACTTCATTTATTTAACAATTTTCAATGACTATGCAACCTGGTTATTTCTCAAACCTTTATTTTTTGAGTACCATTAAAGCCAACATTTTTAAAAATTAAAAAAAATACTTTAAGCCTGTCTGCTGAATTCAGGTTTACATGGCTTCCGCTTCAAATTTGATTCACACAGCCGCCTCGTTCGCACAATGCACAATTCACATTGCGGTTCCAGTGGAATGAAGATGAGGATGGGGATGTGGATGAGTATGTGGTTGGGTGGGCTGAATTGTTTGGGTTGTAAACTGGCCGCAGTCAAAAGCGTAAAACGCAAAGCGCACACGTTACTTTGCTGTCGATTTAATTAATTTCGCAAATTTGGTTTCGTTTATTTATGGAGGGGGTACAGTCCGCGCCATACGCAAAATAAATACACCGACGCATGCGGGCAATATACACTGCACACATATATGTATATAGGTTCTGGTATCTGGACAAACAGGCTCGCATTTCCATCTCCATTTTCCCGACTCTCGATGCAATGACAACCACATGGCATCTGCTGCCGGATGCACTCGATTGCACATACGGATACTGCTTTTAATTCCGATTCCCATTGATACGAATTGGTCGTGCTTTGGCATAAAGGAAGTATCAAACAAAAAATGTGAGCAAAAATCCAATTCATTTTTTACAGCTTAAAGGTGCACAAAAAAATGGTGGAGTGGGTTTTAAAATTATGTGTCAATTTGAATCCAAATAAATCTTTTTAATTGCTGCCAGTGTGTGTAATTTTTTAAATGACAAATCAGTGGAACATTTTTTGGATCCATTTTAATGGAAACGTTTTAAACGGGTCATCAACCATCTGCCTTTAAAACTTAATTTAGGTTTTCAATCTATTTGCATTTATATTATTTTCAAATGTAACTTTACATAAATTGTATCGTTTTTAATATTGTTCAGTGTCACTTTCCTTTTAAATGCTTTATCAACAATGTGCCATCCGTTAAACCAAAGGTTAATGAATAGCTTTTCCACCTTCCGCTCACCTGGAATTCAATTAGTCTGATGCCACTCCAGTTGCCTTTGACCCTCGGCAATGTCAATTAACGATAAACTGCAAGTGCAGTATTAAGTCACAAAAAAAAAATCAAACAAACAAAACCTATTCCCCGGTTGAGAGCTTCTTGAATCCTTGATCCCCGCGGAGGGCAGTCAAATGGAAATTTTCCACGTAAACGTCATAAAATTTGCTACCAAATCGGTTTATGGCAAAGCGAAAAGTTTTTTGTGAATTTTTCCACTATTTTTCCTTTTATTTTGTTTTTTTTTTTGGCAAGGATTCCCAACAAGCGACTTAAAACAACAACAACGAAAAATTTGGGTTCGTTTTTGCGAGCCACATTTCCATGGACGAGTTTTTGGTGGTGTAGAAATTTTGGGAAATTGCATTTGCATGTGTGCGAGGGGATAGTCTGGGCGGCAGTCATATTTTGCCCCTTTCGGCCATAAAAGCTAAAATGTTTGCGGCTCAAACGAAAGGCAGCAAGAAGCGCAGAGCGCGAAAGTGGATTACGAACGGAGTCTTCAGGATTCCCCTTTTGAGCTACTCCTGCCTCCTTTTAAAGGCCACAGCTACACAGAATAAAAAAATGAAAGAAAAAAGATATGAATTTAAATTTAAATTAAAATTTGAATGAACGAATATATAGCAATTAAAAATTGTTTTGCAATTTCTGTACAAAAGTATACATTCTAAAACTAGATATGTTTAAGAACAATAAATTTGTAAGAACTAAAAAAATTAAAAAAATTAAATAAATTAAAACTATTAAAATACTGCCATAAAAACAAAGCGTCTTAGTTATCAAAATTTAAAACTACCATAGGGTACACATTGAATACTTTTTGTAATAGTAAATTTTAAAAATAAAGATATTTTATAACAAATACATACAATATTTCCAACTTAGAACAAGTAAAATTTAGCTCTAAAGTAGTTACTTTTAAATTAAAATGGAAACAAAATTAAATTGTTTAAGAAATTAAATAAAACACAAACTCAAGTTCGAATATGATTGATAGACAATATTTTCCCCTGTGTAATAAACCCCGATTTGCCCCATCTGATCCCCACCAACCTGCTGTCATCCTGTCTCCATCCATTTGGCGTTGCACATCGCAGGTGAATTCTGGTGAATTCTGGGCTCCAATTTCTGTGCGCCTGTTCGAAATGCCACCTCCTGCGCGGGGAGGGGTCAAATGTTACCTGAATAGCCAGCGAAAGGGGGTCCGTCTGAGTGCCCCTCTTTGTCTATTCAATTGAGCGGGTTACACAGCCATGGAGATCGCCTTTCCTCCGGCTAAATGGCTCTGTCCCGTTTTTTTTTATTGGCTTTGAGTTCTGATGCAATAAACTTGGCTAAAAGTTCTCCCGTCAATTGGTAGCGGGGTTTTTTCCGCTACCAGGCAAAGTGATTGTGAAAAGTGCGTGTCTGTAAAGGCAGCGTTATGATGTTACCAGGAATCTGCAGAATACCATTGAATTTTAAAACTATAAGTTAAGGATTAGTTCAAGTTACTGGAAATGGGATTAAGGCATTGCAGGACGCAGGGAAATAATATTGTTAGCACCTGAAAGAGTAAAGGGTTAATATTTAATGTACTTTTGGATCCAGCTTAAGAAATAAATAAACCTTTTCATATTTTAAAATAAAATTATTGAAAAATACTTTTTAATTAAAGATGGAGTTCAATTTCGAATGCCCTAAAAATGTTTAGCCAGAAAGCGTTTAATGTTTTTTTAATGCAAATTCAGCAATAATTAAAGTGTTACCTAATCGTCTTATTAAATATGTGATATCAACTTCAGACAAATTAATTTGTCGAAAAGTAAAGAAATCAAAATCAATTCACATTTAAAATTGTTAATATTTACATTTCCTGACAGTGACTGCTGCGCAAAAATTTCACGTTTTTTTCATAATAAACTTAAGCCCATTTGAAAAGCTTTCATTGGCAAAGGCAGCTGCCAGTTTTTATTATGCTCATCAAATGGGTATAATTCAATTTTTCCAATCGCGAAAATCGCAGCACGATTCGCTGTTCGCATACGTTAAATAAATGGCGAGGGCCATAAGCACCAGAGAACACGCCCCCATCGCCTCCAAAAAATCCGACCAACTTCCACAGTTTCCATGGGTTGCCAACTCCCGAAGCGGGTGAAACAATCGTCCATTTTCAAGTTGGGCCATAAATCATTGTGGCATTGCATTCGGTTGCATTGAAAGTTTCCATTTTCCCTTTTGGCTTTTGCCGTTTTCCATTTAGTTTTGTTCGACTAGCTGGAAACAGTAAAAAGGGTTTTTTGAATACATTTGACAAAAGAACATTAATCATACGCACTGTGTGCAGCACATGCATGCAGTGGAAATGTTTCTTTAAAAGCCCAAGAAAACTGCTGACGTTTATTAAAACAATAAACAAATCATACTGTTGCATATTCGAAAAAAAAAAAAAAAAATGTTAGACAAGTGATAATGGAAAATGCAGCAAGGGGCACATAAACATGTAGCTCACGTACAGTGCATAAATATTTTAATTCTTCCCAAAATTTGCTGATAGTTTTATGAACTTACCAACGGGACATGACCCGGACTTTAGGCTCTGACCAAAGAATGCATTTATATTTTTATTTATATGCCTCAGCTGTTGACTGGCACATATTTTATGAGCCTGCCTTGCATTTCAATTTATTGCACAATTTCCGCTCTAAGAAACACAACTATTTCCCAAGAATATAAATCTAAAGTTTAATAATAGCAGATGAAAAGTTAAAATTATGATGTGAGCTAAAGGCCTGAAGTGAATAAGTGAAATTAAATGGGTTTTGTTAAGCTTTAGATGCGATCAAAGCGAATTTGATTTGTAATTGAATAAAGGAAAATAAATTGAGATTTCTCAAGCCATTTTAGCATAAAGATGATTTGATTATTCTATCCCTGTCAGCCAAGCTAGATTCCTTTGCGCACGTCGTACTTGAATAGCTGACTTCCCCCAAACTAATTTGTCAAGAAATAAAGTTCACAAAGAAACTGTCAAAGAAAATACAAGAGTCGGCGAAGCATAAAATTTAAACAAACATATGTAAATATTTGTTTACTCTGGCAAATAGTTGCATATCCCTCAAGAGCGAAAGAAGAGCCCTGCTCCTTGTCATCTCGAGTTTTTCCCCCCGTTTTCCAACTTTGTCTGGGGGGACCTGGCAAAATTTCGATTACCCACTTTACCCCCCACTTACGTGTACTTCCCGTTCCAGTGTTCCGTCCTCCAGTTTCCTCTTCTTGGGCTCTTCTGTTTACTGATTCTCGTTGCACTTCCCCAAAGTACCAAGTACGCTCCATTGGGATGCAATTAAATACTTCGCATGAGCGGACAAATAACAGTAGCTACACGACTATGAACCTCCTTGCGAAGGTAACGTAAAAATGCTGAAACGGGAGGAGAACAATATTTGTGTTGGTTCGCTTTGTGAGTTCTGAGTTCCTGGATTCTGTTTGTCATTTCGTGATTCTCCCATTGCACACAGCTCCAGTTGGCCAGTATTTAATTAAAAAGCCAAAGGTTACTCCACACAGGTATTACAAGCCATCGAATTCTATACATTTTCTTTGGTCCCTTAAAATTTCTTGCTGTTTTATATCCTTTTACTTATGAGTAGTAGTAGTAAAAGCACCTTCACCTCTTTGACAAGTTTCAGTTTTGCAATTTTATTAAAAAAACAAGTTTCCTAATAAGTATAAAAAAATAAAAATATATTATTTTGTCATGGGAAAATCACTACATTAAAATTTTAAACTAATGTTCTTTACTGCTTTAAAATATTATGTCTTTATGTTGACGTAAAACTAAACTATGCAGTGAAAATACAAACAGATGAGCTTTTTAAAACAGTTTGTATTTAATTAAAAATTCGAGGAATGCCAAAACATAAACTAAAACTGCACCAATTGTTGCATTTTCATTTTAATATTTATTTAAAATGTGGCATGCTCACTGCTCACAGCACTGATTGCATCTGGGAGGTTCTCGGGGTGTCCTTGTGGGGAGAGCAGCTGTTGATTCGCTGCGTTGACGTATTTTAATTTATAATGCAATCGCTGGCTCGGATCGGCCCCTTTTGGGACCCGAGACATCCCCATAGGGGCGATGCCTTTACAGCTACGGATTTCTTAACCCCTTCGTTGACACCTTCCCACTTTTGGATGTCTGATGTAGAAATACACCTGAAGAAATTTACGTTATCATATGAAAAAGTACCTTTTATTATATTTAATCAGGCATGAGCACAAATATAGCAGCTCTTCTTAGTAGGCGAATCCCTCTGTTAATTTTATTCAAATTTGAATATTAACTGTTTATTTAAAAAATTACTTATTAATTTCTTCATTATAAAATTTTAATTGTTGAATTCGTTTAAAGCTTGCGACTGTATCAAAAATGTAGTAAATAATAAATGTTGGATTAAAAAATGTTACATATGTAAATCAATACTTTTTTTTCAATTAAAAAAAATTTTTAAATGCATCTTCAAAGTCTTTTAATAGCTTCTAATATCCATGTTTTAAGCTTGGCCACATCAGCGTAGACTCCAGGGAATTTTGCATTTGCACATCCCTTTCCAAAGGAAACAATGCCAACCAGTTTTCCACCAGACACCAAAGGTCCTCCTGAGTCTCCCTTGCAGGAATCTTTTTCCGGGGCGGCCGCACAGATCGTGTCGTTAGAGACTCCACAAAGTCCACCATATCTGTAGGCGTCGTTACAGTCATAATGGTTTACTATTTTCACAGAGGCTTTAAGTAGGTAGTTGGAACTTGGCAGATTATCTGCGACTTTTCCCCACCCAGAAACCGAGGCCGATGATCCTTCATCTGGAGTTTTATCGGCTAATGGTATGGGACTTACACCATTTCCCAACTGGAGCTTGGTAAAAAGTTTTATCACGGCTATGTCATTGGAGTAATAGGCTTTGTCAAATGCTTCATGGATCAAGATTTTCGATACTTTTACCACTTGACCACCAGAGTTTTTTTTTGAAGAATTCGTTCTCACAGAGTAAATGCAAGGATAAATAAAGGTCTCGACACAGTGGGCTGCCGTTATAATAATCTGGTCGCTGTAGATGACAGCACCACACGAATGTCTCCCATATTCTTGGAGCGAAGCCTGCCAGGGAAACGATTTAATCGACACCCTTTGACCTCCTACGATGCGCTCCGAAATCCATTTGGAGGAGATCAGGGTAGCGCTAGAGATGATAAAAATCCACTGGATGAACATTTTGAACTAGACTTTAAGAGAAGAATGATTTGAAGCCAGGTGGTCTACTCTTTTATACATGGTTACTTTTCCTTGAAAGTGACATTCTAGAACAAACTTCTAATTAAAAACTGGAATTTTAATGAGTATATTTTAAGAATCCAAAAGACCATTTCCAAAAATAACTATATATTGCAGAACGAAAATAGCTCTTATGGCTTTCCCCCATCCAATAATACATCAAAATTAAATAAAAACTGTACAGTTCATTTTTAAAAATAGAATATCAATTAGTGTGCTACAGAGGTTTCCTTGTGATAAGACTTAACCTGTTTTGTGACTAAAAAAATAATTTGTTAAACATTAAAAGTAACAATAAGTAATTATTGTTTTACGTAATGATAATCTAATGTTAGCCAATGTTTTAAATAAACATTTAGTTTAAATATAAGGAACTTAAATTAGTTAGTAAAAATAGGTGCATATGTATTGTTAAATAACACAGGGCAACAAAATCGAACTTTTTGAAAATTCCACGGATCATTTGCACTTTTCCATGACAATTGGGTTCTCCTGAGTCCAAGTCCCATACAAAATTATTTTCCATCACCTACATGTTCCGCGGTATAGCGATGAATAGAAAAGTAGCATGTTGGACGACATTTTGAATTATGTCGCCTATTCCAAAGAAGTTACCGTGATATTTTTAGCTGGATTATACACTCAAGACACCACTACACTGAACAAAAATTGTCCCCGGCTTGGACATTTGTCCATACCGTTGGAATAAGACGTCAAAGTTGAAATCTCACATTTTTCTCTAGTTTTTGTCGCATTCAAGGGCCTTTTAAAAATATACTTAAAAAGGTGGAAATTTTTATTTTTCTTTGAATCTGTAGCCCTGTGTTCGCTTCAATTTTGGTTTTTGTGTCTATTCGTGATAATATTTTATTGGAATTCTTATAGCAATAAAACTACTTTTTTTTTTTTACTTTTTCTACTACTATATTTTCTCCCAATTTTTGAAAATTCATGGCATACTTAGTTGGTCCATCAAGAAAACATTTTTTTTACTCCAAAATAATATAAGCATGTGTGTTTAAGATTGCCATGACATTTCAAAAATTGGGAGAAAATATAGTAGTAGAAATAGTAAAAAAAAACTAACATTAATTGCTACAAGAATTCCAACAAAATATTACCACGAATATGTACAATAACCAAAATTGATGCGAACATAGGGCTACAAAATCTAGGTAAAATAAAAAATTCTACCATTTAAGGTATATTTTTAACAGGCCGGTGAATGTGACAAAAACTTGACTTATACGAGAGATTTTAACTTTGACGTCTTATTCCAACGGCATGGACAAATGTCCAAGCCGGGGACAATTTTTGTTCAGTGTAGTGGTGTCTTTAGTGTATAATCCAGCTAAAAATATCACGGTAACTTCTTTGGAATAGGCGACATAATTCAAAATGTCGTCCAACATGCTACTTTTCTATTCATCGCTATACCGCGGAACCTGTAGGTGATGGAAAATAATTTTGTATGGGACTTGGACTCAGGAGAACCCAATTGTCATGGAAAAGTGCAAATGATCCGTGGAATTTTTTTAGTGTTGCCCTGTGTAATCGTTGACCTTAACTGCGCAATACTAATTTAACTAATAAAATTGTACGTTTCTCTGTATTCCCACAGTAATTACTAGAAATATTTGTCCTATTTTTTCTCAGTGTACAATTGGCAAAGCACGCGTGTTGTGTCACCGTCTGTCGCGTTTGTCTCTGAATCTCGGATTCCCAGTTTCTCTGTGTGTGCTTGCTCTCGTGAGATTTACAACGTGACAGCGCACAAGTCCAGAAGTGGTAATGGAGAGGGGCCCAGAGATTGGAATACTGGGGGGCAGGAATCAAGGGGAATACCCTTTAGGTTGACCCAGGGGCTTGCACCTGGGGAACGGAATGACTTCGACGACGAGGACGAGGACGACGACGACGACAGCGACACGTGCCAAGGACACTGATTTATATGTTTTCCATTTTTGTTTTATTAGCGGCCTCGTTCGTATCTCTCCACTCGCCCCTCGCCCCACGGGGAAAAACGTGCGTGGAATTAATGAGGCTTTTCCGCTATCTCACTCTGCCAGCTCAACACTATTTTTCCCGCACTTTAAAGCGGTCTGCTGAATGGGCAAATTAAAATGAGCATGAAATAATCATAAATTGCGCATTGGCGCATTAAAATTTCCATCGCTTAAAGTCAAGCTTCCATTTCCCAGACGATTGAGATTGAGAGGGGGCTAAACGAGAGGGGGGTCAGACGCAGACAGTTTTCCGACAGCTGTGGGCGTCCCATCAAAGCGAAAAAAGGGGGTGGCGGGGGTGGAAAAGGTACGGCGGAAGCTGGCAGCTATGGCACCGGAAATGGCTGCGTATATCCTGGAATAGGAAGCCATCGCTATCGCCATCGCTGGCAATAGTTTTGCGGTGCTTTGGTCGCAGTTGCATTTTGTGTTTTACGATATGAAGAGATCGCAGATTGCCGGAGCTGCCGCAGGATTTTGTACGGCTGCTTGAAGCTGTTCCGACAAACCAATATGACCAGTTTTTATTTTTATTTAACAGAGTTCTTGAAAAAAAAGCAGGGCTATCAAAAACAATTTTAGTACTAAATTAATGTATAAATGTAGTAATGTTTACAAAGACAAAGGCAATTACATTGTTAAAATCTTTTAAGTACTCAGAAAACATCTACAATTTTTGAAACCCATGTTTTTCATAAATTTTTAAAGCAAATGTAAAGTTATTTTGGTTGATGTTGCTTTTTTTAATCAAGTTCTTTTTTAATTTTGGTTAATATTTTATCCAAGTATATTAAATAAATATTTCAGAAAGTTTAATGGTACAAGCATTATATACGGTTTACTTAAAGGCCGATTAATCTGTAAAAATTTGTGTTTGTACGGTAAATAAATACATGAAAGTAATTTTTTTGGTAACAAAACTTTTTTTTTTTACATATTTTATTAAGAATAAAATTTTTTTAATTTTTGTGTGTTCTATATGTAACATTTACAACTCCTCTGCAACCGAATTCCATCCAGTTTTCTCTCTCCAGCACCCCCTCTTTATCAGCCAGCCACCAGCTATCGTTCGCTGGCCAACCGGCGAACAAAGCCAGAAAACCGCGGTGCGATTTTCATTTCAATTTGCTGCCAAAAATGCACACAGAAATGGAGGAGGTGGGAGTTTCCTGTGAAAGGGGAAAATGCGGAGCAGTATTCAAAGGGAGGAGGTAAAAACAGGGGCGCAATAGACACGCAGTCGTTTGGTCGCTCGTTGGCCAATTTAGTTTTAACGTTGCAGCTGCTGCTTGTGTTATCATTCAATTGCCGCCTGCACTGAAATTTTGAATGCTATGAACTGTAATGTGGGTGGTTTCCCTGTGTCGAAAAATGAAGATGTTGTAGGGGAAATAGCTAAAAGCTATTGATTTCGGACGACGCAGACGATTGACAGGATTTCGAGAAGTGTACCTCTTGCTGTGCTCAAACTAGCTCGCCGGATTGTCGTGGGGTCTTTCTACTCTCCTATATGCCAATCGATCCCATTAGCATAATATTTTAGGTACACGTTTAACTGCGAGTTTATGGCTATTAATAGTGGTGGGGTTGACAAATAAAATAACTGTAATAGGCTACCGACAATAACCAAGTAGTGTTTTGTTCTTTAGGTTGGGAATTAGATGTTAGTTATCCCATTTCTTTACCCTCCCTTCCTGTATCATATTAAATAATAACATGACCCTTATAAAAGTTCTAGTTTTAATTCATATTAACACTGACCTGCACATGCTCTACTCGGGACGAATAAATGAAGAAATTAAGCGATCATTTTAATATTAAGTGTACATTTTAATAATTCCAATAGTGTCAAAATAATTCATAGTAATTCTCATAGTTTTCTAATATCGTTTCTAAAGTGTATAATTTTATATTTACAAAGAGAAAAGAAATAGTTATAGTCTAAGTTATCAAAATTTAAATGAACGAAATAGTCGTACGATAGTATGTATTTAGGATATTGGGATTTCAATTTTTGTATCTTTAGTTAAGAATAAGGCGCAAGTAAATATATTATTCAGGGGTCAATTCATTTCATTATTCTTACATAAAACTCACTCTTTACTTTTATATCATTTCCAAGCGTGATCGTTGAGCTCAAGGATGACGGTGGTTGATGAGTGCTATATTAGGGAATCGAAAAGATTTATAAGTAAACAAGGCCTAAGGTTAACTAGAAATATACTTCATTATTTTGTTTTCATACCCTTATCCAACGTACCATCCTAGACACTATATTTAAGTTTAATATAAATGTATTACTAAAAAATCTAAATATTATTTATAAAAAGAAAAATGTCTCGAACGACAGTCCATCTCTAGCAGCAACAGTTTTGGAGCGACTGCCTTGCGCATACAGCTTCGGTTTTAAAGCCACTCCAGTAGCTCCATTGGCACAGTTTGAGAGGCGGCGATGTGTTGGCCAAAACTTTAGCGAAGCGTGATTGTCATCTGAGTTCCCTGAAGACGATTAGGTGAGGTACAGGTTGCAATTATGGGGTCGTTGGAGCACTATTGCTTCTTGTTGGTGGTGTGGCTCTGACGGCTTACGTAATCATGACCACGTGCAGCTTACGACCTTTGATCCGGACCCTGATCTGGCCTGGAGAATAAGCCTCTCCGATGGCTTGGGCTCTGCGGCTCCACTAGCCAATAAAACCTGGCTTAGTTATTTCCAATTAAAAGTCCCTCGTCGAAAAGTATCAGGCCCTCCAAGGGGCCAGGCGAGTACACGGCCTTAGCCGGCAACTCCCGAGTAGAAAAGATCTGCGAACGGTTTTGATCTTAATTTTCACTCACAAAGAATTTATTAATCTTTACCTTTGGTTTTTTAATCACTGTTAACCGGTAAATTGAAGCGGACGATTATTTGGGATCGGAGTATTAGATAATAGATTCCGGGTGACACGAGGTTGCTTTATGTAATAGATTTTGGACAACTTGTAATGGCACTGGTGTTCACAATGACTCGATCGACGGCAATGAAATTGTCTTTAGTCGCAAAAGAAGTTTTGGGCTCGCAACCGAGCTTTTGAGAGTTCGTGCAGACCCCGAATTACTCAAGCCGGGGCGATAACGGTGGAATCATACGATTTTCTACCTGCATGTTACCCGAATATCGCTTATCTCTCATATATGAGCGTTTTTACCCGATGCACTTTTGCAAGGCGAAGCTTTCTGCAGATGAACCATAAATTGTCTTATACTTCCGAAGTTTCACTCAATGCAAATTATAAAGAGAACTTAAGAGCATAGGTATTTGTGCGTTCTATTAAAACTGGCCACTACAAACAGTTTGCGAGTGCTAGTTATAACTGGCAATGAGAAAACAGAAAGAAGGACGGTTTCTTATGTTCTTACTTGAATATCTTTTAGATGAAAAATTCCTAACTTTTTACCTTGTTCATTTGATAACTGATAGTAAGACGATCCTACCTTACGTTCAACAATAGCTGGTTCAAAGACTGGTGCCAATTTTGCACTAAACTTTTTGATTGCACTACTTTGGCAAAAATTACGAGCTAATACCTTATCACCTTCCTTAAAACTTATATTCCTACTACGCAAATTATACCTAAATGCATTCCGATCATGTGCCTCGGAAACGTTTTGACGTGCGGCTGTCCGCATAGTTTGAAGCGCATCTGGATATTCTATTCTAGTATCCCCTGAAAGTAATTGAAGTCGACGCAGTATTTCATAATCTTTCCCGTTTAATACCATATTTTGCCCAAATGCTAACAGATATGGGGAATATCCCGTACTTTGGTGAATGCTGGATCTTAATGCCGCACTAATTTCTGGTAACTTAACATCCCAAGTGGTGTGATCCTGATTTATATAGGCCCGTATTGCGGCCAAAACTGATCGGTTTAGCCGCTCGCTGGCATTAGCCTGAGGCGAGTAAATCGCGGTACATGTATGCTTAACTCCAAAACGGTTAGTGAATGCTTTAAAATAGTTGGACACAAACTGTGACCCATTATCGGTCAATATAGTTTCAGGTACGCCGAAAGTACAAAACAGACTATTTTCCAAAAATTCACAGATCCGGTTTGAAGTAAACTTTCGAAGCGGGTGCAAAAAATGGAATCTTGTAAAATGGTCTACTATTATTAGGATTCCAATGTTTCCATTTCGTGATCTTGGGTAAGGTCCTAGAAGATCCATGTAAAGCTTCTGGAAAGGTCGATCGGACATCATGGGCTTTCCCATAGGCGGTTTTAAAACTACGTTAGGATGCTTGGTCTGACGACAAACATCGCAGCTAGTTATGTATTCCCGTATCTGCTTTACCATCTTCGGCCAAAACAAATATCTCCTGATTTTTTCAATAGTTTTTCCTACTCCACTATGAGCTGCGTTAGGCGGGTCATGGGCTCTGGTAATAACATCTAATGTCAGTCCAGCCGGTACCCATAATTTCCAAACTAATCGGTCTTCCATGTCATTGCCCCTAACTGGTTCAGTTCTCTTATAAATTATCCCATCTACGATCTTTAAATCGGGTAACTTAGCCTGATTAGTACGAATATTTTCTATAAGATTAACATACTCCTCTGATTTGAACTCCTCGGAATTAAGATCGACTATTGGTCCCTGTTCTTCTACTTCGGCTACTACAGGTTCATCTTTTCGCGAAAGCGCGTCTGCGACAACGTTTTGGGTTCCTTTTCTATGAGTTATTCGGAAGGAGAACCCTTGTAATTGTATTGCCCAACGAGCCAGACGACCAGACAATTCCTTTTGACTCATAAGCCACTGTAGAGACGCGTGATCAGTAACTACTTCAAAATCCTGACCCTCTACGTACGCTCTAAACTTACGGATTCCTTTAATAACCGCCAAACATTCTAGCTCCGTTACAGAGTAGTTTCTTTGAGCCTTCGACAGCTTTTCGGACATAAATGCTACAGGTAGTTCCTCGTTTTCTTCATTGTTTTGCGCTAATACACATCCCAATCCAAAAGTACTTGCGTCGCACAAAAGCAGAAAAGGTTTCGTAAAATTTGGGGTGGATAGAATCGGAGCGGACGTAAGACATCGTTTAAGGGTGTTAAAGGCTTCATCTGCTGAAGGATTCCATGCATAATGTTTTGATTTCTTTAGAAGCTCGGTAAGCGGACAACTGACAGTGGCATAATTATCAACAAAACGACGATACCATCCGGCAAGACCAAGAAAACGCCTAAGTTGCTTTACTGAACTCGGTATTGGAAAATCTTCAATCGCTTTAATTTTGCCAGGATCGGTCTTCAGTTGGCCATATCCAATTATGAACCCGAGATACTTAATTTCCTCCATACAGAAATTGGACTTCGCTACGTTAATCGTAAGATTAGCTTTCCGTAAGTGCACTGCTACTTCTCGTAACAACATGAGATGGGATTCAAAATCATCGGACAACACTAAAAGATCGTCTAAATATACAAAGACACGCGTTCGCAGATGGGCGGGTATCACTTGATCCATAAGCCTACATAGAGTCTGAGCGGCATTCGTTAGCCCAAAAGGCATAACTTTATACTGGTAAAGTGGCCTGTTTGGGATAGTGAACGCAGTGTAAGGTCGAGAAGACTCAGCTAAAGGTATTTGCCAGTAGGCATGCTTCATATCCAGCCCTGTTATGTATTTGGCTGGAGGCAGCCGACTAAGTATCCCATCTATATGGGGCAAGGGATATGCGTCCTTTCGTGTGTATTTGTTAATTTCGCGTGAGTCTAAGCATAACCTGTTCTTATTTCCTTTTTTAACCAATACGCAATTACTGCTCCACGGACTACTTGAAGGTTCTATAACATCTAAAGCTATCATCTTTTCCACTTCCTCAAACATCCATTTCTCTTTGGCCGGTGAGATTGGCCAATGCCTTTGCTTAACTGGAATCTCCGTGTTTATAATCATCGAGTGTTCAATAAGAGATGTACGACCCAGTCCTTCGCGTTCAAATGATGGAAATGTTTTTATGACTGCCTCAAGTTTAACTTTCTGATCTTCCGTTAATAAATGCATTTTAGGATCCTCTTTTCTTGAGGATTCTTCACCTACATCTAACTCACCTACTGTTTCTTCTTTATTAAGTAACTTAGTTAGAAGTCCGAAACTCTGCCAGAAGTCAACTCCTAAGTAGACATTTTGTTTTAATTCCGGAATCAAAAAAAATTCTATTTCCTTAACTTTATTTGAAACTTAATTGGGACTAAAAGTTTTGCGATAACTGAACAAGACTCATTGCTAGCTGTTCGAATTTTCCCTGAACATTTGCGAGTTTTCTCATGATGTGCTAAGGTTTTGGCTGCAGTTCCCCCTAAACAACTTACAGTTGCTCCTGAATCCAAAAGCGCTTTAAAAGTTGTACCTTCTATTATAATGTCAGTGTATAAACGGTTATCTGAACTCAAGATGACTGCTGATATTATTCTGATCCGATCTGCTCTTACTTTTTTTCCAGAACTCCCGACATCGTAATGTAGATCGTTTGGGTTTGATCCGTATGTTGAGTAATGGGTTATTATATAGTTCTTTTTCGTTTTTATCTAATAGTTCGTCTAAAGTTTGTGTTGCGGCATGACTGACTAATTTAATTGGATGAGAGTGTAATTTAGAATTTAGGTCTTCTTTTGCGACGTTAATTACGAACATTTTTAATGGTTCTGCTTTGTCGGATGCGCTGATCGATGCTGGTTCTGCGCATCCTGCTTCCGGTTTCCCGACGGATTGCATTTTGGACACCGAGGCTTGTACACATCTTTAGCACCACATCCGTAACAATGCAAACGCTTTTCCGCCAAACACTCCTTATAACCGTGGCCGATCTGATCACAGTTAAAGCAAGTCACTTTTGTCCAATCCCTTTTAACTATCTGTGCCACGGATTCTTCTTCCTCTTCAGTATCGGTTAAGATTTCGGACACATGTTGTTTTCCGAACCTATTTCTAGGTATGGCATTGTTAGTTTCTCTACAAAAATTGTCATGTTTCTTAACTTCTTCACGCAGTTCGCTGCGGTTTTTAATTTTTAGGTAAAGAAGCTCGTATCTAAGTGAGACTTTAGCATTGCGCTTTAAAATATCCACTATTTTATCTTCAGCTACTTCACTGGAAAGACGAGATACTAGGTCTTCAATGGCTGATTGGAAATCGTCAAATGATTCACCTTCTTTTTGTCGCCTTCTCCTTATCAACTCCCACAAGTCAAAGTCATCTTTCGTATCATCGAATCTTTGTCTGAATGCTACAGAAAAAGTTTGCCACGAAAAGAGCGGATTCTTTCGATGAAAGTTCCAGAACCAATCACTTGCTTTGGCTGAGAACAACAGATGCAGGTTATCGCAGAGTAATCCATAATCGTTATTTAAAGTTGAAGATGTTAAAGACCTCAACCTATACAGAAATTCGTCAACGTACATGGAGTCTTTTGATCCATCGAATTTTAAACGCCAACTGGCCAGAATATTTGCAGCTTTCTCTGGTGCTACTGACCTATTAGATGAGCTGCTAAGATGATTTCCTAATCCTTCTGCATTTCTTTGTGAAGTTTGATTCCTTTGTACTTCACTTTGAGGATCCGGTTGTTGCGGCTGTGTCGGAAATAAGTCCGTACCTAGTGTAAGTCTTCCTAGTTGTGCTCTAAGACTCTCTTCTATAGTTCTTTTAACGAATGAACTAAGTTCTGTCATCATGTCTTTTTGCTGGCTTTTTATAATAGCATGTATAACGTTCGAAGTATTCTCGCTCTCATCTCCTTCTTGAGAATAAGGTGCTGTACTTGCAACTGAGTTATCTCTTCCGTTTCGAGTCTGTGATCTGGTTCGCATCGCCCTGCGATCGAAATCTGTGCGGTTCTGTCGCGACTTAGCCCCTCGTCCCCTTCCTCGACCTCTAGGTCTTTGCTCGGGAGATAGAAATTCAAAATTTGGCTGAGCTGGAGCTAAATTCATATTTTCTGGTAGTTCAGCTGCTAGAGTGTTTTCCTCAAAGGTGATCATAGCCGGATTAAACTCGATTTTGCAAATAGTGCATATTCGGCTCGTTTTCAAAAATTCCTGCATGCAGCTATCGTGAAAGCGATGTCCACATGGTGTGGTACAATTTAACTGCGTTACAGTTAATGTCTCTTTACAGATGCCGCAAAATTCGGGGGCTGGTTCTCCCAGATCGCCGCCTACTGCACCACCTTCTGGGGTGCGTTGTAACGGCATTTTAAATTTATATAATTTTGTTGCGTTTAGAAATTAATTGTTCTGAACAAGCTTTCCTCTAAACACGAGAATGTTTGTTTTCTAATCAAATACAAAAAATTCGTCCCTTTTGAGCATGTTTTAGTCAGTTAAATATAAAACTACTAGCTTGAACGAAACACTTCCTTTTGAAATTTAATATACATTTTGTTTGCTTTTAAGAAACTAATCTGATAGTGGTTAATCTCCAAATAATGAATCTAGCAAATTAAATATCCAACTGCCTTGATTTAATTTCCTTTCACAAACTTTGGTGATATATGGTTTATAGTTTGGACGCCCTATCCTGATACTCCGAATAGATAACGTAAAATCGCAAACTAAAATTGACCTAAATATCTATGTCTACTTTGTCAGCCTTACTGTGTTTGTATCCACTTACATTCTGAATTAATTAAGGTCGGTTAATCCAATTTTGAATTAAACACCGCATATCCGTTAATATCATTCAGAATTTAAAAGGGACAAGCCAGTTTAGCATGACTTATTTGCAAAATACTATTGTTTTTGGGTGGAATTGAAAGAGCTTTATTTGTGGTTTCTAAAACCTTAATATTTTCTCTTGGTTTCAAAGGCCACACGTTCTGGGCGCCAATTATGTAATGTGGGTGGTTTCCCTGTGTCGAAAAATGAAGATGTTGTAGGGGAAATAGCTAAAAGCTATTGATTTCGGACGACGCAGACGATTGACAGGATTTCGAGAAGTGTACCTCTTGCTGTGCTCAAACTAGCTCGCCGGATTGTCGTGGGGTCTTTCTACTCTCCTATATGCCAATCGATCCCATTAGCATAATATTTTAGGTACACGTTTAACTGCGAGTTTATGGCTATTAATAGTGGTGGGGTTGACAAATAAAATAACTGTAATAGGCTACCGACAATAACCAAGTAGTGTTTTGTTCTTTAGGTTGGGAATTAGATGTTAGTTATCCCATTTCTTTACCCTCCCTTCCTGTATCATATTAAATAATAACATGACCCTTATAAAAGTTCTAGTTTTAATTCATATTAACACTGACCTGCACATGCTCTACTCGGGACGAATAAATGAAGAAATTAAGCGATCATTTTAATATTAAGTGTACATTTTAATAATTCCAATAGTGTCAAAATAATTCATAGTAATTCTCATAGTTTTCTAATATCGTTTCTAAAGTGTATAATTTTATATTTACAAAGAGAAAAGAAATAGTTATAGTCTAAGTTATCAAAATTTAAATGAACGAAATAGTCGTACGATAGTATGTATTTAGGATATTGGGATTTCAATTTTTGTATCTTTAGTTAAGAATAAGGCGCAAGTAAATATATTATTCAGGGGTCAATTCATTTCATTATTCTTACATAAAACTCACTCTTTACTTTTATATCATTTCCAAGCGTGATCGTTGAGCTCAAGGATGACGGTGGTTGATGAGTGCTATATTAGGGAATCGAAAAGATTTATAAGTAAACAAGGCCTAAGGTTAACTAGAAATATACTTCATTATTTTGTTTTCATACCCTTATCCAACGTACCATCCTAGACACTATATTTAAGTTTAATATAAATGTATTACTAAAAAATCTAAATATTATTTATAAAAAGAAAAATGTCTCGAACGACAGTCCATCTCTAGCAGCAACAGTTTTGGAGCGACTGCCTTGCGCATACAGCTTCGGTTTTAAAGCCACTCCAGTAGCTCCATTGGCACAGTTTGAGAGGCGGCGATGTGTTGGCCAAAACTTTAGCGAAGCGTGATTGTCATCTGAGTTCCCTGAAGACGATTAGGTGAGGTACAGGTTGCAATTATGGGGTCGTTGGAGCACTATTGCTTCTTGTTGGTGGTGTGGCTCTGACGGCTTACGTAATCATGACCACGTGCAGCTTACGACCTTTGATCCGGACCCTGATCTGGCCTGGAGAATAAGCCTCTCCGATGGCTTGGGCTCTGCGGCTCCACTAGCCAATAAAACCTGGCTTAGTTATTTCCAATTAAAAGTCCCTCGTCGAAAAGTATCAGGCCCTCCAAGGGGCCAGGCGAGTACACGGCCTTAGCCGGCAACTCCCAGTAGAAAAGATCTGCGAACGGTTTTGATCTTAATTTTCACTCACAAAGAATTTATTAATCTTTACCTTTGGTTTTTTAATCACTGTTAACCGGTAAATTGAAGCGGACGATTATTTGGGATCGGAGTATTAGATAATAGATTCCGGGTGACACGAGGTTGCTTTATGTAATAGATTTTGGACAACTTGTAATGGCACTGGTGTTCACAATGACTCGATCGACGGCAATGAAATTGTCTTTAGTCGCAAAAGAAGTTTTGGGCTCGCAACCGAGCTTTTGAGAGTTCGTGCAGACCCCGAATTACTCAAGCCGGGGCGATAACGGTGGAATCATACGATTTTCTACCTGCATGTTACCCGAATATCGCTTATCTCTCATATATGAGCGTTTTTACCCGATGCACTTTTGCAAGGCGAAGCTTTCTGCAGATGAACCATAAATTGTCTTATACTTCCGAAGTTTCACTCAATGCAAATTATAAAGAGAACTTAAGAGCATAGGTATTTGTGCGTTCTATTAAAACTGGCCACTACAGAACAGAAATTAAAGGTGGTAGCTCAAAAGGATTTAAATTAAAGGTAACAAAGTAAGCTCTTAAAAAAATCTAAGAGAAATGGTAGAATAAAAGCTATAACTATGAAATTGAACGAAACAAGTCATGAAATTCCTAGTAGAAATATTTTTAAATGTTGAAGACTTAAAAATAAGTTGAAGAAAATCCTGTTGACTGTTTCTTTTTTTTTGTCCAAGTCTTCTGCGGAATGTTGTGCGTCGATGAAAAGTAAACTAAATTTATTTAAAACATATTAGAAACTTCCTAAACATTTTTGTTACTCTAGACTAAAACTATTTAAGAAAAACTTAAAACTGTGTTACATAATAAAACATTAGCTAAACAACTTATTTCAAACTTAAAACAAAAAAGAGAAATGAAAGAAATTAATTTAAAAAAATAAAGTTTAATAAAATTTAAGTTTTTAAAACTACAGAGATTAGAAGGGGAATTTTTTTGACTCAACTGCTTTTCTGAGTGCATAAGATTAGTGTCCATAACTATGAGTAATGACCATTCCCAGCCAGTAACTCCCATCTGCATCCGCGTCAAGAGTTTTTGCGGGATTCTGGTCCGGTTTAATTGGGCAAATGCAATGCTCACTTGGTGCACGCCACTTGACTTGCTAGCTAAACAGCAGAATTCGATAAGAAGCCTCGCAAAATTAGCTTAACTAACCCCTCGGAGCAGTTGAGCTTGACTCGTATTTCGTATCTGCTGGCATTTTATACTCCAAGTCCCCAAAAGGAATCCATTCTCACCTCGGACCCACCAGGCAATAGTTGTTGACAAGGACAACACCCCGATGGGCATATTGACCCACCATCAAGTGCACGGCTATCTGATTGCGTTCTGGGAAAATTCTGGCCGGAAAAGCGTTTAAAACATTGAATTGCATGGGGGAAGACATGCTCGGAATATAAGCTGCACCGGAACAAATTATTTGTGAATATTGACAAAGCTGAAAATATAAAAAGACATTTTAAAATTAAGTTTGGGAAAAATAAAGTTAAATTTTTTCGTGATTTTTCCTATGTTTCCCTTGAAACAGGATAGGATTCTAATCCCAACAAAAGCGTGCTCCACTTGCATACCAAATTGGTTTAATTCAATAATATTTTCAAACAAACTTTTTTCTGCGGCCACAACGCTTATGAGTCAGCATTTTAAATTGCTTTTGTTCACAGCCTGGAGCTCCATGGCCGCGGGCCATTTTCTATGATGCTCAAAAGTCTGGAAAGTAATTCTATTAAAAAAAATCACAAAAAAAAAAAAATAATAACTGAGTTCGGTTGGAAGAACTAACTACATCAGGCCACGTTGAGGGAGCGGGTGGTACTCGATAGCATTTTAGCTGGATAAACAAATTTCATCGGCGAGTGAGCAAGAGCCAAGCAAATATGAAATTCCAATAATTTGATGGATGCTTCGGGCGTTGAGAAGTCGAGGAAATGTGTGATAACATTTCGAGTACAACACCATGCACCCCACGGGTCCTATGATTAATGCAACTTTCAGTCGCCGACAGGCAAGTCAGGGGATTCCCCGTCTTCGAAATGTATGCATAGAAAAGTAGCTTTTGTGTCATGGAATTTCAATGCGCTTTTACGGATGGAACACGAAAATACTAAATAGTGGAAGCTGTGGCCAGTTTTGTTTTATATTTTCGATCTTTTTTGTACACTAATCAATCGATAGCTTGATTTATTGTTATAAAAACTAAAAAGTTCCATCACCATCTGTCATTATTGCGAAGTAAACTCAGTAAAGTGTAGAAGTAAAAAATGGGGAGCTCACAAAATTTAATTGATTTGCCATTTGAGTTGCTTGACCGCATATTCACTTACCTGGATGAGAACAATAAATGGAAGTTGGCAAGCGTTCATAGTGTCTTGGAAAATGCGTATACTATCCATGTCCGTGGTAAAGAGCCAACTGCAATCAATTTTGATTCATCATCGTCTGTATCATTCGGTTTGCCATTATTTGGTGCATCTCTACGTCACATTAAGGTGGAAAATAGTTTTAAAGAATTTTGTCAACTGTCCCAGCTAATTGAAAATCACTGCGGAAATTTGGAGTCGATTGAAATAGATGCAGGCTCTGCGGAAGTCAAACATTTGAGAGATTTAGTACTTAGCAATGGGGAGAAAGTGCGATCAGCTTGGATTAGTATTCGTATGCATTGGAACGACTACTTTAAAATCGTAAGCACAATTAGACAAATCAAACGCTTTAAAGGCCTAGAACTTTATAACATCGGTGATGCAGATGGTATGTTGAAGTAAACAATATACTTAAGTACTTTAAATTAAGTTTTTATTTTTTAGGTTGTTGTTTGGCAAAGATTACTTTGCATCGTTTGATCCTTCAGTTTAACGAAATAAATTCAGCTAAAACTGTTTTCGGGATGTGTCGCCCACATAACAATCTTCGCACTTTGATAATCGGGAATTCGGAAATAAACGATCCTGCTGCAACACATAATGTACGATGGTCTTTAAAAAATCTACACATACATGACTGCAGTATCTACACTGCCGGGTTACCGTACTGTCCAAACCTTGAATCACTCATCTTCGTAGATAACAACTGTATAAAAATGTTTCACAAATGGGTATCAAAACACTATACCTTAGAGAGACTGACATTTAACATAAGCACATTTGCTGGTAATTTTACGATGGACAATTTTTTGAACATGATTAAATGCTGCAGGAGACTTCGCTATATCAACGTAAAAATGAACATCGATGAATTTGTAACCCATTCGTTTGTGTCCAAATTGGTAAACGTTGTGCAGGAAAACTTATACAATAAACCACTACAATTGGTGACCACGCAAAAAACTTTCAACGCAATGAAAGAATTTGTAAGATAAATGGTTTTATCATTTGATTGGTATAAGAAAATTAATATATTTTTTGCAGTTGTCTGACATTCCAAACTCCAATTTGATGACGCTCTCTGTTGATGAGAAATAAGAACAATAAAAAAAGTTCTACTCCGAAAAAAACTCTGAGGAAAATTATGATATTTCTCAGATATTCAAACTAAAAAATAAACAAAAAAATGTACTTTTCATCTATTTACACATTTCTTGTCTCATCTCAACTTAATAACCTTAAAAAATCGATTCGAAACTTTTAAAATATTTAGCACGCTTTCAAAACCTTAAAATCAGTCTTAAAAGTAATTATTTTGTAACGTAAAAGCAACCCACTTTATTATCTGCTAATGGTTATATGATTGTTTTGACCCACATAAGGGTCCTAAATTACCTTTTAGGTTTTTCCCGCAAGAAAATTACAGTGGAGAAAGAATATATAATACAAAATACATATTTTAATTAAAATTGTTGGCTGTATAAGGTTTGTGTAACACCAAAGATAAATTTTGTATATAAGGTGGGATTTTCTTGTGGTAAAAGCAAGCTGATCTGCATTCTGGAGGTGTTAAGCTCGAAATGCTTTTTAACGGGTTTCTTTTACTTTCGGCAATTGCTCTGCTGAGCTTTCCTGGGGTTCCTGGAGTTTTCCATCCCGTTCAACGCATCATTGGCGGACAGGATATAGACATAGCTGAGGTTCCGTGGCAGGTGTCCTTGCAGTATTGGGGTAGACATCATTGCGGTGGTTCCATCTATGGTGAAACTATCATCATAACTGCTGCCCACTGCGTTGACAGTCGCCAGGCTGAGGACTATGAAATTAGAGCAGGAGCCTCAAAACACAGCAGTGGTGGTATTTTGGTAAAAGTGGCCACTATTAAATATCACGAAACATATAGCAGGTGTAACGGAGCCAATGATGTTGCTGTGATGAAATTAAAGGATTCTCTGACTTTTTCGGACACCATCCAAGCGATTCCATTGGCTGAGAACGATCCGAAGGAAGGATCAGAGGCCATATCCACTGGCTGGGGATCTATGGGCTGCTGGAGCTATCCGCAAAAACTTAAGGGCGTTGTCATCAAGATCGAAAACAAGTTCTGGTGTAAAATTAAATATCCGTTTGTGTACAGTGAAGACGACATTTGTGCAGGAACCTTTGGAAAGGCTGTTTGCCATGGAGATTCCGGAGGACCCTTGGTCGTGGACGGAAAGCTGGTGGGGATCGCCTCTCGTACTGGACACTGGTCGTGTTATGCCTCTGGACTATACACAAGTGTAGCAAAATTCCACAAATGGATTTTGGGGGCCATCGAATCTTTTTAATAATGTGGTGCTACTGCAGAATTAAATAAAAATTACTTATATTTACTTATACATATTTTTCAAATTGCATATAATTTTGGTTTTAAATAACATTAAACAAATTTGTAAAGAATCATTTAACATTTTTTTTTTTTTGGTTGTGCTCTTAATATGTACGAGTATATGTAATTTAAATTGTGCAATTTGATATTTTTTTAAAAAATTTTATTTGTTTTATTTTTAGAATCATCTTATCTTGAATAAACATTTAAACAAATTTATATTTATTTCAAATTCGTTTAAGTCTTTTTAATTTTCTTATCTTTAGATTAGTAAAATATATTTGCAAACAAGAAAGAACGCTATAGTCGGATTTCCCGACTATAAGATTTGCGATACTCATTGCCCTCTTCAAAAAAACAAAGCAAGAAAAAACGGTAGTCACTAGCCCTCTTTAAAAGAGTGTAGCCTGCTTTTAGGCACAATCAATTTTTAAGGCACTTGTATACACAATTTTTGAAAATGACCAGATTTTAAAATTTTTTAGATATTTGGGTAGGATTTTTCAATACGAACAACATTTGTAAGGGCTACTTTTCTCTAGCATTAAAAATGTGGACACCACAGAGTTTTTTCCGGTTTGTGGGCGTAAAAGGGGCGTGGTCAGGTTTTGAAACAAACTTGATCTGCGCCTTGCTCAAAGAAGTCTGTGTGCAAAATTTGGTGGTTCTAGCTCTAATAGTTCCCGAGATCTCGATGTTTGTGCGGACAGACAGACAGACGGACGGACGGACGGACGGACGGACGGACGGACGGACGGACGGACAGACAGACATTTGATCGTTTACAGTATTTGCTTACTCTTCGAGTATCGCAAATAAAAATGTAAAGTGATGAAAACTCCCCATAAGGAAATGATAAGGACAAAGTAAGTTCTTAATTTAGAAATGATTTAAAACAGAGTGCACAACAAGGCCTTTAAAAGCCAAGCCATATTGGGGACTTAAACTCCTTCCGATACTCTTAGATTGGATTCAAATTTCAAATAACCAAATACTCAAAAATAAAAATAACGTTAAGCATTCTATTTACTCTGTGCACGCGTGTTCTGCCTTCATTAATTTGATCAAACCAATTTTGATAAAGATATGTATGTAATCCGAAAGCTTATCAAACTCGGACGACTACTTCTGCAGGTGTTAAAGAAAGAAACAGTTGTTTTGGCACAACATTTCTGTTTTTAAAGTTTTTAAAGATTAAAAGAAACGATTTGGTCTAATAAGTATAACCAACTTAACCAACATTATTATTTAAAAGATTAACAACTTTTTTAGCACCGATAAATATCGGTGTAATTAATATTTTTAAGAATATTTCAAATTAATTATTTTTGTAGGTACTTCCATTGCCTACCCATTTTTGCGAAAAGAAAGCTAAAGGTTGAAAGTTAAAAGTCAGTATAACTACTTTTAAAGCTGAACAATACTATTTAAACGCCTTCGAAAGTAACAAATCTTTTTTATTTATTTCTTCTGGGATAAATAAAATAAGTGTAAAGTAATAACTAAATTTATTTTTTGGAACAAAAAAAAACCTTTCAATTATATTGTAGATACACGTATGTGTATCTGTACTCAAATAAAAATGTTCTCTAATTATACTCAATCGGTTTTACTCTAATACATTTTCTTATCTTTTAGTCACTAAAACATATTGGCAGTAGTTATAAATATTTTTAAAATTTAACGCTTAGAACTATCTAGTCTGTGCTATATTTAGAAATAAATTACCACAAAGTGCACGCCATGCCTATATAAGCAAAGCTCTCTCGGCAGAAAAGACATTGTGATCTCGACTGTTGTCTAACCAAGACAGGATGTTCATCAAAACCTTTCTGCTGCTGTCGTCAGCCAGTTTCCTTTCTGCAGGACGAATGCATCAGCCGGAAAATCGCATTATTGGCGGATGGGACACAGACATCGAAGACGCTCCCTGGACGGTCTCCTTGCATTTAGAAAACAGCTATCGATGCAGTGGCTCCATATACAACAAGCAGTTTATCATTACGGCTGCCCACTGCGTTCATGATAAGCAAGGATCGTCAATCAGTCCAAAACACTTTACTGTTCGAGCTGGGTCATCATGTCAAAACTTTAAAGGAACACTAATCCAAGTGGCAGCAATAAGGTCTTTGAAATATGTTATGAACACAACTAAAAATGACATGGCCATCCTACTCTTAAGTAAGCCACTTAAGCTTACCAACAAAGTGAAGCCGATCGTTTTAGCCAAGGAGGAACCAGCTGTGGAATCAATTGCATATTCTTTTGGCTGGGGAATCGTAGCTGTTAATACTACTACTAATGGAACTTTTATTTTAAAGCGAGAATATCTGCAAGGCGTAAAAAATCAAATAATGTCTTTTAACGATTGTTTCTCTTCCTACACTAAACCAATTACAAAGGATAACATTTGTAGCGGAGCTTGGACATGTGATGGAGATTCTGGAGGTCCTTTGGTTGTTAACCAAAAACTTGTGGGTGTCCTATCATCAGGCGGTAAATATTGTGATGGTCCCGGAATCTACGCAAGCGTTCCCTACTTCTTAAATTGGATTAAAAAGGCTGTAACTACACCATTTACCTACCAATTTGAATACATGTAACCAAATACCCCAAGATAAAAATAACATTCAGCATACAATTTTTATTGTGTACTTATAAGTATTGGGCTATGTGTCAAATATATATAAATAAATTGTTTATACATTTAATATCAAATTCATTTTGAAAACAAGAAAGAACGCTATAGTCGGGGTTCCCGACTATAAGATTTGCGATACTCATTTTCCCTTTTTAAAAAAACAAAACGAAAAAAAAACGATAGAGTCGCCACCTATGGGGCTAAAAAACAAAACGAAAAAAAACGATAGAGTCGCCACCTATGGGGCTACATTAACTTCATATGTATAAGGCATAGCAAAATGTTCTATAACTTCTTTATTATTTATTAGAGCACAAAATGGTTCGGAGTGTAGTAAGACAGTGCACATATAATTATATTTCTTTTTAAACCGTAACGATTGCATAAAAAATGAGGGCGCCACAGATTTTCGCGGTTTGTGGGCGGTAAAAGGGGCGTGGTCAAGTTTTGAAACAAACTTGATCTGCGCTTTGCTTATAGAAGTCTGTATGCAAAATTTGGTGGTTCTAGCTCTTATAGTTCCCGAGATCTCGATGTTTGTACGGACAGACGGACAGACGGACAGACGGACAGACAGACATTTGATCGTTTACAGTATTTGCTTACTCTTCGAGTATCGCAAATAAAAATTTATAATTCGAAGGCTTATCAAACATGAAGAACTATTTTCCGTAGAAACTAGCAGTTAACGTTTTTAAAGATTAAAAGGAGATCTATGTTTGTAGATTATTTTAAAATTAAGGGGTGTGTCCAGCCAACGCACGACAGAAGTGAAACACACAAGCAAACGGATTTTTTTTTTAGATTTTTACGCTCTCAACTTTGTGCGAGCGCGCTGAAGAGAGGAAAGAAGAGGACAGAGGGAGCGTTCGTCACCGGTTAGAGAGGGACAGGGGAATAGACAATTTTCGTGACGGTCATGAATTGGTTTCCCTCCGACCCCGAAAATCCATAACGCGCCTTCACTTCAAAAAGACGATTAAATCAGTAAAAACGATTTGGCACACTTAATATAACCAACTAACTCATCATAATTTTTACAAACATTAACATTGTATTTAGTATAATTGTTTTGTAAGAAAACAAAACAACAATTTTTTTTTTATAAAAAGTTTTTTTCTAATGTTAACTTATATTTTTTTGCTAGGTACGTCAGTCGTCTTGACAAAAGGGATTTCACAAAGTTCCAAGTATTGTTCAATAAAAAATACTTTTATATCTTCGATAAACCTCTGTAAGCACCTAAAAAATCAATCATACTATTATATTTTGTTGACCTCTATAGTTAACAAAAATGTAGGTAATTAGAACAAGATTTTTATTAGGTCCAATAGAATTGATTTTGAAAATGAATTTTTTTTTCCTTTAAAAATAAATGTACACTAAGTATAAATATGTGTACACTAGGGTCTGTACTCAAACTAAAATTTACTATATTTAAACTCAATTGGTTTTACTCTATTAAATTTTCTAATCTAGTATTCACAATATTTGAAATTTTTGAAATTCCCCAATAAGAAATGTCTTGTCAATGCTATGTTTAGAAATTAATTACAACAGAGTGGCCTAAATAAGCAAAGCTCTCTTGACAGAAAAGACATTGTGATCTCGACTGTTGTCCAACCAAGACAGTATGTTCATTAAAAGCTTTCTGCTGCTGTCGTCAGCCTGTTTCCTTTCTGCAGGACGAGTGCATCAGCCGGAAAGTCGCATTATTGGCGGATGGGACACAAACATCGAAGACGCTCCCTGGACGGTGATTTTGGGGAACAACCAAACATTTTGCGGAGGATCACTCTTGACCAACGATATTGTTCTCACTGCTGCCCACTGTATATACGAATTTAGTGCATCCAGTTATGTAGTTCGAGTAGGCTCAACATTTCGCAACAGTGGCGGATACCTAATCCCAGTGACAGCGACTAAGTTCCATGAACATTTTCAATATCCAAATTTAACTTACGACATTGGCATCTTGCGGCTAAGTAAGCCTGTTGAGTTTGGTCCCACTATCCAGAGTATCTAATTGGCGGAGAGGGATCCGCCGCTTGGAGCAGTGGCCTTCTCATCTGGATGGGGAATGACCTCATATGGCTACCCAGAAATACTGCAAAGCATTTACAACCGGATTCAGGATGTTTATGTGTGTCAAGCACATAGTATTTACGCCGTATACCCTCCAAGTGACATTTGTGCTGGAAGACGCGGTCAGCAAGTGTGCAAAGGAGACTCCGGGGGTCCATTGGTCGTTGATGGAAGGTTGGCGGGAGTCGCTTTTAACAGTGGAGATGACTATTGTGCTTCTTTTGGGTTGTACAAAAGTGTGGTTTTCTTCCGCGATTGGATCTCAAATGTCATGGCAACTATTGAATAACACACTTAAATCAAAATATAAAATATAAAAACTGGTCTTTCTGTTTCTTCAGGCCTATCGTTATTGATAACGAAAATACGAAATTTACAGTCAAGTTAGGAAATAATTGTAAAAATTGCGTTTAAATAAATTCTTTTGCTAATAATTGTGGTGATTTGGTGACCTGTTTATTGTAACTGGTGTGTTTGGCCGGCTCAAGGTCGATGTATTTTTAGTGCCTTTTTGTTTTTATAATAAACTCCGCAGTGTCAAGATCAGACGCTGTGTCATCCATCCCTGAAGACGGACCCCAAAGGGGTTTGAAATATATCGGAGAAAGGAGGAGATAAAAAGTGTCTTTTTTTATAAAAACAAAAAGGCACTAAAAATACATTCACCTTGAGCCGGCCAAACACACCAGTTAAATTCTTTTGCTTGCTTTTCACACAGCTCTTTTGGTAATTGGTTTCTTTAAAGTATTTGTGTCTTTCCAAAAGATTCATTAACATTCTTGGCCTAGAATGTTATCATATAAGTTCAGAATTTTGTTTTCACAGGTACAGAAAACTTCCTAACTATAAAAGAAAAGCTCACCGTTGACTTTGACGCCTGTTTAAAATGTTTGTCAAGTGGATTTTCATAATCTCCAGCGCTACCCTGATTTCATCCAAATGGATTCCGGAGCGGATTGTAGGCGGTCACTCGGTGACGATTGAATCCGTGCCTTGGATAGCTTCCCTCCAGAAACATGGAACACATTCGTGTGGTGCTGCCATTTACAGTGACCGGATCGTTATAACAGCAGCCCACTGTGTCCGAGGTGCTTATCCTTCCGTTTTCTCCGTAAGAGCGGGCTCCTCAAATAAAAACTCAGGTGGTCAGGTGGTACTGGTATCACAAATCCTGGTGCCTAATGGTTTCAGCTACTATAGTATGTCCAACGATATAGCCGTCATCCAACTTAAGTCCAGGCTTAATTTGGGGGGCAGTGCGACTTCCATTCCTTTGGCGGATAGTTCTCCCACAAGAGGAACTTCTGCCTCAGTTTCCGGATGGGGAGCTGTTGGTTGGTATGAATCAATATCGGACTCCTTGCTCCAAGCCACGGTGGACATAGTGGATCATGAGGAGTGCGTTTACTCTTACTCCCACAGCTCCTACTCCATCACAAAGGACATGATCTGCGCCGCCGCACCGGGAAGAGATGCCTGCTCCGGAGATTCTGGAGGTCCTTTGGTGTCCGGTGGCAGACTGGTTGGCATTGTCTCCTTTGGAGTGGGATGTGCTGATCCAAACTACCCCGGAGTCTATGCTAATGTAGCTGAACTCAAGCCTTGGATCTTAAAAGCTATTCAAAGTCTTTAAAAGCGGTTCTCTTTAAAATTTTAATAAGTTAAGCTATATAAAAAAGTTGAAATATTATTTTTAAATGTAGCTTAAGGGCTTACATACACTTGTAATTTTCAAAAAATGGTTTTTGTTTTTTTTGTATTTTCTGAATATACATATATTTGAGAATACACACTCAAAATTGTATGTCAATCAGACGAATATTTTCGAAGTTATAGACGCATTTATGACGGCGCGTTAGGGAGGCGCGTCTCGCAGTCGGGAAACTCTAAACGCGTTTTTCTCAAAACTATGTTTTCAAAATCGGTGATCATGATTTCTCAAAAACGGTCTCAAATTTTAACACAACCTTTTTAACTCGATTTTTTAGTTATTAATCGAAGATTTTTTTCTCCGATAAATATTTTTCATTTTATAAACAGGCTTAAATTTTCGTTCAAAATCGAGTCGATTATTTTGAGAAGTCGCCATTTTGTCAAAAATTATTTTTTCGCTAATTCTTTCGATTAAATACTAGGTAATGAATTATATAAACGGAATTTATTTAGTTTTTTCATTTCAGATAATCCGGTCCAGAGATATCGTGATCACCGCAAAATTGTTTTTTTTTGCGGAGCTCTAGGAGATCGGCGATAGCAACATTAGCGATGATTATTTTTACAAATAAAAAATATGGTAATATATTATAAGGCTATAATAATATGTACACCAATTTCCAAATAAATAAATTGAATAGTCTGCGCAAAAAAAATTCTTGAAAATCCGTCATTTTAAAGCCTTCTAACTGTATGTAAGCCCTTAAGGGCTTTTTAAGATCGACTCTTTATACGCAAAATGAAACAAAATACATTTTAAATCGAACATTTTTAAATACTCATCATGAATTAATAAATATAAACATCAGTTTGAAACGCATATAAATAAATTTCTATTTCCCTTAACAACTTTATGTTTTTGTTTCTATTAAGTTATTAATTAAAAATAACTGGTTAAAATGCTTGTGTTACAACGTTACAAAATAAAATCAAAAGAATGTTAATTAGTTTTAATTTAATTAGTTATTTTGAAAGTTGTTTTTTTAAGTGACTGATTTTAAATGTTTTCATTAACATTCTTGGGTTATCTTTTAGAAATATGGAATGTCTTTCCATAGCTATAAAAGAGAGTCTTACCTGGTTTCTAATCACTCTGGTCTAAAAACCCATTTCGAAATGTTCAGCCAGTGGATCTTCCTGATTGCCGGCGTCACTTTAGTCTGTGCCAGATGGAGTCCGCAGCGGATTGTGGGAGGTCACCCGGTATCAATTCTTTCGGTTCCCTGGCAGGCTTCCCTTCAAAAGAATGGAAGTCATTTGTGTGGTGCTGTCATTTACAGTGACCAGATCGTAATAACAGCAGCCCACTGTGTCCAAGACGCTTCTCCCTCCTCTTTCTCCGTGAGAGTTGGCTCGTCGAATTCCAACACCGGTGGTCAGGTGGTAAAGGTATCTGAAATCCTGGCCCATGAGGATTTTGGTAAAGGCTTTGGAGCTCCCAACGATATAGCCGTGATCCGTCTTGAATCTAGACTCCAGATGGACGTCAATGTGAGTCCCATTTCACTGGCCGATAGTCCTCCGGAGCCTGGATCTTCAGCTTCGGTTTCTGGATGGGGATGTATCGGATTGAATAAGCCAGGAACTAGCACCCTTTTCAAAGCCAATTTGGTAATAGTAGGTAGTACAGATTGCTATACGACCTACGACGGAGGCATCACTAAGGACATGATTTGTGCCTCCGCCCCGGGAAAAGATTCTTGCACTACGGATTCCGGAGGTCCTTTGGTGTCCAATGGCCAGCTAGTTGGCATTGTCTCATTCGGAATAGAATGTGCTAATCCAGATTATCCCGGTGTCTACGCTAATGTGGCTGAACTGAAGCCTTGGATCTTGAAGGCTGTTAAAAGGGTATCATGCTCAAACCCTTCATGTTCTTGTGTTTCATGTACATGCTCTCCATGTTTATGTTCTTAGTTTTAAACTTAATAAAACACTGGTATTCAGCCATATCAACTATATATTTAAATAGTTTAAAAATGATTTCATCTTTTTAGCTTTAAGAATAGGTTATGGACCCTACACCATCAACTGCCGCCATCTGGTAAAGAAAACTTTAATCGCGACTTGTGAAACTATTTGTATTCCCCCCAGGATATTCTCTCTTCTTCAGAGATTGTCTGCAACTTAATCTCCTCGCTGAGTTTGGGGCAAGAAAAAGCGATTTCCGAGTCATTGGGCAATGCAAACTATGCAATATAATCGCATGATATATGCCTAATCTCTGCTGCAAACTTCCAAGCGCCGAGAAAATGGAAAACGGAGCCGGGGAAAATGGCCAGCCGCTAAGCCAGTGGAAGCTGCCTCTGGAGAGTCAATTCCAGCGATTAAATTAAGAATGCATAACTTGCAGGGTTAACAATGTTACCAGACGGAGGGACTGTGGATTTTAAAGGGACTGGGAACGGAAGGGAGAGGACCTATAGAACAGAGAGCAATTGCCTTGACAGGAGCACGAACGGGGTCCCTGATTTTTATTTGCCATTCTCTTTGCTCCCATTTCTTCCATCTTCCCAAGGAGTGCAAAAAAGAATGAAGAAAGTGGTGCAACTCCTGCTACTTATCTGTTTTTTTCAATTTGCGATTTGTTTGCTGCAACCACTGTTACTGTTACACTTGAACAAAACTTCATACTTTTATTTAAAATAAAACAAAATTACAATCAAAAGGGTTTACTTAAAACTATTTGTTTAGAAATATCTAAAGCAGACCTGCCCAAATATTTTGCCAATTTCACAGATAAGACATAAGAGTAGAGAGTAACTTTCTTGAAATAGGAGGGAAAAAATCAGTTTAGGAAAAATCTGAAAAGGACTAAAGAAATGTGTAATAAAGTTCTATTGCAATTGCAATCTAATATATTTTTTCCGTGTTTTTTTATCATCAGTACAGTTAAATCAGCTTGAGCGCACTTGAATTTTAATAAAATGATTTTATAATTTTGCCCTGTGCACTACTCCTGGTCTCAGAACGATTTCCCTCCCTATTCTCCCATCAAGAAAGTCATGTCGGAAGCTGTCCTGTTTCTGGTTCCTGTTCCGTCTTCCTGTTTGCTTAGTTGTTTGCACTCTTGGACATGAAACGTGCCTGGCCGGGCCTTTTATAAACATCTTGTATAACTGGTGGGCAGCATCCTTCCCACACCTTCTTATGTATTTGTTTTTAATACAATTTCTTTTTCTGCTGCGCTTTGCTTTGCATTCTGCAAATAGTTTTCATAAATATTGTGGTTATGTGAGGTGAAGTATCCCAGTGGGCGGCGGTTACCATCGCTTTTAATTTGTTCAAACGCGAGTAAAGGAAAACAAACGCCAGCCAGCTGAGTCCAGGACATGTTCCTATTATAATGGAAGATACTCACATCCGTTTGTTTATTTTTACGTTTATGCGGAAAATTTTAGAATGTCTTTAAAGCAGCATAGCTGAAAAAACTTAAAAATTTATAAGATTATCTTATTACGCTTCATATTACCCTTATTAAACAAGTAGGCAAAATATTATGTAGATATTAAAGTAAACCTAAAAATGGAAAACTTTTTGAAGAGTAGCTTCAGAGCTTAACTTAATTTTTATACCTATGTACATTTTAAAATATTTTTGTTGTTAATATTCCTCCTAAGGGTTATAATTTTTAATTTTATGTGGACATTTTTTTTAACCAATTTCGTCTCGCAAAAACACCAGACTTATAATTGAATTAATCCCAGCTCACTTTATTTCATTTTTCTCTGCGATGTTTGCATTCGACGTGCACTAAATTCGCTTACAGTGCTAAAAAAAATTCGCACACATGCACTATTAGCTTACGACAGCATATTTGCGAGCGTGTGTGTTAACTTTTTTGACCACCACACATTAAACACACACACTCACAAACATACAAGCGCCATTATGTGCAAGCGAAAAAAGAAGGGTTAAGTAAAAACAACAACAAAAAAAAAACGGGTTCTCAGCTGCATTTGTGGGCAGTAGGTGGGTGGTGAAAGGATAGAGGGCAAAGGGCAGCATCTGCCGTTGTCTTTATTGCTGGCTTTTAAATGTTAACAAAGTGCGTACTTTGTTGTGTGCTTAACTGGCATTAAGAGCGACTAAAGCAACAGACGCAAAAACCCCAATCATTAACTTGTCCTTTGATATAGAGTGCATTCCATAAAGAAAGCAAACTAAAGCCGCATTTTGTGGACAGAACATAAAAAAAAGGCCAATTTGCAATGAGTTTTAGTGTAATTACCAATGATGATTTATGTTTTTGCAGGTCTTTAAGGTTAAAATTAAGGATTTTTACCTTAAAATGTAAACACAATTTTTGTTTGTCATATGTATTTGAGTAACTAAAAATTTTTTAGTTTTCATTTATTTTTAAAGAGCTTTACATCCTAAATGAATTGTGGATTTAAATATTTTCAATTTAACTTACAAGGTTGGATTAAAAAAACATTTTCTTGGCTTTGGCTATAGTAATATTAATTGCTTTTAATCTTAAAGTTCCTAAAAAGATTTTGTAAAATAAACATTTGTCATTACTTTATTGAATTTATCTCTAACAATTGCTGAATACAATATAAATGAATACCCCAGCAGATGTCAAATGGTTTCTAGTACAATATGTTATGTTTGCGCAATGTACCATTTTGCAAACGAAACCAGAGCCAAAATGTGTTGGTTGCCAGTGGACTGAGGTTGGGAACAATTTCTGGCCAAGACGCCTTTGGTGGAGAAACCGCACGACACACACTCGACCTGTCAACACATACACATATTCTCAAGACTTTGCTGCCATTCTTTGGGCCCACCACACTCGAAGGATTCTCATCTGACATGGCCATATATCGTACATTATGCATGCAGTGCCAGGCAATGGCCAGAAGAATATTCAAAGCATTTAGCAACTCATTGTCCCTTTCGCCAGTAACTGAAGCGGCAGCAATCCCACCAGCAACATCAGCCTGAAAAGCACAAGACGATGACGATGACGACGGGTAAAAATGTATTCATGGCCCCCAAATTGTAAAATTTAAGTTTGCACATAAAATCACACCGCAAACTTGGAAAAAGGCCCGAAAAGTAGAAGCCACAACAACAACAGCACTCAAGTGAACTGACATAGATACGGGACATGTGAATTGCTAGGGGAGTATGTAGTACTATATATGTAGGGGAAAATTCTTAACATCCAGGGTTGGAGGGTTATATATTTTTCAGGGTCCCCGTTAAAAAAATTTAATATGGATAGCCTGTCTTTTTTCATTAAATAAATTTGTTTGTTATTCTTTAACTTGTAAGTCCATGTACTTTTTTTATAAAATAAATTTTACATTTCAAATTAAATTACATCAGAATAATTTATATCAGAAAGTTTCAGAGCATTCTTTGTACCACTTTTCATTTTAAAATTGCATTTCTGAAATCACGATTCTCTGGATGCGAGTTCTCCTAACCATTTTCGCACTTTCCCTATGCCCGTTTACCATTATTTGAAGACGGCCGCCTCTATTACACAGTTGAGCACACAACGGAACCAAATTTCCCAGCCACTCCACTCCACCCGCACACACATCAATTTAAATATTTTAAAGAGGGAACCGGACACAGGACACACCGACAGAAGGCACAAAGCACAAAACTTGTGTGCCATAAAAACGCTATAAAATTGCACAAATAGCATCGGAGACGTGAAGATCCAGATCCAGAGATACGGGCCTCACACATATGTAAGTAAAGTGTGGCGGAGATGCTTTTGCCAACTTCCTGCTCGATATCTGCTGACCTAAGTGCGTGTGCACATGAACTTTAACGAGTGGGAGGAGTGAGTGGGTGTCCTGCAGGTCCTTTGCTCTCTTCCTTGTGCCAGTAAGCAATGTAAGTCATTGTCATCGCCTTCGTATCGCACTCATTTGGCAGGATATCTGCTGGGCTGCCCTTTGTAACCTTTTACCACCCGAAAAACGAAACCTGATTTCGTTTTAATTTTTCCTTTCTTTCTTTGGCTTTTTTGGGGTTTCCAGGGCGACAATCTCAACACCCAACGCATCAGCAAAGTTATGGCACTCCAAGGCTTTCACACGGTCCATTTCTGGGCTACAAATTGGTCTTCAGGCTGTCAACGAAAAGGGTTTTGCAATTTCCTGGCTCGAGAATTTTCCTGGTGAATTTTTAAGGGTCTAATTCCCATTACACTGAGGAGGAAAAGTCCTTTGGTCATCAGTTATCTCGGGTGTTACTTACTATGAACTTGGGAGACATTCTGTGGGCTGCCTTAATTAGAATGCCATAATGCAAATGCCAAAGTCCACACACACACATGGCTCATAAATAATTTATGTGCCATGAAAACGAATGTTGAAATTTAAATAATCAAATTCAGTGGGGCAGGGCAAATAATTTCTCCTTGGGGACTCAAGCACATACAATCATCAATCGAAAGAAACCACTTCGGGCTGAAAACTATTTGGGAAAAGGATAAATGATTTTGCATAAAATTTAACGGAAAGCATTTTCCACCTGAGATTTAACAGAGCATCTTTTTTCCTCAGGCAAAATCAAAAGATTATTCCTGTGGCTCTCTGACTTCCATTTGCCATGGACGTCAACCTGTCAATTTAAGACAACAATTACGATAAGTGAGCTGGGATGTTTATTAAGCCAATCAATGGATTATGTCAAACTTTAATTGTCTTGGCATGTCAACTTTGTGAAGTTGAGTTGCTTTAGCTTTTTGTCTTTGGGCAAATAAAATAGAAATTTAATACTTTATGTAGTTTCTTCAAAAGTTAGCTTTTGTTAGATTTTCTGATTAATTTAGGATATAACGTAGATTAAATTGAAACCACTACATATGGTTTTACAATTTGAAAATTTGTGGTTTTTTCTTTAACTCATTTATTTTATACTTACTTAAAGGACAGTGCAAACGGAAAATAAATTTTTCTATTTCCTATAAAGTGTATTAAATACAAAATCGTTTCAATAAAAACAGCAACATTTTTTAGGCATAAAACGAAAATAGAATGTTTTTAAAAGTCAATACTTAAGTGTGCAGCTAACCGAAAATGTTTTGGCAGTTTTTGTAAGATGTATGCATAAATATTTTAATAACAAGATTTAGCGATCAAGCTTAATTTCAATTTTCTCTTAACAGACACTTTGGTAACCACTTCTTTTCAACTACCATCATCGCATTCTCAAAACTTTCGTAGATAGAATGGATTAAATTAAAAGAGCAAACTGCATGTACATATTTTCTGCCAACTCCAAACTTTTGTACCCGAATGCACCTCGACAACTCTTTAACTTTCAGCCGGGCTAACCTCAGAAACTCAGCACCCACAACAACGACAACTTTAATTAAGTGAAAATTATGATGCTGTCAGGAAAAGAAGGAGACGGCAGGCATCAGCACACTGGGTGGGCGCAAAGTGGGTGGCCGCTGGTCACACATGGCGTATGAATAATGTACAATCTCAACTAATTAAGCCTTGCATTAACAACTCGCCTCTCGCCTCTGGCCCAACAACTGCAATTTTGTTCAGCATCCCCGGACTCAAAAAGCAGCAACAAAAATTAAGGCACCTTATCACCTTGTGGGGTCAAAAAGTGCTCTTTTTTTAGGAATTTTTTTGAGAAAACGGTTAAAGATACAGCGCTGAAATTTTCGTCTGAATATGAACATATATTTATTCAAAGAATGCAATTTTTGAACTTGAAAAATTCTAAAAAGGGGGGGGGAGGGGGCGCCCATTGGTGGCGGCATGCATTTTGCTCCCGTGCAGGATTGGCTGAGAACCCGTGATCTGAAACAAAAAAACCGAACACATTCTTATTTAGTATCGTATTATCTATAAAGTCAACCACAATCATGGAAAAAAAATCAAAATTCGAAAAGTTATGAGGTTTTGAAAAAAAAAAGTCAATTTTCGCATTTTTTTCTTCACTAATTATTTTTTTAAATAAACAATTTTCAATATTTTTGGCTGATCGAGGTCCATTCTTTAGAGGAAACCCTAAGGAACATTTAAAAAAATTTGATGACGATCGGTTCATTGTAGCGTCTTCAATCCTGCACGTAAGGTCCGAAAACATGGTTCTGAGAAAAACGCGTTTAAAGTTTGGGCTTTGGCTCGGCTGGTGCTCGACAGTGCTCTATGTAACGGGCTATAACTTTCGAAATTTTTCAGATTTCGATCTGAAACTTTTACAGCACATTTTTGGAACATATATCTACACGATAAGACAAAAAAAAAAATCGATTTTTTGGACCCCACAAGGTGATAAGGTGCCTTAAGGTAACATATTGTTTGTTTTAATTAAATTTTTTTGTTCCAAATATCCGGCGAACCAGGAAGATGAACAGCGGGAAAAGTAGTCTTATACATTCTGCAACATAACCATTAAGTAAGGAATTGCAGTTGAGAAAATTAGCTACCATGTGCACCACTTAAATCTCCCAAAGGTCTATATCGGGAAAGTCCATGTCAGCCTCGGTGGCCAAGGCTTCATCTATCGGTGGTAGAGGCAATGGTATGGATTCTAAGCCCATCAGCAGACATAAAAACAAGAGACTTTGCAGAAAATTCAACTTCATTTCCAAATTCGTATAATTTCACCTATTTTTCGGATACGATTTTATTTAGTTTTGACATAATTTAAAGTGCTATTACGCCCAATAGTTGTTTTTGTAATAATCATCATAGTTTCAGTAATAATAATCATAAGATTCATCATAACATTCATCATAATATTCATCGTCATACTCGTCGTAATAATCATAGTAATCGTCACATTCTTCTGATTCTTCTGATTCCTCACTGGATTCTGTAGTGCTTATTTCTTCGTTTGGTTTTCTAGTCGTTGATGTATTTTCAACTAGAGTGGTAGAAGATTCTTCGGTAGGTTCTTCTTCGGTGGGATCTTCTTCTGTCTCCTGACTTGAGAGACTGGATTCAGTGGTAAATTCTTCAGTGGGTTCTTCTTCAGTAGGATTTTCTTCTGTCTCCTGACTTAAGTCACTGGATTCATTGGTGTTTTCAGTATCTTCTTTATTGAAGCTTTGAGATGTTTCTGCTATTGGTTCCGCAGTAGAAAAAACTTTGGGAGTAGATGAAAGTGGCTCAGTGGTGAGCTCAGCAGTTTCTTGACTTGTAGAAGTGTCCGTCATGGATTCTAATGGATTATCCCATTTGATATTTTTAATTTGAACTGGATTGTTTGATGTCCTCCAGCTCATTTCAGGCCTAGCAGCCACAAAGGCCAGGAAAATCACCAAACAAAAGCAAACACTTTGTGCACGGAACATTCTCGCTTTAATTTTGGCCATGGAATGGTTAAACCTCTCATGATTTTTCAGCTTTATATACATGTCCCCACGTTTGCGTTACGAATAGGAATTTCCAGCTAGTTTACACAATCAAGTAGTTGTGATTTCTTGTTAAATGGTGTGCCATTTAATTAAATTGGTGCACATTTTTGTCGGTGACTAAAGATTGAAATGTTTGCCTAAGCTGGAATATAAGTTCTGTTTTAAAATAATTAAATATCAATATTATCAAGGTATAGTTTGTTCCCAGGCCAATTAATACTTTAAACAAAATCAAATCAATAGGGGAAAGTCGGGTAAAACGGGCTACCTAACTGTTTTTGGGTTAAAAAAATAAATTCATAAATGAATTAACCGCAAATTTTTTTTCAACTTTTAAAATGAAGCCTGGGGAACATAATACTGAACCGCATTGGTCAAAAAATGTTTTCTAAGTATAATTATAGTGATTTTTCAAAAAAGTTCCAAGTAGCCCGCTTTACCCGACTGGTCGGGTAAAACGGGCTACCTGTCCTAAATCGTACGGAAACGTATTTGTTGCGGAACATGTCTACTAATTCTGGTTTTTTAGTGAATTCTAATTACAAATACATACAAAACGTTTTATTTTTGTCGGCGATATCCATTACTTTCCTTTAAGTTTTTTAGCACGCGTTTTGGATGTTTTCGAAGAGGTTTTCGATTTCTTCGAAAGTGTCTCGATTTGTTTTTGTCTTTTTGCCACATCCTCTTCTTCCTTTTTCTTCCTTTTTTCTTCTAAACATGTATTCAAGAAATGGATATTGATTTGTAATTTGGATGTTGAATTTCTACGTCGAAAACACTGAAAAACGTTGAATTAAAAGTAGCCCGCTTTACCCGACCGAGAGGTAGCCCGCTTTACCCAACTCGGACATTATTTATTTAACTCATATTTTTTCGATAACTACGTAACCTTTTTCTGAGGTTAAGCACTTAAAATACGCGTAAGACACTGGAGTAATAGAAAAGTTACTTACTTGGCAGAAAAAGTAAGGCAAAATATGTCAATTTTCAATTACACTTCACCAAAACATCGGTGCTGCGACCTTACATTAAGGGATCAGGGATTACATCAGGGATTTACTTGATAATAAACGTGAAAAACAAAATGTAACCGTCCATAATAACACTCATGGGCTATTAATGAAGAGTTAATTAGCTCGGTTGATAGGTGGCATCACTAGTAATTGAAATATCGAAGGTAGCCCGTTTTACCCGCCGGCCCGTTTTACCCGACTTTCCCCTACTACCTCAAGTAAAAGCTTTCAAGGAAGTTATATAATAATTTAATTTTTATATATTTCTCACTCTATATTATACACAGTATTGCAAAGACTATTTCTTGGGTAACATCTTAGTCTTCAGTGGAATTTTCATCCTCATCCTCGCGTGGAGCTGGTTCCGTCTGCCACCTGTGACCCATGGCATAGGGTGGCTTTGAGTAGGTTTTCACATAAAAGGTTCCATTTTTCGGTATCGAGGGCTCACCACCCATCCGGAATTCCCCATCGCTCAGCAAAAGAATCCATGAGCCATCGTCATGTCGCTCGCATCGGGGTCCCCAAAATCCCGCTGGACTAGTCAGGGTCTCCACAAAATAATCGTGAGACCTCTTATGCGAACAGCCATACACATAGCACTTCTTTTGATTTTTTCCATAATTTGGATAGAAGGTTGCGTGTCCCACGGGCTGCTCAAAACCAAAACTAACGCTGGTTTGAATGGATTCCACATAGGAGGCATCACTGGCATCGATTCGGAACTCATCGCTCTTTTCTCGGAACTGTGGACCCGCCGGATCCAAGGCGTATATAGTATTAAAACGATATGGTAGAATCTGCTTTCCAGCACTGCCAGCAATCTGAGCTCCCAACGAGTGCCCAATGACATAGACATCATCATAGTGGAGATCCGCCTCCTGATGCAGAAATCGCACCAGATCCGCCAGCAGGGCACCCATATCCTCCACCGTCTTGGCCACTTCGTAATAGTTTACATTCGTGGAAATCTTGCTCCAATCACACACGATCACATTAAAGTCCTCGTACCGGGCAGGTTCTCCATTAATACCCGTATGGGTCAGGCTCAGATAAGCGTTCTTAACCTTCCTTATATGGGAGCCCTTGCTCTGACTCATCCAGCCATGAATGACAATTCTAAGAAACAAGAACAAGGAGAAGTCTTTGTTAAAGCCCATTAATATTAAATCGGTATTTATAAATGCGGTCACAAAAGTGGTGTCCGTTTATAATTATTTAAAACATATAAGTAAGAATATATAATGAAACGACAAATTTTAAATAGTAAATTATAATTAAATTATAAAGATTTAACTTAAATATTAGCTAAAGAAATTTTTATACAAAAAAACACTAGCATTCTGACCGCAATTGTGAATATCAATGCCCTTCTCTAAGTAAACAAATCTTATCTCATGAAAATCATTAATTCCGCCTGCTATCTTGTTGTTATATTAATGCAAAATAGGTGTAGAACATACCGTAATTACAGTCACCATAACATTGCCTATCTGCAAAATATTTGCAATTATTTTTGGTTCTTTTTTCAATTTTTAATAATTTTTAATTACCAATTATCAGTCGAATGGCAATGACTCGAATCGCGATAACCCAAACGAAAGCTCAGCGTTAAAAATATATAAATATAAAGCAGGAAAACCTGTTTTCGTGTTAGTCGCGAAAAATAAAAATTAAATTTTTTGGTGAGAGAATTTAGCTAATATTTGTTTTGGTTCTACACATAGATGTTTTGCTCTCTCATTAATTAGATGGGTAATGACGTAGACTCCATTTAATGGGAATACTGAATACACTACTAATTGTTGTGTGTCAAAAAGTTTGAACAGCTTTTAAGCAATTATCCCCCTGCTTAATGTAAACAAATGTACTGCTGCACAATCACTTCCCTAAAAACAAAAAATTCCCATTCGATTTACAATCTGGTGCATTAATCTACTTACTAGGAAATCCCCCTTACCTTGTCTGATGACGTGCATCGAAGCCTGAGTTCTTGAGGTTTTCCACATCGCCAATGAACAATTCTTTTCCGCAATCCGCAAAATCCCGCTTAAAGAGTATAAATTGCATTTTACCCCTCGAACTGGTGAATGGTATCAAATGTTTGAAGAACTTCTTCCAAAACGACGGATCCACTCCCAAGGTCTTGTTTTTGATAAGGGTAAAATTGCAGTTGGCATTGGGATTGAGAGCGGTTTCTGTGGGACTGGCTGGAGATGCTATTGGGCGATTTAATATTATATTATTTATTTAATGAAATTAATATAAATAATTTACAGTTGATATAATAAACCAAGTAAGTAACAACAACACCAGATAGACAAAACCCCTTCTTATGTGTGTAAGCAGATTTGTTACAAAAAAAGTCACTAAAAATTAATTATTTTTTTCATTGTCAAGTATTCAAAATTTGAGGAATTATAATACCATGAAGGCCATAAATGTTTACATTTTTTTAAAACTTTATGTGTCACTGTTGAAAGCCTTTTTATGTTCATTTCTCACCAAGTACGAGGGCAACTAGTGCCAAAAGCCCCACACCAAAAATGCTGATCCGTCCCAGCTGCGAGATCATGGTGCTTTTATTACAAGACCACCCTTGAAGCTGCTGACCGATGGAGTAGATCTATTCTCTTCGCATAGATCGTGTGCGTGCGATGACCGATCTCTGTACCGTTAAAGATTGGGCTCTCCGGCGGTACGAGTAGCAGATCTGACCTGCTCAATGGTGCGTGCCTAACTAAGTGACAAAAACTCTCCCACTGCCGATCGTCAAGTAATGGAAGCATTCATCGCACAGTAGTGCGGTGGTGGTATAATATTAGTTAAAAAAAATAAAGAAAAAATAAATATATAACTATAAAAAATTAAGATTTTTGTATGCTGTTTTACTAGTTTTAGCTTGTTTAAACATTTTTTTAACCGTTGAACTAAACAATTTATCATTCGACTTATCTTAGGCTGTAACTATTGGATTTTATTTTTGGATCCAAAAAACTTAAACGGTGCCACTGTGTTTCGGATTGGAGAGCATGGCGACTTTATGTCTGCTCTTCTCTCCTTTCTCTCTCCCTCGCTCACTCTCCCTCTCTATTTTCAATAATCGCGATAATTAATAGGGAGCAGCGCCAGCAAACAAAAGTGTAAATTGCTAATGACGATCATTGACCAAAAAGGGGATATTTTAATAACTGATCTAACATGAAAAAATCTGTTAAAAACAAACGGCGAAGTTTCACACCAACAAATTCGAGTTTTGAAAACTTCGAGTTATAGAACTGAGTTTACGTGTAACCCTTAAAGAGCCTTTGAGTTATGGTAGTTCGAGCTATGGCAGTTTACCTGTACTTGCTAGTCACATCTTTATTTTAAAATATATAAAACTGTAAATCCTTATGTTTCGCAAAAAAAAATTATAGTTGACGTATTTATGTTGGCCAGAAAATAAAAAATTAAAAACCCTCAGGAACCTTTTTTTCATTACTGTACCAAAAAAGCAAAGTAAACATAACTGAGTTTTTTAATGTTTTTAAAATAAAACATTGCTAAACAATTGTTTCTATAGATCAAACTACTCTTTTGCCTAATTACTAAAACATAATAAAGCAGAATTTTATGAACAACAAGTTATCATACAAACTGTAATAAAAATAAAAACTTCCCTAATGTTTGTTACATCCCCTCCTGGCATTAATTATAATTAACATCCCTCGGGCACATGTTTCCTTTATTTCTCGACTAAAAAACAAATAAAAATTTAAACACTTCACCCTTTCTTACCCAGATAAGTTAATTACCCCATTAAGTTGACCTGCTGCATAGTCCAGCAAAAAAAGGATGTAATGAGTTTGGTTTTTCAAATCCTAAGGCCACATTTTTATGGCTGTCAGTCAGCAAATGATTATCGCAGATCCCGGGAATGTTCAGTGCTATCGGCTAATTGCGTGGCCCTAATCACATTCGAAACTCGCCTAATTAAACAGCCCCGAGTGCATAATTCATTAATCCAAACTCAAATGAGGCGACAAATTTTCAGTCACTTAGCCAAGTCAATTTTGGCTGGCAAAGAAAACTGGGGCGTGGCAGGCAGTTTCTTGCCTTTTCACCTGAGCCACGTGAAAACGTTTTAATTATGCAAATTTTGGGCGAGCCTTGTTGATTAGAAAATCCACAAGAGGAAAACGAGGCTGCACCTCAGATTGGCAAAAGGACCTGCGGGCATCAATCAATATGCAAACTCCCCCTTTTCCCCCCTCGAGTCCAATGAATTTGGCAAACCACCAATTAGATGTTGGAAATTAATTGGCAATGCCTCGCGGCTAAAACTCAAACTCAAACGGAAGACGGATGTGGATTCGATATTTTGGGGCCGGGAGTGAAATCTGAATTCGCTTCCTGGACAAAAGGACATTTTAAGACTCGGTCACAGTTTCCTTTGCCGAGCAAATTTACTGCACTTTGCCGCTTTTCTTTGAAACCTTTGTCAAGTGTCGAAAAAAGTTTTTAACTGACTTGGGCTAAGTTTTACACACAAACTGTTCCCCGATGATTTAAGGTAAAGGGGGATGGGTGTTTCTTTTAGAAAGCTGGTTTGACATTAAAGCCTTTTCAGAGAAGACAAATACTTTATGTTCATGTTCAGTTGGGGTTACTTTAAGATGAAAAGTATAGAAAGCAGTGCCTAAACTGGAAAGTGTGTCACTTTTTTATAGGACTAGGAATTAGGGTTCCCCGTCAATTATATCTGAATATACAGCCCTGTTCCGGATTTAATTTTTGTGATTTTCATCGCTTTTAAAACGATTTTTCTAACAAATAAAAACACCGAATACGGGGGTACAAAATCTGCATTGCAGATAACCAAATCATTAACTTTTGGTAGTATTTTACCTTGTATTTTACTATCTTTAACAATAAACAAAATATTTGTCAAGATGTTCTAATTTTGACTTCCAAAACGCTTTGCGTAATGTTTAAAAAGCTTCTAAGCTGCATGAAACCTAAAATAAATTAAAATAATAGCATTTATATTTATGTAAAAACATGTATGTGGAAATGTTATTTTTTTGATAAGATGCTTATTTACCTTAACACAGAAGGTTTCCCGAAAATTAATGTTTCAAATATTTTTAAGCCCAAATTTGAATTCTCTTTTTTATTTTTTTTATTATTTAATTTGCGATTTTATTTATTTATATAATATTACTATTACTAATAAAAAACGATTTTCACCATAAAACTTTCCATCTTCTGAACAAGCAAACCCCTTTCATCCCTCCCCTGTTAATTCCTTTCCTCTTTCCATCACTTTACCGTTCAAACTTTCTGCAGGGTGAAGAAAACTTTTTTGGCCAAAAACCTAAATCCACAACTAACATTTTTAAGCATAACAAAGTACGACGAGATTTCGAGAATAAATCTTGACGCCGTTTTTGGTTTAGTCAGGCATAGCCCCCAAAAAACGCTTATTATGTGGTTCAAAAGGGCAGAAAACTGGGGGATGGGGAATGTTTTGTCCTACGGACTTTTTAGTTTTCGACGCTGCAACGATGACTGCAACTTTTTCTATTGACTTAATGCAGTTGGCAAGTGCAGTGAAGTTTGAACATGGACACGGAAACTTTAAAGATTAACTGCAGGGGAAGTCTGACTATGGTGGTGAATTTTCAAATTTAAGGCAAAACAAAGTTACTTTTCATACACAATTCATAGTTTTTATTGACTACACGCACCTATTATTTGAGTTTCTTCTAAATCTTAACTGGATGGAAATGCCATCAAAGGGCATATTCGGTATTTTGGCGGTCACCGCTGGCTCCTTTTTTGCACTGGGTGCCTACTATCAGCACATCGATGTGATGCGAAATATTCGGAGACTGGAGCAGCGGAATCCACATGCCTACTTCATCCGCCGGAAGTTGTACGGATTGGTAATGATTAGGATTGTCTTAGGACTAAACTGAACGACCTTAAGATTATTTTTCCAGTTTTATTTTAATTTCTTGCCATATATCGTACTTATCATCATGGGTACTCTCTTTTCCAGCTTGGAATCTTCACTGTAAGTGCCGAAAGCAATGAGTTCGACATGGATCCCGATGACTGTCACAAGCTGGGCGGGATCATGAAGTACGGATTTCCGAGCACTAACGAAATCTGTCTGAACGAGACCTTTGACTTTGTGACCTCCTTCGATCGGCAAAACTCCGCTGTCCAGTGGATGTGTGAGCGAGTTGATCTGTCGAGTCGGGTAATCTATGGAGGTCACTCATGTATAACACCAGTTGCTGCTTTCAGCCAGTCAGAGGCGTCCAGAGTTTTTTTTCTATCCAACATTAAGCCATTTCTGAACAGGGGATTCAATCTTAACGTTTGGGAGCGATTGCTTCAGTACGTCAATAAGATGAGTCAACAACATGGAGCCGTTTATGTTTACACTGGATCCATTTATTTACCCCGTGAGCTGAAAGCAAATAATTGGTTTCTGGAATTCCAAACGGAAGAGACTGCCTTGGTGGCCGTGCCAACACATTACTTCAAGGTCCTGGTGGTCGATTCCAAGTACGGGGACCGCACGCCTTACGCAGAGGCATATGTGATGCCCAACACTCCGCTGAAGAATGATGTTGAATTGAAGACCCTTCTCTGCGATATTAGGGATATAGAAAATGTCACTGGTCTACGGTTCTTTGAGGGACTCGACCGCAATTTTGTCAACACCCAAGTAACCACTTCAGTAGTCAATCCACTAAATTCTGTAAATAATCCAGTGTCCAGTTCTTTGACCTGTCGTTGTGCCATGGGATCACATCTGTCTAATAAGTAGTATAAATTAGTTTAAAATTTTAAAAACTTTCTTGGTCATAACTAAATATTTTAGATTGGTAAAAACTTTATAAATAAGAAAATATAAGAATAAATAATGAAAAATATAATAATACAATTTGTGTACAAAGATTCATTTTAGCTTTGAAAAAACCTTCAGAAAATTAGATTCAACTTCCGGGCTCCACTCATGAACCAAAAATGGGAGCTTCTGGGATTGGGTTTTGTCCTGGGAGTGACTGCACTCTGTGTTTCCTTTGTGGGTGGCATGTACTTTCAGCACCAGGATGCCAAAAGACGGTTGCAGGAAATATTACAAAAAGATCCCTATGCCTACTACGTCAGTCCCAAAATTTATAAAGTGGTAAGTGGTAAAAATATTCACTAAACATGATTTTAATTTTAAGGTTTCTTTGATTTTTTAATAAATAAAATCTCTTACAAATATATATATATTTCTACTTACCAGTTTTCATTTTTTGAGGCCCACGATGAGGTTGACCATCGTATGAGACAAATTATGAAGTTCGGATTTCCAGGTCTGGATGATTTACGGCTGTATAGTGACTTTGTGCTGTCCTATGACCGCCGGAATCGAGTGGCCCATTGGGTGTGTGAGCATCTCCAAGTAGACAACATCCACTCCATTCGGGGTAGACGTGGTCGGAATCCATATCAACCGGATATGAATGTTCCCTCCAACTTCCGCTCACAATTGTACGACTATCGAAGATCTGGATTCGATCGAGGACACTTGGCCGCTGCTGGGAATCATCATTTGCAGCAGATTCATTGTCAGGATACATTTTTTCTCACGAACATTGCCCCACAAATTGGTGAGGGCTTCAATCGTGGAGCCTGGAACAATTTGGAGCGATATGTAAGAAACCTAGTAGACCGATTTGGTTCCGTTTATGTTTGCACTGGCCCTTTGTATAAACCCAAACAAAGATCAGGAGGTAAATTGGGAGTGGAGTATGAAATGATAGGACTAAATATGGTGGCTGTACCAACGCACTTTTTTAAGGTCATCATGGTAGAATCGAATCTTTATTTGGGGAAACCCTATATGGAGGGCTATGTGTTGCCAAATGCACCTATACCAAATGATCTACCACTGCGTTCCTTTCTGTGTGACATTCGGGAAATTGAGCATTATGCGGGTCTAAACTTCTTTGATGGATTAAGGAGAAGTGCTTTATTCGGCAGCAATTATCCCAGTGAATCACAGGTTTTCCGAGAGTTCAATTAAAATGGGATTAAAATTGTAAAAAGAACAATTTTTTAAAATCCTAAGTCATTAAGTATTAACAACTTTCTTTCAACTAATCGACAAAAGTGTAACAATATTGCAACAACTCAAAAAAAGGGTTACAACAACGTAAAAATGAGACAAAAATTTTCATTTATATTTTTTTTATTTCGGGGGGATAATGATTTTCAAAAGTAGGCTTTTTCGTGCATACTTTGACAAGTGTAATACGTTATATTTATACATATATACATAAGTTCAAACAAATAGCTCAAAATTATTAAAATCCCGAAAAATGTCCTTGCACGAATGGCCAGCTCATCATTGGGTCATATGTGCCTTGGCGGGATTGATCGGATTTGTGTGCGGGGCCTTTGTCCAGGAGGAGGTGTCTACGAGGAAACTTTTTAGGCAGATTCGAAAGGATCCTTATGTTTACCATCATCGTCACAAGTTGTACCCCATGGTGAGTGTGCTGTATGTCGATTTTAATTACTATATTTTATACATTCCCACAAGCTGTGCACTTTTAGGACGGAACATGAAACCAGATTATGGAATCGTTCTACAAATCTGGCTGACAAATTTAGAGAGTTGGTAGTATCACCACTTTTTGACTTTGTTAGCGCTGCTTTAATGTTTCCAACGGATTCGGCAACTACATATGATCTGCTGAATTTAGTCAAGTATGGCCTGCCTAGCGCGGAGAACTTGTATGTCCACAAGGACTATATTGTCGCTCAGGATTTCTACTAATTCTCCCAGATGGATATGTGAACATTCCCTAGGCAAATACCAAAAGATAGCGTCGGATGATAGCGAATTTAGCACAGTTAATCTCCGCTACAAAAATGTCTATGTTTTGAGCGCTGGCTCGAAGAAAATCTGCAAGGCTTTAAACCGAAAGTTATGGAGTGATCTAGAGGAATATGTGTCCATCAAGGCACAGGAGTATGGTTCAGTTTACACTTACACTGGACCAATTTACACGCCCTCCTGCAATAAAAATGGAAAGTGGACTCTGAAAATTGAGGTCTTCAATTGGACGGCATTACCTGTTCCCTCACATTTTTTCAATGTCTTGATTGTGGAGAGTGAAATTTCGGGAACATATCCATTTATGGAAGGTTATGTTATTGAAAAAAACGAATCGGAGGGTGGAAAACTGAGTTATCACCGCGCTGCGATTAAAGATATTGGCGTTCTACGGGTCTGCGATTTAACAAGGTCCTTCGTCCCGTTATGAAGTTTAGAAAGGACACAACTATGGTGAAACCCTGGCCCTGGACGGGTCGATTTGAGGAGCTTTTTGAGCCACTTAATGGGGGACATCTGAGTAACATTTTTTAAAAATCGAAAATTTTTTTTTTCGCTTAAATAATTCTTTATGGCTTTAAAAATAACATACCAAAAGATAGAGTCCGGCAAAAGTCTCTAAGTGTCGAAATTTTCCATTCTGCGGCGATGCCTCACAGGTATATCCCATGGAACCTCTTGTGTTTAAACGCCTTTTTCTCGAAACCACTTTTTTTGAGGTGGCCGGAAACATAACTCGAACAAATCTTAACCGATCTCTACTCTACCTTCGGACAAAAAAATTAACGTGCTATAAGCAAAATGACAAGAGGTTTCATTAAAATTAATAAGCCCTATTATTAAGCTTTAAAAAATAACAACAAAATAAGCCCTGTTATTAAGCTTTAAAAAATAACAATAAAATCGAAGAGGCATGCAATGGCCTAGATAATTTTTATTTTTTAATAGTTTAACAATCTATGTATATAAGAATATTTTTTAATTTCTTTACGTAAACAAGTTAGTTTAGTTTTAGTTATTACCTTAATATTTACCTTTACGACGTCACTCGAACTATTTCGCACCACCTTCTTCACCTGCAACACTAATTATCAGCTGTTAGCTAACAGCACGCTGTTAACACTAGCAGAACTATCGATTCATCGATTGCAACCGTGCCCCGCTCGCTGACAGTGTTGGAAAACAGCGCTGTTTACGTGGCAGCAAAAAGAGCAAAAAAATCGAATTGGGGAACTGACGTGGAAGTTCGTTTAGCTCGAAATTATTTTTGTTTTTCAACCAGCGACTCGTGCGCCGCGGTCGTCAAGAGTTAAGGCTAACATCCAGTGGCCCGAACCGAGGAGTGAGTGGTCAGGAATCCGCCCGAGAAGCCCCCGAAAGTGACCAATTGCCGTGGCGAACTTTGAGCCACCCGTGTTTTCTCTTCGTTTCGCGTGAAAGTTGTTTGGAGGCTTTTCCCCCTCGTTAAAAGCGGTGACTGATCCGGCCCAGCGATGAACCCGAACATGTACGGGCCGCCGCCCACGCAATTCCAGCAACAGCCACAGCAGCCGCCGGTGCAGCCGCAGTTCGGGGCTCCTCCTCCGATTTCTGGTGGCTGGCCACCTCAACAGCAGCAGCAACAACAACAACTGCCGCCGCAGCAGCAGCAGCAACAACAACCACAGTATGGAGCACCACCAACATCGGCTGCACCACAGACTTACCTAAACGGCAACTACCAGCAGCAGGTGAATGGGGTTTACTTAGCAGTAGTCCAGGAAGTTTCCTAGGCCAGGATTTAGTAGTTAAACTTGGGTTGCACGAACCAGGATAGCGAAAAGATAACACACCGAGATTTAAGCAACAAATTAAAAAATCCTCAATAAATTGATTACTAAAAGGCGTGTCCCTAGAATCAAGTAGTCCTTTCTTACTGCTCACTCATTAGAAATATTCCTTTAATCCTTGTTAAAGATTTGTATTTGGGTGTCAGATTCAAATCAAGTTGGCAGGACTTTTTATAAACATTTTAAACTTCTTTAAGAAAAGGATATAATATCCGTGCATTCGCTAAGAATTTTTTTACTGATAAACTTTATAATCCTGATTTATTAATAAGACTTCATCCATTATGCAGTTGGTCGAGTTTGGTAAGATGGCTTAAACTGTGCGAAGTATAAATTCTAATTTAAAGGAGTTATATTAAAAGTAAACAGACAAAAGAAACATACTAAAGAGCTACTTTTAAACCAAGCTTAAAAATTTAAATATTTCATTAAAAACTCTTTACAAAAAAACCGAAAAACGGCTTGATAAGCTTTCTAGTACTTCATTCACTAAAAGAGGTCACTTGTGATTTCATAATAGAAGAGTGGAAGCTGAGCTTGTAGATAAGAATACTAAGTATACATTTCTCTTACAGCTGGCCACGTCAATGGGCAGTTTAAGTGTGAGTGGTGGTAACAACCCCCTGAAGCCACCTCTTCCTCAAGGAGCTCCCGCTGCAGCTGCACCACCGCCAACCGGTTTCAATCAGTTCAATGCTAATTCGGCACCACCTCCGGCCAACAACAACAACGCTGCATTCGGTGCTCCACCGCCGGCGGCAGCTGGTGGCTATGTCAACGGAGGACTGCCTCCCAGCAGCACACCGCAGAGCGTGGCCAGTGGGATCAATCAGATGAGCTTGAACAGCGCTAGTTTGGCAGGATTGCCGCACATGCCGCCTCCCAAAGCGGCGACGCCTTTAGGAGCTCCTGGTCAGCCTCCAGTGCCAGGAGCAGGTTCTTCTCAGCCACCGCTGCCTGGACAACCGCAACTTCCTGGACAGCCACCACTTCCTGGACAGATTCCCACATCCCAGCCTGCTACTGGTCCTTTTGGAGTGTCCACCTCTCGACCAGGACAGCCTCAGCTTCCGCCTGGAGCAGTTCCTCCAACTTACACACAACCTGGACTGCCGTCACAGCCGGGATTTCCACCGCTGCAGCAGGCAGGACTACCACCGCAGCAGACGGGATTACCACCACAGCAGCCGGGATTTCCCCCACAGCAGCCTGGTTTGCAGCCGGGACTGCCACCCCAACCGCAGCAGCCAGGAGCACCTTATGGAGCACCCCAACCAGGCGGTTATCCCGGTGGCTATCCAGGCCAGGCTCCCGGAGTCTTCCCTGGAGCACCACCACCACTTGCGGGACAGCAGGCAGCAGCTCCTCCACAATTCGGTGCCCCACAACCAGGATATCCAGGACAACAGCCGGGTTATCCGCCGCAGCCGGGTCAACAGCCCATGCCTGGATATCCACCACAGCCGGGACAGCAGCCAGGAGCACCAGGATATCCACCGCAACCAGGTGGCGGCTTTCCAGGCCAGCCAGGACGTCCTGGCTTTAATGTGAGTATAAATGTTTTTAGTATTTAGTATAAATGTGATAAAATCGCTGCCAATCTCCTTTAGCAACCTCCCATGCCGGGAGCAGGAAACATGTACCAGCAGGCACCGCAGCCACGTCGCCTTGATCCCGACCAGATGCCCAATCCCATCCAGGTGATGATCGAAAACCAGCGTCTTGCTGGCGGACCCTTTGTGACCAATCAGCCGGGCTTGCTGCCACCATTGGTCACCACCAAGTTTGTGGTTCACGACCAAGGCAACTCCTCGCCGCGCTTCATACGTTCCTCGCTGTACTGCATCCCCAATACCGGAGATCTTCTCAAGACCACAGCGCTGCCCCTGACGCTGAACATCTCTCCGTTGGCCAGGACTGCCGAAGGAGAATTGGAGCCTCCGATTGTGAATTTTGGCGACATGGGACCCATCCGTTGCAACAGATGTAAGGCTTACATGTCGCCCAACATGCAGTTCGTGGATGCTGGCCGGCGATTCCAGTGCCTGATGTGCAAGGTGACCTCAGAGGGTGAGTATTTGTAAAGGCAGTAAATCCAAGGAAGTTTGTTAAATATTGGTAATAAAATTTGTAGTTCATCCGGACTACTACCAGCATCTCGATCACACTGGACAGCGTGTCGACAAGCATGAAAGACCGGAATTGCTGCTGGGAACCTACGAGTTTCTGGCTACCAAGGATTACTGTCGGGTAAGTTCAAATTGTTTTTTTTGGGTCTTTTAAAAATAGTTTATTTTAAATAGCACGCGTTGTCGTATAAATATGCCTGTACATTTCTCCGTCAATAAATATGGCCAACATATGGCATTATTTTTTGTTTACTATTTAATTTTTCAGCGAATGACAGTTTTCCTTATGTGCATTCCGTATTTTATGTTTTTGTTAAGAACCTTTTTTTAAGCTTAAAATTATTTACTAGTAATTACACGGTGTCCTAGAAGTTAAAAACCTTTTTTCCTCTCTTGTCCCTTAGAATAACACTCCCCCGGAGGTGCCCGCCTTCATCTTCATCATCGACGTCTCGTACAACACGGTCAAGTCGGGATTGGTTCATCTGCTGTGTTCCCAGATCAAGAACATACTCAAGCATTTGCCGGTGGATCAGGGCCAGGATGAGTCAAAGGTGCGAGTGGGTTTCATCACGTACAACAGCACCGTGCATTTCTACAACATCAAGAGCAGTCTGGCCCAGCCGCAAATGATGGTTGTGGGGGATGTCCAGGAGATGTTCATGCCCCTGCTCGACGGCTTCCTGTGTCACCCGGAGGAGTCTGCAGCTGTAATCGATGCTCTGATGGAGGAAATCCCTCGTATGTTTGCGGACACTAAGGAAACGGAGACTATTCTGTACCCAGCCATTCAAGCGGGATTGGAGGCACTAAAGGCCTCCAATGCATCCGGAAAGCTGCTGGTGTTCAACTCCACGCTGCCCATTGCGGAGGCTCCGGGCAAGCTGAAAAACCGCGATGACCGGAAGCTACTGGGCACGGACAAGGAGAAAACCGTGCTCACCCCACAAACAACTGCATACAACCAATTGGGCCAGGAGTGCGTCCAGCAGGGCTGCTCCGTGGATTTGTTTGTGTTTAACAACGCCTACATCGACCTAGCTACGATTGGACAGGTTCCTCGGCTAACTGGTGGTGAGGTGTTCAAGTACACCTACTTCCAGGCGGACGTGGATGGCAAGCGACTGATCGAGGATATCATAAAGAACGTATCACGACCAATAGCCTTCGATGCGGTAATGCGGGTGCGCACATCGGCGGGCATCCGGCCCACAGAGTTCTTCGGCCACTTCTTCATGTCCAACACAACTGACGTGGAGCTGGCCAGTATTGGTGTGTAACCAATGTCTTATCTTAAATCTGAATCATCCCTATTAATTATGTTTTTTACAGACGCCACCAAGTCGGTGAGCATTGAGATCAAGCACGACGACAAGCTGCCGCCAGAGGAGAACGTGTACCTTCAGGTGGCCCTGCTGTACACCTCGTGCAGTGGCCAGAGACGTCTGCGAGTCCTCAACTTGGCACTGCGAGTGACCACAACGATTGCGGACGTCTTCAAGAGCTGCGACCTGGACGCCATGATGCTGTTCTTTGCCAAACAGGCCTGCTTTAAGCTGATGGAGCACTCTCCCAAGCAGGTGAAGGACAACCTGATCCATCGATCGGCGCAGATCCTGGCCTGCTACCGAAAGCACTGCACCTCGCCCACCTCCGCCGGCCAGCTGATTCTTCCCGAGTGCCTCAAGTTGCTGCCGCTGTACGCCTCGTGTCTGCTCAAAAACGATGCTATTTCCGGAGGGTCCGACATGACGCTAGACGATCGATCCTATGTTATCCAGTTTATTCTGTCCATGGATCTGAATCAGTCTGTGAACTACCTGTATCCCCGTTTCATTCCCATCCACAACGTTGTGCCCGAGGAAACGGATCTGCCGACTCCCGTTCGCTGCACGCACGAAAAGACGCAAGAGGATGGCGCCTACATCCTGGAGAACGGAGTGCACCTGTTCGTCTGGCTGGGCCAGGCACTGTCCCCGAACTTTGTGCAGGCTGTCTTCGGCGTCCAGGGTCTGCAGCAGCTCGCCTTGGAGCGGTTCAACATCATACCGGAGACCCCGTTGGCCAAGCGCATCCACAGCATCCTTGAGCAGATCATGCAGGAGCGATCAAGATATATGAGGGTGCGTAATAACTTCTTAATTAAATTCTATCTTATTGTTATTTTTTTAATGCATTTCAGGTCACCTGGTTGCGGCAGAACGACAAGCTGGAGAGCGTTTTCCGGCACTTCCTTGTTGAGGATCGCGGCACAGACGGCTCGGCCAGCTACGTGGATTTCCTGTGTCACATGCACAAGGAGATCAAAGACCTGCTGAGTTAGCAAGCCGGCTACTCAGGCAGCTACCAGACCGACCAGCGATGGGTGGACAGCTACTCCCAAAACAGGGCTCGGATGCGTCGCCTGTCGTCCATGCGCAGTCGACTGGGCAAATAAGTGGAGCGGAAGGATTAGGATCAAGGAAAATAACTGGAGCGGGAGCACCAATCTGCGTGGCCGACAGCTGGCGGACCTTCAATTATATTTACATAAAAATACATATACATAAATATTAATTAATGGCTATCATTTCGAGCGTATCAATTCTTCCATTAATTTTATTAAAGTTTCCACCATTTTGCATTGTTTTACTTTAAAGTTTAAATATATTTGTATGTATTTTTGAACGCTACGCTAAATGCGGAACATTTGTTAAACGAGGCAACTGCAAATCTGCGAAATTATTTAGAAAAATTATTCTCTTATCAAATTCCATAAATATTTTAATTGTAATTACAAATTACTTGCAAATTTCCCACAGTTGAAAACTACTAGCTGAATTTTATGGATAGTATAAGAGCGTGCCCTTTGTTTCCTTCCTTTTTTGGCCCAACCGATGTTAATTTTAATGTATTTTTGCAATAACTTGTGCGCTGCGCCCTGCTTTTTATCATACTTTATGTCATTGAACGATTATTATATTATAACCTAAATGTTTCGTGTGAGAATTATTCGACTTATATGGTATATTGCCCCCTCCTAATATCGAAAGGAAAACAAAAACAGTTTGCAAAACGAGAAAACACATTTATTGAGAACGAAAAACGGAATAAAAACTCTTTATTAAAAACCGAAACAAAAACTTGGTTTTATTTTAAACGGAGATTACTTGAAGGAAAACACGAAAAATATATATTTGAAACTTCTTGGATGTGCCGAAAAAGTAAGCAATTGATCTTGTTCACTCGCTAGCCCCTCTTTAAATATTATTTATAATTTTCTCACTCGATTAGATTACCCAAACCACCATTAAGTTCATAATATGTTGTCATTTATATATTTATATTTGTATTATATTTTATTAGGCCTTTAAATATCTAAGAATTATTATTATTTGACGTGCACATTTTACATTTACATAATTTTTTTTTTCTGTTTTCTTCGGCTGTCCCTTCTCGTCGTTCTTTATTTATCTTATAGCAGTTAGAAAAGGTATTTCAACTTCAATGTTCCCGAAATTCAATAACAATTTAAATAAAAACATTGCCTAGATTGAATGTCGCTCCGTGTTAGTTTGTCTGTCTGTTCGTGTGGGTGGGTGCATACTTATGTGTTTAACTATGTTCGATCGTACTAAGGTAAAATTGCGGAGCTCGAGAAACGTTTGAAACTGATTTTCAGCGCGCAACCAAATAAATGGAAAGGGCTCCAATATGCGTCAGAACCAAACACACAATTGGAAAGTGGTATTAAAATATGTATATAGGATATTTGACAAAAATACATTTGCACGCAGCTTGCCCAGACTTTATCAGAGTTTTTTGTTAGCGCTTACAATAAGTGTTAGATAATATAATTACAAAAACGCAGCAATGCTTCGAATTCTCTCTCATGAATTTTGATTTGCATTGCAAGAGAAATCATCAACTAAAATCTATCTGCCGTGGAACACAACTTACTGATTACGGTTGGAAAACATTCAAAGAACAGAAAACACTAAAGGAAAACGGAGCAGTTGATTGGACACTATTGCAGTTTCTTTAAACATATATTTATAAAGGCTTTATGGCTGCAGAGTCTCGCTTAAAAAATATATATATTACTGAAACTGATTTTGGGGTGGTTGCCAATTCAGAAAATCCTATCGCCCGATTCGGTTCCACTCACAGCAAAGTTTCTAAAACAAAAGCAGCAAAATGTATTCCAGATTTGGGGGTGTGTGTTTCTGTGTTGTGTGTGTTGGGGGTTGTGTTTGCGTGTGCTATTGAGAGGAGCGGAGTGGATCAGAGGATCGTCTATTTCGTAAACGCCATGAAAACCGCCCACAGGATCTCGTTCGCATTCGGCTTGGCCGCCTCCGTTTCGAAATCGAGATCCAGCAGCTCACGCACCCGCTTCATGGCCACCTCGTAGTCATCGTCATTCAGTGGCGCAAAGGCGTTCTCAATCACATCGCTGGCGTGCGCCAGGAAGATAAGCGCCAGCATCCTTTTGTCCATGCGCTGCGGATCATTCACCCATTTGGAGAGCACAGAATCTTGGATCTGAAAGGATTGGACAATACAAATAAATAGGATTTCCTCGCCCCTGCAATAAATGACTCACCTTCTTCACCAGGCGACATTTGACGACATTATCGCTCAGCGGATGTGTCGTCATATCGAAGAGTAGAAAATTTTGCTTTTCCGTTGTGAGCACACCCTTCTCCACCAGATTCTTGGCCAGACGTTCGCGTACATTTTTCAGCTGGTAGCGCAATTTTAACGGATTCCAAGTTTCACCTGTTACAACAACCAGTATTATTAAATGTTCTTGACAAAATCTAGGGCTACTGAATACATACCACTGAGATATTCAATCCAGCTTTGCACCGTCTCTGGGGTATCTGTTTCCTTGATGTGTTTAAGTGCCTCATCGAGTAGAACATCGCCCGTCTGCTGATCCGATTTCAGTATCAATTTTCTTTGAGGGAACAAAATTATAATTAGTTTTCTTCTTCTTAAGAGATTTGCATCTGCATTTGCTTCTTCACAAACCTTGTACATAGGCCACGTCGTCGCATTCCAGACTTCTCTATCATCACGCGACCTCGCAGTCCAAGTTCTATGAGAATGCATCCACGCAAACCGCTTGATATGCAGTCATTCCAGAACGATGTGTAGCCCTGAACAGAATTAAAATTTATATGATTTTCTGTTAGGATATAAAATTAACGCTTGAGTAAAACCATTTATTGTAAAACTGGGTCAAAATCTTAATTATTAATTTCAGTTAAATCGTATTAGTCAATTTATTGTTGTTGTGTTTTTGTAATGAATTTTCTCAGGAAATTCGATCTTTTGTATTTAGAATTCAAAAATAAGAGGTTATTTGCTATGAAAGAAAGGAAAGCGATTAAAACAAACAAAAAGTCTAGGTCTATTCAAAAGTGGTAAGAGTGAAAAAAAAAATTAATAATTAAGATGTTGCCAGGGTCGAAAAGCTCCCAGACGGTGAAAAACAGCTGTTTAAACATTAAACACTTGAGTTTGTTTAGGCCTGCCTTGGCCATAAAACCAACAAAACAAATTGTCTTTGTAAAAAAAAAGTACCTAATGATCTAATACATCATTGTTTTTAAAAAGAAAATACTTATAAAAGTGAACCAATTACAATGTGTGATCGATTGCTTATCAAGAAATGTTAAAACCCAGCCGATCGAAAATATAAAAGTGAATCATTTGCAAATCAAATAAAAGATCATGTTGCTTATCAGCGACATTTCGAGATATTGAAGTGTGAATACCATAGTAAGTATAGGGACAAGTTATACAGATGATTAAAAAACAGCGTTTCGTAATAAAATAAATGTTTGTAGGGCATAAGGAAATCCAGTGACTATATTTGTGGTTCAGTTTTGAAACTCTCTCAAAACTAATTTGAAAACAAGTGAATCATTTGCTGCTTTAATAAAAACCTTTTTGGCTTATCAGCGACCTTTAGTGATATTAAAATGTTCATAATGGGTAGTACGACGACGATTGTCAAAAAATGAATGACGTTGTCCGGCTGATAAGAAAGAGCCCAAGAAAAACGGGAAGCGGATAAATAGCGAAGCGGAGGGCTGAAGACTCTTTAGAAGCACTTCCTCAAACAATTAACCAAATGGATGAAATGTTTTTGATAAGAGCACAAAACGAGAACTAAAACAAAAGCGAGCAACAAGCACACGTCCCGCTGTTTCCATCTCATTCCTCCATGGAAGTAAGCACACTGCGGGCAAAAAATAATGAAAACAAATAGACGTGGTGTCACCCACAAACACACATGTGTTTAATATGTAGCCCCACTGTATGTGAACAGCAATTGAGCGATAAAGCTCAGAGGCAAGTGAAATACAAAAAGCGAATTGAATGGAGAAAATGGGAATCCGCCGGTTGGCGCTATAATGGGGCACGTATGGAGTCGATTTGCCATTATGGATGGCATCCCAAAATTACACAGAGATTTATGAATATTTCAATCGTATGCAAATTAAGCACTTATTGGAAAACTCGTTTGATGGAATGCTCTCAGAGCTTCGTGGCCAGTTCGTTTGAGTGGAGTTTTTGAAGAGGAATACGGTTGTAATACGGAGATACAATATACAAAGTATTAGCTAGCACACGTAGCCGCCAATAATCTCATCCCAAAGATGTTCTTTTAAATTTGGACTTTTATAAACGTTATTAGACATTTTCTGGTAGCTTGAAATCCCATAAACAGTTTCAGTAAGGTAAAACAAAAATTCACTTGCGAACGAAGTTGCAAATGGCATCTAAAATAAATTATTTATAAAATTATTATAACATTAACAATAACACAAACAAAAGTGGTTTCTACGAACTCGAAGATATGGAAATTCTTCTTTTAACCAGTTATACAACTATTTCTGCCCTTTTATTTACCGAGAAAAATAGTACAACAAAATGGCAACAAAAGGTAGCACGTTTCAAGTGTATAAAGATTAGAAGAACGGCTGCCAATTCAAAAACCCCAACACTCTGATAAGGTCTGTCGAAAATGTAGTCTCGACTGTATTTATGAGAACAACAAAAGTCGGTAGGAAAACACTGTTGGCACTCTTGCTAATTGTGCATTACTCATAAGTTTGGCTAAGAGAGTTTAAACATAGTTTATTGCACAACAAACTGGAAAAGATGAGATGATGATTTTGGTATGACATGGGTGGCTTAGATTGGGGATTTCACTTTTAGTGTCATCACGAGATCGAGTACTGAAATTAAATCTACAATTAAATGTTTAAACCGAATAGATCCTCACTTTGTTTTTTATTTTTAATGATGTAAGATTATTATTATTTCTTTTAATATTAACCTGAACAGCAAGTTCAATGTCAATCTGACAAAAATTACTTAATTGTTTTAAAACAAGGACACTCGACTAGCATCCTCACTTGTTTAATTTGTAAAACATGACCTAAGTCTTTCAACATTAATCTCAATTAAGTGAATCAGTGGGAGTGCATTAACCTTATGGTTGACCCCCTTTCAACTTTCAACTAAGCCCCTGCCTGAAGATGGACCGCGATGCACTTAAGGGGAGGTTCTAGTCCAGAGGCCCGAAAATGTGCGTAATTTCATGATTTTTTTTAGATAGTACACACGTATTTTTTTAATAAAATGTTAATGGCATTTTTTTGTCTATATTTTAAAAGATTGTAAAAATTTTTTATAGTAAAAAAAAAACAAAATGGCGGCTCCAGCCCTCAATGACGGCGGTCGTGTGCGGCGGTGGACAGTGTGCGCGGGGCGCTCTACAGCCCTGCCAAGTGATCGGAAACGAAAAAACTAAAAAGAATCTTAAAGTAGATGAAATTTGGGGGGCCTTCTCGGTTTCCGATTTTTAAAAAACCCCTTTAAAAAAAAATGGTGATTTTTTTTAGAAAAAACAACCTTTTTTGCCTCGTTTTTTTTGTTTTCACGTTAAAAAAAATACTAAAAAATTAAAAAAAAAAAAAAACGCTTCGAGAAGGCCCCTAAATTGAATAAACTTTAATTAGAGCCTTCAAACGTCGAAATCGGTTTAGCCGTTGAAGCGGTATCGCGCCCCGCGCGCAAAAAAAAAGTGTTTCGAGAAAAACGCGTTTAAAGTTTGACGAAGACCTGTTTTTCGGCCGACGCGCTCTCTCGTCTATAGGCTATAACTCGAAAAATCAATTAGATAGGGAAATATCCTTTTGCCTACACATTTTTAGGACCATAAAGATGAAAATAAAGCAATAAAAAAAAATTTTTTTTTTTGTTCGCTTGTGACTAGAACCTCCCCTTAAGGCCAAACAAAAGGTTGCGAAAGAGGTAAAAAGAGAGAGCGAGCGAGAGAGATGCCAGTTAACAGGTGAAGAAGAAGCACTTGAACATAATTGTTGTTGTGAAAGACACTAATTAATTAGTAAAAGCCAAAGAAGATAAGGCGATAAGAGAACCATGCCCGAAACCCACCTCCTTGTCCTTGAGTCCCAGCAGGAGGACCTCCTCCATGAGCGTGAGCCGCGTCTCCTTGGAGTCCCCATCGTCGATGTTGTCCTCCTGGTCCTTGAGCCCGTCCAACGCCTCCTGATTGTCATCCGGCGTATTGGCATTCAGTCCGCCCTCCGCTCCGCCGTTTTCCCTTGGCTTCACTGAACGTCGCACCAAACCGTCGGAGCGATTCATTCCGGAGATTTGGAGACTTGGATTTTGTCCGGGGATTTAGATTTTAGTTTTTAGAGTTTTGGAGATGTGAGAGCACCTCTTTTTCTGTCCTGCTCTTCCTCTTCCGTTTTGTGTGTGTGGCACAATTTGCTGACTCGACGTTGGAGTTGGTTTCTGTATGTATGGGTGCGATGATGTGCGGGTGTTCCGTCCGTTGTGTGTGTGTTGTGTTTTTGTGTGTTGTTGTTTTCGCTGCTTCTTTTTTGCGGCCCCCTCTTTATTTTTGATTTTTTGCACACACGCACTACTCTTTTTCACACTCGCAAAATGCAGTGGCCCACAACTGCGTTTCGTTGTGTTGTTGCTTCGTTTTGCGTTGGAAACTCTGCAATTTATCTCACAATTTGGTGGCGCGTACGAAATATGCAATTGCACGGCCTTGCATTTACTTGAATTATACGAATGCCTGCGCAAAATAAGCTTTTTTTATTATTTGTGTCTTTTGTCGTTGATTTCGTTTCGACGTGACATTTTTCCAGACCCAGACTAGGTGTTGGAAAACGTTGCGATGCGGTGGTGCTGTTAAAAGTCGTGAATAATATTATTTAATGAAATGATAATATAATACAGTTTTAGTTCACCCTTATTACCTTTAAATATATGTGACCCAATTAAATTTATTTTATTTAAATGTTTTTGTTGCAAAAAAATTTACAGCTGTTTTGGGGCAGTACCGTAAAATAAGTAATCGATATATCGATAGTTTCAATTGTCATATGAATCATCTCCAACGAAGAGACAACAAAAACTGATAATTGTTGAATATTTTGTTAAACTTCTCGTAAACACTGCCATTTTGCCGTCTATAATGTCCTATTTGACAAATTTCAACAGTGAGAATGCCAAGCAAATACTTATGGACATAATCCGATGTGTTAACCAGCCGGAAAACTCCAAGAAACTTTCAGAAGCAAAAGCAAACGCTGGAAAGGAGATGATTCTCATGATGCAGCACGTAAATAAAGCATAAATAAGAGTAATATCCTATGACCTGCAATGCTTTCCTATGCAGGTTTTTCCTTTGGTAATGCAGCTCCAATTGGAGGTCATCAAGGGTCACGGCTTTCCAGGAAATCGCGAGGGATTAGTTCAGTTCTCCCAACTCATCAGGGAAATGGAGCGGGACGACATGGAAATCGCGCGCCTGCGCAGTCAAATTCGAGCTATTTACTTGCCTCCCATAGCTATTAATACCACAAATGATATCCTAATCTAAGAGGGGGTCTGTACACAAAAAAATCCCCAAAATAAGACTGTAATGCTGGCCAGTTTTGGGTTCTACACTATGCTTACTCACAAGTGACAAAGAACATTATGGTACTGAAATATTTAAAAGATTCCCACTATTTCATATGACCTTCACAAACTGAAACCAAGTCTGTTAATTTTAAAACAAATTTTATACCAGTATTAAGTTGAATTTTTACAAAAAGTAATTTAATTTTATATTTAGTTAACAAATTTTGAAAAACAAAATGTTGTATGGTACTAAAAATATTTGTAAACAAAATTTAACAAATCAAGAACGCAAACAACATGTTTCGTATGCTTCCAACAAAATATGGAACTTTAGAAATGTTCAGTGACACAAAAAAAATCTTTCAAATTAGAAACAGTCAAAAAAAATAACATTTCCACTTTTATAAATCTGACAAAATGGTTAAGGAAAATTAAATTTACAAATCAAAAGTAAAATAACTCTGTTTAAGTAAAACCCGAGACAGGCCCATATAATAGACTTAAGATGTTTCTATAAAATGCATTTCTTTTGATAAATTTGTGTGTGATCTTTGTGGGTTGTTTTGTCGATGTACAAATGTTTTTTCTTGTTCGACTATTGCTAACAATAAGTAACATGGCAAAGCTTTCTATAAACAATTAAGGATCTGTGCCGTTCCATCGTCAGAATTTAGGATCTAGGATATGTCGATCAGTCACAGCGATAAATTAAACATTTTTCATTCGTACCTATATAATAAGTTCCTTAAGAGCTATACTTTTATGTACACGTCAAGTAGTGAGCTGCTCATCCAGCATTTCAAGGCTGGACTCTCATATTAACAATTAGGCGAGGATAACTAGTAACAATGTGGATTCCTAATGCGTGCTACCGCCATTTGTGGTGCTCGCGTTGTTATTACCATTTTCGAGGTCTGTCGCCGTCAGTTTGACCGGATTAATGGTTACTATATTGTTTTCGTTGAGTTTATGCTGCAGGTGATGCAGCTGCTGGGCGAGATGTTCGTCCTCTGCCTGCGTGATGCTCTCTACATCAATGGACATCGACATGGGCGAGTGGGGCGTGAGGGGAGTCACTGGATTGCTGACACAAAGCTCCTCAATGGTTGAGTCGCTGTTACTTGAGGGCGTCGAAGAGCGGGATCGCACTGGATATGAATCATCCAGGGCCAAAGCAAAGCCTTGTGTTATCATCAGATCCCCAATGTTCAGTTCAGCGTTGTCTGCAGGATCATATAATTCAACTCCGGGCAGCGGGGTTCCCTCCTTGGCAGCGGAATTCACAGCAGTGGCCACCTTCGGACGCTCCTTGTAGGTCACAACCCGAGCAATCAGTTTTCGCCAGTGGGCCACTAAAAATTAATGGTTATCTTAAATGAATCTTCAAGCTATGACCAAACCTTACCCTCTGTCAGCTCCTCGAACTTGGCTATGGAGGATTTTTGCCAGGTTATGGGCTCAGTTTGGATGGTGGACTTGACATTGGCCAGAAAGCATTCAACAGCTTGGAATCTAAGAGAATTTACAAAATTGAATTGAAAAGTATTTAATAGCACTATTATCTTTACCTTAGCGTCAGAAAATCAGTTCGCAGCTCACAGATGTCAGCTGGAGAAATATATTCGCTATCTCCATAGTCCACAAAGTAGAGGTCGATCACCTGCTCTTTGGGATTGTACTGGTTTGGCATAATGTCCACGATCTCTGCGCGGTACCACTTCTCATCGAACTTGAAGACGGCGGCCACAATCTGACCGACATAGGGAGCAGTTAGCACATGCTTTGCCCTGTTCTCAGCACTGCTGTAATAGCTGGTCATCTCCTGGACCATGTTGTCAAGCTTCTTGGACTGTGGCCCGATCAGCTGCACCCAGAACTTGGTGGGTGAAGCAACGGCTGACACATAAACCTCCATGGGTTTGCCTTCGCCCTTAGCGGCCATTAATTTATCCCTGGGCTGAGTGTGGGAACTCAGAGATGTCTGAGAGGAGTATAAGCTGGAAGATGCGATGCTGTTGGTGGGCGATCGACGGGGCTCGCGGCGCTGCTCCACTTCCTCCATGGATCGCACTAGTTCCTCATCCTCCTCTATTTGATCGTCAAGCATTTTTCGGGCTATGTTCACCTGCTTCTGGTTGCCCACAATCGTGATCTTGGCCTTGCCGTTCCGGCCATTCGCATCGATATTTAACTTGGCCAGCGAGCTGCTCCGGATCTCCTGGATGAGCTCGCCACCGCGTCCATTGAGTTTGCTAGCCAGTCTTTGAGGAACTTGGAGTTCCACTTTGACCATAGGTGCCCGCTCAATCTCCTTGATCAGCAGGACTCGAGCTGCTTTAACGGCATCGGGAACGCCGCTAATGTCGCAGAATTTGTGACCACTGTCCTTGTCCCTGGTGGAAGAAGAGAACTTTTATTAATAAAAGTAAAAAATTCATTGAACGCAATGCAATTACCGTAATCTTATCTTGGCCAGGGTCTTTTCCTCAATCAGCTTGATATTAGAACCACCGCGTCCCATTATCAGGGGCACATGTTCGTTGTCTACAATGATTTTGAGGCAGACCTCCTTCTGGGGCTTCTGCTCCACGGCCTGTCCTTTATTCCTGGAATCGTGCTGTCTGCTGTCACTCCCGTCTTGTTCCTCCTCGTCACTTTTAGTCTTAAAGTACGCATAAAGCATGGCTCCCCCAAGGGAGCAGAGTCCAAGGCCCAGCAGTAATTTGTAGGTGGGCGTGCCACCTAAAGGCGTGTTACGCAACATTTTGGCGGTGTGTGTATGGATGGGTGGGTCTAGGACTGCGTGTATAGGAGAGTCTGCTCAACTCTGCCTCTGGCTTTTTTTTAAGGGCTTATACTGAAATTAGATAAGAAGTAATGCGAGTTAAATATTTTATTGTTTTAAATTTAGCATAAAATTTATTTATTCTGTAGAAACCCGAAGTAAAATATATCAAATTCTCCAAAAAAATTTCGTAGGTTTTTAACTAAATGGTTAAAACATCTTTAAAAAAATATTTTTTTAGAAAAGAAACAATAATTTATTTTTACAGTTAGGGTTATAAAAATACTTTAGAATTGAAAAAGTTGAGAAAAAAATTAAAATAGAAATAAAATCTATGTCCCAACTTTTGATTGCCCCTTTAACATTAAAATAATAACACCCAATAAGTCATCTGTAACAAATGGTAGCACACAAAGCCCAAAGAATAATAAATGGCTTCTTACCTAATGAAACAAATTAAAAATAAATAAAAAGCAATAAGACTCTTTTCAAGGTCTCTTTGATATGTTAATAACTTTGCGTGTGCCTTGGTGAACAAAAAATAGAACAAGTTCAAGAACATTTGATGCCCTAAGGCGACTGGTACAAGCATTAATGTCGTCTAATGGAATCAATAAAAGTTAAGTGATATTGATATTGATGTACCCTCCCCCCTTTTTTCTTATATAATCCTATCACTCACTGGACATTAACTTTGACAAATAGCCGCAGACTACGAATTTAAGCCACAAACAATTGAAATTTGGCACACAATTCGCCAATGACTTCATAATTGAAATTGTTTAGGTAAACAGTGCACGGAAAAAATAGAAGAGTGACGTTATCGGTACACTAAGTGACATAATTGAGGAACTTACAGCGATTTAATGCATTGTCAGCGATTTACAGCGATTTAATGCAATGTCAGGCAGATATTCGCCATTGGAGAATTTCGAATTTATTTGCTAACTGAAGATCAAGCAGTTTAGCGACAAAGCGAATTTGTGTTTTGAAGGAATTTTCATGACTTGTGTAGATCACAAAGTACCAAAAGGCATAAAATTCTTAGCGAATACAGTATACATTTAAATATCCCGAAAAACATTAAAAAAAAAACACTAGGGATAAAATAAAACTAAGTAATTAACAACACAGCGAGTTTTATTAAGCTGCGAAGTTTTTGATTGATTTATTTAAGTTTACTAACACAAAAAAAAAAAAATAAAAAATTTCTAAGACTCTTTAATTTAATGTTACTGTTTTTAAAGGGTTATTTTCTTGCAGATTTCTTAGTTAATATCTACTGTTGGGAATTACTTGAGCATACATACATACAAGTATTTCAGTATATCCCACTTGTTGAGCCTCAATAAATCACAATATTGCCGAGCTTTGCACTGGTTCTTGGACAAGTTAAACGGGTTTATGCGCTCATCGGCGTTATCATACCGGTTTAACGAATACAATTCCTCCAAGCAAAACCTACTTTATCTCCAACTGATAAAAACGAGTGCCCATTATTTTTTGGCCACATGTAAACAACCGAAAAACACACTTAATTACTTTTTGGCACTGACCTTGATCGTGAATTTATGTCGATGTTTGATCAAAGTATTTTTTATTGTTTATGAGTAAAAAGAGCGCTTAAACTCAATCAAGCGTCTTATTTCAATGCAACTCGTTGTTTGTATTTCACATTTTCACGTATCGTTTTTCGTTCGAGAAATCTTAAATTATATTACGGAAGAAAATTAAACGTTAAATTCTCGCGTGAGAAGCTTGATTTCGCTTCTACATTTCAGCCAGAACTGAGGGAAACTTTTGTGAACATAAGGCACAAATATAATTATAGGAGCGTCAGCTGTTTTATGAGCCTGCTCTTTCAAAATTATTCTCTCTATATCTCTCGTTGTTTACTTTGCCGGTTGATTTGCAAATACTTAGTACATTGAGAATTGTAGGAATTGGTAATTAACAGCGGGTACTCGGCATAAAGACAAATAATGAAAGGCAAACAACGCGTAAATTAGCAAGCGGCCAAATGTCTGATGCAAATTAAAGAATAGAGAGGCATACACGATGAGAAAATATTTGATTGTGAGAATAGTTTATATGTATTTTAAATGTTGCCTAGAAAATTAGATTAGAGTCATATCATTTTTGGTAAAAATAAATTAATTAAAAACACATCATAAAAATGTTTTAAACTATTAAGACAGCTGACCCAATTGACTGAAAATATTACAAGACTTTACAGGCACTGTGATTTTTGTATGGATCAGCTGACGATCAAATTAAAAAAAATTTCCGGAATCTATGCAACTAATATATTGATAGCAAATAAATTAAATTAAGTTGTTTTTAAAGGATAAGTTTCTTAGTGATGACGGTTCACTTTAAATTAAAGAGTATGAACAACTGTGTATTAACATATTCGGGGATGCCACAAAAACCGTTCCAACCGAAGTAGGTTGGAATTTAGATAGAGAAGGGGTTGACATTCGGTTGGAATTTGGTTGGAACGGTTTTTGTGGCACCCCCGATTATTTTTGTATTTTTTTCTCAGTGCAAAAAAAGCTTAAAGAGAGCAAAAAGAGCGTAATGCGCAGAGTGCTAAATTTAGTGGAGTGACATAATAAACCGTTCGTTTCGTTTAAGTTGTGTTTGGGGTTCTCACTTGATTTATTACCGATTTCTGAATGGAAATAAGAAGCTGAAAGAATAACAATTAAAGCTCGCTATAAGTTCAAATCATGTAGCATTTTAACTTTTAAATTTAATGGCTTTTATTGTGCTCTAAATCCCTAGCCAAATCCATTCAAAAACCGGTGCCAACAACTGTGCGTTTCGTTTTTCGAAGGGGTCACGCGGTGAAAATGCCTGAGATGCGTCGAATTTTCGTTGGCAAAGTATCAAAATTTTCTTTTCGCACACGTATTTATTGTCTCGATGGCTAAATAAAGCCAGATCAACAAGAACAAGCGACGTCACTCAAAGGTATTTAATAATCTGCGAAAGATATTTGGAGAAACCTTCTTTGATCTTTGTTGCAAAATATCTTAAGTATAAGAAATTTGCATTTTAGATTTGTATGCGCTGCAGGCTTTAAACTTGGGAGTTCTTAACGGAAACCAGTTTTTTGGTAGGGAGTAGGGATGTCGAAAATATATCAAAATATCAATATATCGATATTTTTTGCGAAAAAATAAATATTTTTATGGTGATATTTTTTTTTGAATAAATATCAGGTTTCATCGATTTTTCTTTGCAGATTTTTTTGATATTTTTAGGCTGACACACTATTCGTCGGGACAAGAATAAATACATATATGAAACATGAGCGTCGCTAAAAACTTTTTTTCGCAAGTGGTAATGGATCAGCCAAGTGCAACATTTGTGATCGAAACATAAAAACAAGTGGCAATAGCTCAAATCTGCTATCACATTTAAAAAACAAACACCAAGACGCCTATATTAAGTGCTTAAACAAAGTAAGTAAAAAGAGCGCATATGCATATGTACTACATATGTATGTATGTTTGTAGTACAGCATAGCATTCACAGTGCAAGAAAACGCGGTCATAAAATGGGCGGGAGATAGCGGCATATGTACATATGTACATAGTGTGTACATATGCCGCTGTTTCCCGCGCATTTTATGACCGCCTTTTTTGCATTAATAAATTTATTAATTAATTAATATAAACTAAAAATTAAAATTAAAGATCGTATGTGGGTTAATGTTTAGGGTTTATTGCTAATGCAGCTTAAAATTAAAAAAAAAAATAATAAAAAAAATATCAAAAATATCTGATAAATCGATATTTTTTTAATGATATATCAAATATTATTTTGATTATTTTTTTCAATAAAAAATATCATCGATACGATATTTTTAAATATTTCGACATCCCTAGTAGGGAGAGAGAGAGATAAAACAAAGGCAGCACAGATGTAGACACTTAAAAGTTGAAAAGGTCAAGCAATAGCTTATTGAAATTGCTTTCAGAAGCTATCCCAATATTTAAGTAAAGCACTCAACTGATAGTAAAAGTGCTAATAATTCAGAAGCACTCACATGCTATATTTCCCATAGCCCCCCAAAACATCTCCCATTTACTCACCCTCTTTGTGTCTTTTGTATTGGGAACTTCTTTCTTGGTTTAACCAATTCACAATTTTTGCTTATATCTAGTTTGTTTATATTGTCACTAATTAACCATTCGTCTTAAAGGTGGAAGCACGGTTTTCTGGGGTCTTAACAATTTACGTCAGAAAAGCAACAAAAAATAATAACGCCGCATAAAAACGTGCGGAGCGGTGTGACCGTCAAGGGTTCTTAAATATTGCCCAAAAATACTAATAAAAATGTGTTGTTTTTGACAATGTTGCAGAACGTAAAATTGTAACGGTTTTTTATTTTAAAGTTAAAGCTCGACTTCATTTTTTTCTATATTACAACTAACTTACTAACCGAAGTTCACTTACTTACCATAAATTTATATCGACATACAGTATTTACATTTTTAATAAGAAAAAATCTATCCTTTTATTGGTTTAATGTTTAACAAAAGATAACTTCTTCTGAACAAATTATTTTTGGGAAATTAATTATAAGAAAGGGAAATTTATTCCCTTATAATGATTTACAAAAAACTCGAACAGTTAAAGGTCTCAACAAACTTGGGCAAGTAGAGCAGATTATTGTACGGATGAAACTTTGGTTCATATGTATAGTAAAAGTTGCTGTCGAGTTGATTCTGGGCGAAGTGCAGAAAAAAGAGCTCTTCCAAGGTCTTGTTAGTAAAGCTGGGCTGTGTCTGGTCGAAGCCTGATTCCGGGGAAAAGTAGGCATCGTGCACCAGATTCAGGAGCACCAGGATTATGTCCCTCCAATGGGTCATTTCGCATTCCCGTGGGCTTCTGCAGCAGGAAGGATCGACATACTTTTGTAGGTCATCAAATATTCCTATCAATTCGTTGTATTTCTGGCAGCCGCTTGAAGGAAGCTTTGGATATGGAAATAAGGCGGAAAGCACCTGCTCGGCAAGGAGATAACCATGAAAACTGACCTAAAATTTTAAATAATTTATTAAACATTTTATAAATGCTTATTTATTTATAAATAAAGTTCATACCTTAAAAATGTCGTGGCCATGGGTTGTAAAAAAGGGCTCTTCCAGGATAGGAAAGGGCATGATGATTGAGGTACCATTTCCCACTAGAACGGGATACACTTGATCTCCGGGATACGGCTCGGTGTACTCTAAGCTGTCTAATTTCTTTAGTTTAAGTTGGTTTTCTAGCTCCAAAACCTTTAGATTGATTGTAGCAAAATTATCATATTTTTCCATTTTGAGATCGTCAAAGAAATCAGTTAGAAAGCGACGAAAGCCCTGCTTTTTAGGCACATTACCCACGGTAACGGTGATGGAGCTCAAAAGGTCCTGAAGAGAGGATATGCGAGGAGTCGTTATATTTAATCGATTTGTTAGTAGTCTTTGCTTAAATTGTTTTCGAATCGCTTCGAAAACCCGCTGGATTTCCGTTTCGTCATCCTTTACTTTCTTCTCACCCAGAACATGCTCTTCGTAAAGCAGATAACTAACAGACTTAATCGAGTTTGTTACCACCTGGACGCACACAAAATCATAGTCTCTATAGGTTTGTATTTGTCGTAATGATGACATGAAGTTAACAAAAACCTCCATCAAATAAGTGGCCACAGTCTCTTGGTCGTAGGAGCTCATCAGTTGGTTAAGTTTCACCAGAAAATCCAGATGGTCCACCAGCACAATGAAATTTGAAGGAAATGGACGACCAAATACGATCTCGAGAAATTTTCTGAGGGAAACTCCATGACCACTTTCCAGCTGCTGAAGGGTCATGCGCTGTCTTTCATACTTTTCAAAGCTGAGCATATCTACTAGATCCTTTTGCAGTAGTTTCATGTCTGTGTACAAGAACTCAGCTCGACTCCTGTTAAATCCCTGACCAACTAACCAATCCACATCACCCCAAACGCCATAGTCTCTCCCTTTAAAGAAACTAGGTGATCCGAGGACTATCATATACTTGCTGTTGTCCTCCTGGTGATCCAATTCGAGACTCAACCGGAGGAACAGATCCATGCCATAGCGATGTAATCTGGCCAGAGTTACCATCCACTGGAACTGCTTCTTTGGCCACTGACTGACAATTGGAGTGTGTTGTGGCCAGGTGAGATTGACGTCTGGCTTAACTAAGTCCAAATAGTTGAAATCCTGTTCCTCCTCCATAGCCACTTTACATGTACCGTAAAACCTGAGAACCTTCTCCTCCAAACTGTCAGTTTTGAAAGTTCCACACTTGAGTTGTTCAAACAATACCAGGAACTTGAGGTTAATCTTCTCCTGAACCGCCTTTCTGAGGTCAAACTTGCTGTACAAATCGTAATTTTTACCATAGTTGCCCTGCGAATACTTTTGGAAATTGTGACAGGGATTTTCGGTTTGGTTCATAAGACGTAGCGTTTGGTCCAGTAATCTCGTATTGGCGGAAAATATGTTTTTATCGTTCCTCAAAGCCTCTGTTGATAATCCTAGAAGGAGCACGAAGCCCAGCCAGGCGTTTTTTCTGTTTTGCCACTCCATCTTCATAGAAAAACTGATCAAGTCGAACAAAGAGCATCTGAATTTATGCAGTCTCTGAGGACTGGCAGCTGATATAAGTTATCACCCTCAAACCAATATATGTTATCATGTCAAGACTCAGGTCACGTTTCTCCGCCTCTCTGAATCTGCAAATTGTTTAAAGTATAATAATGAAAATAAGACAAATATGAAGCTATAAGGAAAAGGTCTTTTATGTGTGAATGTCGCTTACCAAAAAGAAAAGAGCGAACTTTTTATAAGTCCTTTATTTGAATGTAAGTATAAAATGCAATTGAGCAGCTAAAAGCTGGTAGGTCATAAACACTAATTGCTACGGGCACATCCCTTGTCTAAGTACAATGAACACTTCTGAGTTTGTTTAAGGCGCGCGCGTTTGGAACAAATCAACAACTTAATGCATATGGCATGGGCATGTAGGGGCTGCGGATGAATCCGAATCCTCCGGACAGCTAGGAAATGTCTCTTAACGTATTCGGCTTTGTGCCGTCCATGTCGAAGCAGCGACAGTTACACGACGATACGGGACACTCTGAATTTTGCCTATGGGTCAAGTTTTAGTTAAAATGTTGATTTATAACACTTAGAAAATCGACTATGTATAGTAGACTCACTTGAACCACTGCATGATGTGCTCGGTGTGTCCGCCGTGGCGGCAGGTCTGACACCAGGAGAACCACTTGGAAAAGGGCTTCGTCTGCCAGCCGGGCACCTCCGGCGTAGTGTTTGGCGTCTCCCCGTTGCTCATGTTCACCATGGTGCCCATGTGCATAAGGCAGAGCGAGCAGCGGGGTAGGGGCTTTCGGCAGCTGGGGCAGGAGGATAGTCGATTGGTGCTGGTGGTGGTGCTTCGCGGACGTGGCTCATCTAAAAGTGCATTTGACACGGACTTGCCGCAGAAGTTGCAGGACAGAAAAACGGTGCGGGAACTGCGGGAAGAGGCGCGAATTCCCTCAATTTTGATGTCCAGTTCTGCCCGCTTCTCCCACAGGCCCCAGCTGTTCAGGTGATCCAGGTAGCTGGCGATCCAGTACTGAATGCGCTTGTCCGCAAAGTGCTCCTGCCGGAAATAGTTAATGGCCACCAGGGCTACCGTCTGAAAGACCATAAAAATTCAATTTATAAATTTTAACAATAAACAAATAAAACACAGGAAATATTACCTGCACATCAAAGCTGGTGTCCATGTAGGACTGCAGTATGTTGATTCCATCCAGCGACTCCCCAGTGAGCAGCAATCCGTTCAGGTCGCCGCCATCGATAGAGGCTTGGATTTGCTGCGTTACATAGTCTGCCAGCTTGGTCTCCGACAGATATTTGCAGGCGAAGGCCACGCGATCCGACAGCGAAACACCTTCTTCCTTGAGCACCGCATCAAAATTATCTTTCTCCATGGTGAGAAATGAGAAAACGGCCCTAAGGTGCGGGTCGTGAATCTGCATATTGGCGCTGGATCGCTGATTTCGCCACGTAGAGCTACAACGATCTGCGTTGAAGCTGGACAATGCGATCACTGTGATCCTGTACATGCTGGGATCTCTCATATTGTCAGCCGCCGAAGAAAGGATGTTGCACGCGTGGAAGATCTTCAGGTGGAACACACAAATCATGGCCGCCCGGCTGTACTCCTTGTTGGCGTACAACTGGTCGATAAAGCGTTCCAGCTCTTGCTCAAAGGCCCAGCCGCAGAGCTGAAGGGCAAGGTCACGCTGCTCGCTCCTAAAAATGTTTAAACAATAAACAAAATTTCAGAGATAATAAAAATAATACATACCTGTAGCATATCAGCTTATTAGAGTTATTGATGCCCTCTGGCCACTGGAGCACCTGAGATTCGATGCGGGAGCTGGCCATCAAGGCCTCCGAGGTGTGCCCCAAACTAACGCCCAATGTGGCTTTCAATCCCGTCAACCGATCCTCACAGTAGACATTGTTCAACGTGGACCACACATTCCGCAGATAGGGTGTCAAATGGAGCTCAGCAAATCGTTTGTTATTGGGAATAATACCATAATCCTCCAGAGCACGTTGACGTGTTTCATCCACCAGATCTAGTTCAAAAGTTCTGGCTCCAGCCAGTCTATATTCAAGGCAGAACCACGAGGGCTGCTAAAGTCCAGGAGCTTCCGCTGTTTGTGCTGCAACTGCTCGTGGGCTGCTGCTGAGTGGGTGTGGCTGCATTTGTGGATGAGGGTGAGGGAGGGGTGTACAACGGACGTTGCATCAGCAGCGGTAACTTCCTGCGATTACTGTGAGCCGTGTGCAAAGTTGCGGGTAGACGGAAATCCAGGATATTCACCGCATCCGCCAAAATGAGAGCCCTCTCGAAATCTCTCGAGTGCCACGACAGACAATTAACAAAGGCAAACTTTCCACTGTGCTGATATTTAGCAGGAAAGGGACTAATCTGTCGCTTCACATGGTAAATCTCACCGGAGTTTTCGCTATCCACACTGCGAATGTCGTAGAGGGTGATGTAGGACGAGTCTCTTTGCAGGGAGGAAAGCAAGCTCGTCCTCGTGGGACACCAGGCGATCTGCAGGTGGTTCTTCGATGACTGAATCTGCCGGAGAGGACTCTTGATGTTTCGCGGATCCCACAGCGTAATCACAGAGTCCACGTAGCTGCAGAGATAATTGCCATTGGGAGAGACTGAAAGTCCCTGAACTGTCTTGGTTTGAATACTCTGGCAGGTGGCGTTGCTTTCTGTGGGAAACAGAGATTTCAATTTTTTTGTTTGACATGTTCCTGGTATTTGATAACTTCATCAACCCCTACTCACGTCTCAAATCGAACAGCTTAATCATCTTCTGGCTCATGCCCGCAATAACTGTGCGATGGTTGCGATCCCAGCAGAGCGAATTGGCCGACTCCCGACGCCAAAGAAGTTGGCTGTCTCCTTGGGAACACCCCGTTCGATGTCCCAGATGGTGATGCAGGTGTCGTTCCGATGGCGATCGTGGCCAATGGCCAGGATGTTGGCATCGAGTTCGTTCCAGGCGAGGCATGTACACATGCGCTGCTGGCGGGGTGCTATTTAATAGATAAAAGCCATTGAAAGAGATACTATAGGGGGAGAAACGTCCACCTACTGTACTCCCAGCTGCTGTCGTAGGTGTCCCTGAAATTGCAAATCCCGATTTTCCCATCTGCCAGGCCCACTGCGATAATGGGCTGGTCACTGTGGTAAGAGGCGGCCACACAGCGGGCATATTGATAGCGCGATTCGTTGGAGAGGTAGTTCACGGATATGTAAGGCAGTCGACCTGTTAAAAACATACAATAAATATAAACAAAAGTCCACTAAAAACAAAAAGCAAGCTCACTTTTCTGGCTTTGATCTTCTTTGCGGCGCACCTCGTACAAGTGGATCTCCTGGCCCCACGACACAAATTTGTCGGGAAAGTGCGGAAACCAGCTGAGACCGTGTATATTGCCGCTCATCGTTAAGACTTTTCCATTGATTTGAAAAACTATTTTCACTACAGTCTAATTGCGTCGCGTTATCAGTTGCAAAAACAAAAACGTGAGATAAACACTGCACTGGAAGAAGAAGAAGGCACAGAGCACATACACACACTAGCCGGTCAAACAGCTGTTTTTGGCTGTCGACCAACACTGTCCGATACCCTGCGTAGGCAATTTCTTCTCTTATTTTTAGTAAGCATACGTGTTTTAATTTTGTTTAACTTTTTTATAATGCTACCTAAAACACCCAAGCCCGCCATTTGGAAATTCATCAAGGGGAGTGCCAAGACCTTATTTGTGCTAGAAGCAGTTTGCTTTGCGGCCAGCTACGGTGTTTATTATCGCATGAACACAAATCGAGGTACGCACGTCTCTTTACATAAGTTTCTGAATAATATAAATAATAAATGACGATCGTTTGCAGAGTTCCGACAGCACATCCACGAGAACTATCCCTTCGTGCTTGATTATTACTATAAAATTGGTGAAATCGTGGGAGACAGTAAGGCGCGACAGGCGGACGCGAGTTATTGGAGCGCTGCGAAGAAGAGCGACTAGGATATTCCAACCCAACATGCTTAGTAATCCCTATTTCAAGTCTGTCCTCTGGCTGATTGGTTTTAGTGGCATGGGCTATGGCCTAATGGTACTAACCGAGCCGAGTGCCGAGAAAATAGAACGCATCAAAGCCTCTGGGTCGAGCGAAAAACTTAGTGCGGATGCCCAGAAGAAGGCTTTGTTTATGAAGAAGCTGCAGGAGGCGGCCACATCCAGTGCACCAGTCTACAGACCACAGGCTGAAAAAAAGGATAGTTAAGAAGCTTTTTTATTTTAAAATCACAAATTTGTTTTATCTTAAAATTAAAATGTTTATATAAATGTAAGGCACTTGATGCACATATGAGGTTCTTGTGTACCTTCTGGTTGGGCAGGGTGACTCGGTTTGTACTTGAATGAAATAAATATTTTAAGATCATTTACAATTTATGTAAACCGTATTGGCTTTTTTACAAAGTAAACATAACAATATACATATTAATTTAAATAAGTAATATTATCATTTTATCATATAAACATTTAGGGAACCATCCATTTTCTATTTGCCTGTACAATAGATCTCTTCTGGTCGCGGTACATAATAGGCTTAAAAAAAAAAAAAAAAAAAAAAAATCATTTGTTTAAAAAATTCTGATAAAATATTACAACAGTATTTTAGGATAAAGATTATTTGATTTGTTTTCGAACTATAGTTGAACATTTTTTCAACATGAAACAATCCCTTAACATTTTCTGTTAAAAATATTGACTTCCCCTTCTTTTAGTGTTGTAAAACGCCTGCCTGCTGACCAAGCGGATCTCACCTTAGCGCAACTGCATTTAAATGGTCTATTAATTGCTATTAGTGACAGAGATTAAAAAGATAAAGAAAGTCACCATGTCCGCCGACGATGTGCCATTGTTCTCCACGGCCAACATGCCACCAGTGATCCAGTTCGATGCCAAAAAGGACTTCCACACGCGCACCCATCAGCAGGAGGTGGACAGCGCTTTTCTTGGAAACGAGCGGCGTCCATGGATTCACCAAAAAGCGCGCAGGGATACGCGATACGAGCGGGATGTCCTCAACGGGCTGCTGGCTACCAAAGTGGATACGGACCATGTGGGAAGCTGTGTGGACAAGCTGATTGATGAGCAGATCAGCTACCGTGATTTGGCCTCCCTCACCGACGAGGATTTGCAGCTGTTCGGATTCCATTCCGAAAAGAATCGCAAGCAGCTGCTGGAGACTTTTGACAAGATGCCAAATCAGGATCCCAGCTACGAGTACCTCCGGAATGAACCGGAGGCCAAGGGTTATAACAATTTGATATTGGGCAATGCTGGAAGTCACTTCATGTCCCTGCGCGCCTCCTTAGCGGCTACCGACTACAAGTTGGGAGTGTCCATTCCGGAGGATGTCGTTGTGGGCGACAAGCGCTATGCCAGTCGCTTCGCCTTGGAAACGCTCAAGAACGTGAAGCTTATCACGGACGAGATATCCAAGGACCTGAGGAAAATCGAGGTCAATGCCCAGAACCTGCGGAACGAGGAGGATTTCCAAGCCAATGAGAGCAAGAAGAAGGTATTACAAATGACATCGTCCTTTCTTTGGTTTTTAGAAAATTATTTTAAAATTTCTCATTAATAATTGCAGCACTCCTTTATCACATTATTTAAATTTTTGCTTTTTTTTACAGAAAAAGTTCAGCCTGGCCACTTTTCTTTACTTTACTACATTGGCCGTGGGATTCTCCTGCGCCTGGTTCTGGTGGTGGACCAAGTTCCACAGTGCTCCTCGACTGGAACGGATCTCTGTTCAGACCTAGAACAAACCACAACGAAGCATTTAGTAGCTGCATTCCCATTTTCTTATAGTACCTAAGCGCAGGGTTGTTAGAACTAACATATTTTTTTCGGCTAAGCTTTCGGATAATCAACCTGTATTGAAGTTTTACTGCCCAACATGAACATTAAATAGTCACAAAAAGCTGTATTAACAAGTTAATATTATGATTTATTTATTGCTTTAAATTGATTTCTTCGGCGAGGAGAAGAAAACCCAAGTGGACATAGGAATCCACGTGCCCGGGAAACTCCCAAAAAGTTGTGTACGCAATGAGTTGACTTCTTTCAGTTGAGTGGGCAATGTTTTCTATAAAAAAAAAACGATAAAGATTTAAATATGTTGTAATAAGGGAACGATTTTCTAAATTACCAGCCACTTCCTTTTTAACCAAAGCCTCCTGTTCATATCTTTCTGCTAGTTCATTGGTAAAAGCTACGAATCGGGGTAGTTTCCAGGATCTGTAGAATATCGTGTCCGCTGCAGCTCCTGGCAATTTACTTAGAGCCCTCAGTTGTCTATGAATCTCCTTCGAATTATTAGCTATATCCCTGAAGATCGAGGCTATGATGGCCAATTTGTTGCAGGGAAGGAGCAGATCATCCGGATATGTGGTGCTCCTTTCGTCTTCGCTCTTCTCCAGGCACTTGGTCTTCTTGGCTTCGATGGCATAGCAAACGGAGGTGCCCCGCTGCTGGGCCAACTGCCACTTGGCGTAATTATCCTGGAGTTGTTTAATTAAAGCATCCAACCTTGTTTTGCAGGTGGCCAAATTTGAATCGTGACTTGTGGGCGATTGCAAGCGAGTGCTGTCTAGATCTGATCAGGAGAGATTATAAAAGAATATCTAGATGTATTTCAAAGTTACTCACATCGAACTGGAGTCAAGGACGAGTTTAAATTGGTTTCCTCTGCTTTTTGCGGCGTTTTATTCGCTTTGGTCATTTTGTAAACAATGTTGTTTACTTCAGTGTGTAAAGGTTTTCCAACACACAACCATAAACCATCGATATATTTAAACAATCGATATATGTTAACGACCAATGTTCACACACCCTATTAAAATAATTTAAGCCAGTGTTCCCAGATCAGGGGTTTTCCCCCTAGATTTAGGGGTTTTTTGACGTGCTAGGGGGAATTTTAGGGGGGAGAAAAGTTTAGGGGGAAAGTTTAGGGTTTTTTTTTAATTCTTTTACTTGAATATTTTAAAAAACACTTCGAAATATGTGAAATGGTCAGATTGCCAAGCACCAAAATCATCTAAATATGGCAAAAATATCAAATAAAAATACTGAATGCGGTTTTTCTATTGAACATAAGTTTTTTTAAATTATAATTTCATAAAAATCTTTTTTTAATGTACAAGTTTGAAATTTTTTGAACTTAGGGGGAAAACTGGATTTTTAGGGGAAATATCGACTATTTAAAATTTTTTAGGAGGAGAGCTAAAATTTCATCTGGCAACACTGATTTAAGCTCCACAAAAAGTGCCGGTAATTGTCTAGACGCCAGAAAACTTTTATCAGTCATTTTCCTTTGAAACACAACTCACAACGCAGTTAAACTAAAAACCAGAAAAATGCAGACTTGGACACCACTTGAATCCAACCCAGAGGTAAGAAAGTGACCAATTTCAGGCCTAATTTCAATAGTTCCAGATTTGCGAATTTTTTGTTGTTGCCATTTGCGAAAATGTCGGCTTTCTTAGTAATTAAAGTGAAAAGACGCCATTTATGTTTCCCATTCCAGGTGCTGACCAAGTACATACATAAACTGGGTGTGTCGCCAGCCTGGTCGGTGACTGACGTCATCGGATTGGAGGATGAGACTCTGGAGTGGATTCCGCGTCCCGTGAAGGCGTTTATTTTGCTCTTTCCATGCAGCGAAACTGTAGGTTCTTGTCTTATCTGTTGGGTTGGGTATTCCTGGCTAATTTTGCTTTACTTTTCAGTATGAGAAACATCGCGCTGAGGAGCACGAGCGCATCAAGGAGACGGAGGAACAGCATCCCAAAGATCTCTTCTACATGCGCCAGTTTACCCACAACGCATGTGGGACAGTGGCCTTGATCCACAGCGTGGCCAACAACAAAGAGTAAGTCATTAAATCATTTAAGGTTTATACAACTTTTTAGATTACAAACAAACTTTGTTTTAACAGAGTTGATATCGACAGTGGAGTACTAAAGAGCTTCCTGGAGAAGACAACGTCGCTATCTCCGGAGGAACGTGGCAAGGCCTTGGAGAGCGATGAAGATTTCACCGCCGATCATCAGGCTTTAGCTCAAGAGGGTCAGACTAATGCTTCCGAACACGAGACTGTTATTCATCACTTTATTGCCCTGGTGAACAAGGAAGGAACTCTCTACGAACTGGATGGGCGCAAGTCCTTCCCGATCAAGCATGGCCCCACTTCGGAGGAGAGTTTTGTGAAGGATGCAGCCAAGGTCTGCAAGGAGTTCATGGCACGCGATCCCAACGAAGTGCGGTTCACTGTCCTGGCTCTGACTGCTGCGCAAGATTAGGCTGGATTCTGATCTCAAAACAAATATACCACCTTGATCCACGATCTGCCAGAATACATACATTTATATACATACGATATTATTAACCAGACTGAAGAGGCGAACGAAGCCCCGCCTCTCAGTTAGCCAACAGTTTACGCATATTTATTTCGCCTGGAGCCAAAGCCACAAATGTATTGGGAACACTAAGATTGTTATTAAAGAGTGCACTCGAGCTTGATGCTAAGCTTATACCGAATACTATATGATATTTATTTATTACTCCAGGTTTAAATTTTATAATGACACGTTCAATGTTTTATCACTTTGTTAGCCTTTATTTGGGCGCCAGTAAATTCTCCCCCTTTTGTCCAGCACCCCTGCTCAAACAGCTGATAAGGCTGTGGCCTCCAGTGCGCATGATCTATCAATTGGACACGCTCCACGTAGACGCTTGACAGCTGTCCCCCACTTCCAACCCCTCCTCACGCTCCACTAACGAAAGCAAACCAGGTTTTTCTTCAGCCTGCTGTCAAAACTCGTTTTCCGTGTAACGGAGCTATTTCCAGGATCATTAAGCGCTGGCCAGGAATATAACGAAGCTATCCATCCAAAAAGAACCCTCCAAGAGTGACGCCCATCGAGTTGATGCCGAGGAGGAGCAGTGGAGATTGGGGGCAGCAGGTAAGAGCCAGGTTTTCTGGCCAGGATGAGGCTGCTCAAGGAACTGATGCGTGTGGCCACCCAACATCGTGCCTTCTACTGCTATGTGCTTCTCAGCATCTGGATATTCCTTCTTATAGCGGGTGAGCTGCAAGCACTTAAAATAAAAGCTCTTTTCTTGGAATTTATCAAATAAATCTATAACTTACCTTTTCTTCTTCTTTTAGGAATGTATCGCTACATGGGCAATGTTGAGTCGATTCCAGGCGGTGGTTCAGCGTTTGGGCCTAGCTCTTTTGGCACCGTAAGTTCCTTGGGCAGCGACTCCTTAGCATCCTCCACTGCTCAACGATTTGCGAAGTACAGGGAGCGCTGTGCTCCGCTGCCTCAGCTGCAGCGATTGGATGATGGTGGCATCTTGGAGGGTTGGCAGCTTCAGGGAGTGCTCCTGGTCATTAGGCACGGAGATCGAGGACCCATCTCCCATGTTCGCAGTGCTGGAATTAATTGTGGTGTTAGCGGTGGCTCAGATAACCTGGTCAACAGGTGGGTTACCTTATCCATTAAATGAGTTATTGTTAACTAGGTTAATTTCCTTTAGATATCGCAGCTTTTTGTACAACTCGAGCAGCTCCGCATCGGGCTCGAATCACATGTACTGGAACAAGGTGGGACCTTTTCATGGGTTTCCCCTCCTACCAGCCACAGAACGTGGTTGTCCACTGGGACAGCTCACCTACAAGTGAGTGGTAGCTTAATATTTTAAAATCCAAGTAGTAAATCCACACACAATTTGCTCTAAACAGGGGGATATCGCAGCTGCTTCACGTGGGCGACATTATGCATCAGGTTTATGCACATCCTCTGGGTCTTCTACTCAAACCGAATCCCAATCGTGCTTCGGTGGAAACAACGCCCCACACCCTGCTGAATTCAGATGAAGTTGTGGTCTTTACCACTCGCTATCGTCGCACCTTCCAATCCGCTTTGGCCATGTTGTTCACCCTGCTTCCGGCGGATAAATGGCTGGCTCTGAATGTCCGGGAATCCCACAGCATGGCTTTCTGTTTCGGAGAGTGTAGTTGTCCCCAGTCGGCTCTTCTCAGGAAACGTTTGGAGGCCATGGGGGACAAGCAGCTACTAAAACGCGACGATGTCCTGGGAGTGATGCAGTGGATCGGAGGAACGATACTGCAGCATACTCCAAATGGTATTAGTAATCCTTTTGAAGTAGTGGATGCCTTGTTGACGGTTTTATGTCATGATGCTCCACTGCCATGTCGGAGAAAAAAGCGGGTTCCCACTCCAAAGCCCTCTAAAAAGATCTCCAATCAGGAGCTGGCGGATGTAATTAATATAGATCAGGACGAAACGGCTGCCAATCCCATGCAGGTAATAATTTAAAAGCAAAATTATATGTGTGAGGTTAACTTGATAATCTCTTATCTTCAGGAGGGACAAAACCCGCCTGAACCCGATTCTCCCGAGGTGGACAATGGAAATCCTTTGGTGCAGGCTGACGAATCTCAAGAGGGCTGCGTCGAAGCCGCCCATGTGGACACCCTGATGTCTTTTGCGGATGAGCTATCTACACGTTCCGCTGGCCACTCGTACTACAAGCTATCAGGATTACTAAGATCCTATGGAATGATCCGTCACATTGTCAGCTATATGCTCAAGATGATCTCCGGCGATAGGACAAAGTTTGTGTTATATTCCGGACATGATTGCACCATGCAGTATCTAACAGCAGCTTTGGGAATCATCACCAGCCAAGGACAAACAATAGCCTATGCCTCCAGATTAGCGTTCGAGGTTTATCGAAGTGAAGCCCACACGGATTACTATTTTCGGGTGGTCTATAACGGAAAAGATGTGACCCAACAGATTGATTTTTGTGAGGGAGGCAAGAGCCTTAGGGTCACCAGGGATTCCAGAGGGAACAAGGCCGATCTGTGTCCCATAGAGAACATCATTCGCTTCCTGCACGAGGATTACTTCAGTCCGCTGAATGCCACCAATTTTAAAGAAGCTTGTGGAGCTGTTAATCCCCCTAAAGCTGGCGAGTTCTAAGTTAACCCAGTAGAGAAAAAGTAGAAGATCCCTTTTCAAACTGTGATAAGTAGTTAAGAAGCCACCAAAAAAGAAGGAGGACGAAATCCAGGTTACTCTAAACCGGAAACGACCGCTTTTTAGCGATGTTATCTCTTTAAAGTTAGCTAAAACTAAGTTAACGCATTCAACTTGTTGATCCACAATCGAAAACGATACATATCAATGGAGCACTTGTTAGCCTTTAAGAACGTCAACCTACACATATCATTATTATGGGAAGAAGAATAAATCGTAGGCATATCAGCTTTTCAAAGTTAATTATAAAATAAAAAGTTGAGAGGAACCCTTCCACGAATTTTAGAATTACATAAATGTTTTCGATTTTTAAAGTAAGCAAATATTTTTACGTAAACATATCAGCTCTGCGAGTAATAAGAGGTCTTTGAAATGGAAAACTTAAAAAGAAGTTTTAAACATATCAAGAAAAATTAGTGGAAACATCTTCAAAAAATTTAAGGCTCCAATTTTAAAACTAATATACAGTTAAATGGCGGAATTGGAGGCAACAAAACTAACACATGAAGCCTAAGATAAAAGTAAAATTTACACACAACAAAACTGTAAGAACAGACTCTACATACATATGTTTTAAATTTAAATAAATGTTTGGAAATTTTAACATCATTATTGTTAATGGGTAACTTATTTCGAGGATCTCTGCATTGAGAAAATGCAGACAAACAAAGACAAAACAAAGAAAATGCAGACAACAAAATATTAAAAAAGATAAAAGTCATTTTAAACAATACATTTTATTTAAAGAAATGTTGAAAATGCGTGGTAACATAATTTTTATGTTTCTATTTTTAAAAATATATCATGATTTTTGACTATGACTTTTTACCAAGTGTCGTGGCTATATAAATTTATTTATAGAATTAAATGCCAAAATTCAAGCACTGAAATCTATCGAGAAAAAACTTTTATTTTAATCTTTTAGATCTATTTAGATCTTTCACATAGACTTTAAGCGATCACCACAGAAATTTTGGTTCATTTTTCTCAAGTATTCAAAATAAAACATATTAGAAAAAATCTGATTAAAATCGGTAAGTAGGTACTCCCACTTCTTGAATTAATATTATTTAAGCACGTTTTAGCTATAACATAAGGCAAGATAAAAAAAAAGGAAAGTAAACAAGAAAGAACGCTATAGTCGGGGTTTCCGACTATAAGATTTGCGATACTCATTTTCCCTTTTTAAAAAAACAAAACGAAAAAAAACGATAGAGTCGCCACCTATGGGGCTAAAAAACAAAACGAAAAAAAACGATAGAGTCGCCACCTATGGGGCTACATTAACTACATATGTATAAGGCATAGCAAAATGTTCTATAATTTCTTTATTATTTATTAGAGCACAAAATGGTTCGGAGTGTAGTAAGACAGTGCACATATCATTATATTTCTTTTTAAACCGTAACGATTGCATAAAAAATGAGGGGGTCAAGTTTTAAAACAAACTTGATCTGCGCTTTGTTTCTAGAAGTCTGTGCCCAAAATTTGGTGGTTCTAGCTCTTATAGTTCCCGAGATCTCGACGTTTGTACGGACGGACGGACGGACGGACAGACGGACAGACGGACAGACAGACATTTGATCGTTTACAGTATTTGCTTACTCTTCGAGTATCGCAAATAAAAATGGATCTGATCTACAGATTTTATTGGGGTAGTTGAGATAAAGTGTCAAGACTGCAAACATTTTAACAACTTTAACAATCAATAAAATTGGCGTTAAGATAAATGTTTAAGTTAAGTGATAATAACTTCCCTGTCTACACAAGATAACTAATCTTTATAGCCGTCTTTTTTCAAAATTTGGAAATCTCAGCTCCATATGCAGTCTAAATCATTTTATCCGACATTCTTGCAGAAGACACCGCAAAGCATGGACGGCTACAGATTCGGAACAGTCGACTATACAGTGTTCCTGGGTATGACAATACTATCTATTGGCACAGGACTGTATTTCGGATGCATAAAGTAAGATATTATAAATTTAAAGCCCATTGTAGATCAATTGGATTGTATTACCTTAAAAATAAATTATTTATTTAATTAACTTTAGGAGGACCAAAACGAAGGTGGAACCATCCACATTACCTGTGGAAAGTTCCAAGCATAATTTAGGATCACAGAAGATGAACGAGTATCTGATGGGGTCGCGCAATCTTAAAGTTTTCCCTGTTGGAATGAGTTTGATAGCCAGGTGATTTAATCACGTCCAAACATTGTTCGACATTGATATAATATCATCACGTATTGTCTTTTTTCAGTTTTATTTCCGGCGTTGCAATACTTGGAACACCAGCGGAGATCTACGATTATGGCACGCAGTATTGTTTTATTGTTATAGCAATCCTTTTCCAGGGACTTGCCGTCTCCTATATTTATTTGCCTGTGTTCTCGGCTCTTAAAGTAGACTCATCGTACGAGGTAGGTATATTAACATTTTTTTTACATCTTATATATAACATATTTCATAATCTTTTTTAGTACTTGGGGATGCGGTTTCACTCAATCATACGAAGCATAGCTTCTATTATTTTCCTGTTGGAAATGGTAAGTTTAACTTAGTTTTAGTTTCTATTGTTGTATTACATTTCTAGCTATTTTAGTTGTTATATATGCCTTTTCTGGTCTATGTCCCCGCTCTAGCTCTGAATCAGGGTAAGCTTTTTTTCGGCAACATCTATTATAACTTATTTAATATTCCTTTTTACCACAGTTTCTGGGCTTAATATTTATGTGATCGAAGTATTGATTACAGGGGTGTGCGTTATATATACTTTATTGGTAAGATAATTTTTTAATTAAATATTTTTATCACTTAAATTCCATATCTAAAGGGTGGTCTGAAAGCGGTAGTTCATACAGATGTCTGGCAAGTAGCCATCATGTTCGTTTCCGTTCTGGTTGTGGCTATAGTGGCGACCTTTTACATCAACGACCTAGATGAATTTATTGAAGGATTGGAGAGAGGGGGACGTCTTATATTAACCAACATTAATCCTTCGCCCTACGTTCGTAACACCATTTGGAGCTGCGTTATCGGAGGTACCTTCTACTGGACTTCTATTAATGCTGTGAACCAGACTATGGTTCATCGTTATATGTCTTTGCCTTCACTAAAAATGGCTAGAGCTTCCCTTGCCTTTTTTACGATTGGAGCCATAGTTTTTTACTCAGCCTTATGCTTTTTGGGATTGCTAATCTTTCACATGTACCAGGATTGCGATCCATTGAGCGCTGGACTAATCACAGTGGGTAGTGGTTATTAATTGATGATAATTATGATACAATTTATTTTCTCCTAATCAGAAAAACGATCAGCTGGTGCCCCTTTTTGTGGTTCAGAGTGTGGGACACATCTACGGAATGCCCGGACTGTTTATAGCCGGTATTTTTGGAGCTGGCCTGAGTTCCCTATCCGTGGGGTTGAACTCTACTTCCCTGGTGATTCTGCAGGACATAGTCCGAGGTTGTTTTAAGATGCAACTAAGTGAAAGGGCATCCACGATTTTGGTCAAATCCAGCATCGTTATCATGGGCTTACTAGCATTTGGATTCGTTTTCGTCCTGGAGAGAGTCAGTGGCATCCTGAGTATCTGCATGTCGCTTGTGGCCGTTGCAACTAGCTCCTTATTTGGCCTATTTACTCTGGGAATGCTTGTTCCCTGGGCAAATACAGTAGGCACTGCTGTGGGAGGCGTCGTCGGTTTCATCATGACCGGATGGATAACTTTCGGAACACAGTTTGCTGCGGCAGCCGGACAATTAAACTCCCAAAAACTTCCCATGTCCGTGGAGGGCTGCACGGATAATGTGAGCCTCTCGGAAAATATTTGGGTGGACGAGGAGCAAGCGTTTCCACTGTACCGCCTATCCTTCCATTGGATAAATCCCATTGGAGTAATAACGGTCATCATTGTGGGTTCTTTAATATCTCTGGTGACCAAACCCACAAATATCAAGTCTCTTGATGCGGATTTATTATCTCCAGTAATTCATCGGTAAGACACCTTAGTTTTTAATAAGGAGTTAAAGAAATCCGATTCTCAAAGACAAACTAATACTCAGTTTTTTATAACTTATACATAAGTGAATTTAATTTGGAAGAACCATTAGAAATTATATACCTAAAACCAATAATATTATCGTGTAAAACATTATAATTTCAGGTTTCTCCCACAAGAATGTTTCAAACACCACAAGTCGGCAAAGGAAATTCCGGATATAAGTTAAATAAAATTTAATTCTATTATTCTTTGTCTGTAATCTTAGATTATAGAAAATTCCTTTAAAATAAAGATTTTTCTTAATTTTTTAAATTAAAATAAATAAAAAATAATTGTCTTAGAAAAAAGAACAAAATATAATATATATATAACAGAAGTGGACACAAATCATTTACAAGTGTGTAAAATCAAAAAAAAACAAATGTTAGATAGCATCCTACAGCTTATTAAAAATGTTTTAAATTCTATTTTATCCCACAGAACGAAAAATACGCTTATATGAGTATAGTGAATACTCTGTCACGAGTAATAAAATATAATTATTGTTGTCTATGTAGAACTATTTAAAATCTGGTTTGAGTAGATTTTGGCATCGGTTTGAGTAGATTTTGGCATCGTAAACAGTAACAAGTGTTAGTCACGCGATAGTGTGATCTATGGCAAATATGTTACCAATAACGCTTAAATGGCAATCGATAGTGTTGTTGATAGTGCTGTGTTAGTCGTGTGAACTAGTTTTGTTTCTGTACATAAAATACGGCAATTCAATTGGTGTGTGTGGTCACTACTTCCACTTGTTCTCCTGGTAGCACCACTTGGAGGACAGTCCTGTGATGGGGTTCATCTGCAGGTGGATGATGCGACGCAGCTGGGCCTGTCGCCTGTCCTCCTCGAAGGTCTCCGGGTAATCCGGGTAAATGGTGGCCTTCGTGGCCATCGTCGCACAGATCCCGACCGCAACCAGCCACAGGGCGACGCCCAAGCAGATCTTCCACTCCGGCGTAAAGTGCTGAAACTCGGCGTAGGTCTGGCAGAAGCTGTGACGGTACAGCTGCTTCTTCTCCTCTAGCGATAGCTTCTTCCAGTCCCCCAGCTCCTTCTCGCGAATGGCGCACAATTCTGGAGTGACCTCGCGGTACCGGATTGCCGGAAATGGGCAGTCCGGGCTGTCGAAGTAGATGGGTCGGCCGTTGATCCCGTGACCTACCACCTCGCGATCGCCGACCATGAGGCGAGCGAAATCGCCTCCACTGGCAAATCGACGACCGATCAGCAGGCTTAGATTCCTCGGATTCGGCATAACCCGAGGACTCAAGCGCAGTGCCGACATTTTGACGGCACTGTACCTGCAAAGACAAACACAACGCGTTTTGTGGTGACTGTACTTTTGTTTTTCTACTTTAGCTTACCCACTTTTTAAGACTTACAATTTTTTAGGTTCCGTAAACGACCGGTTCGTTTCCCGTAAATAACGCAAATGAAGTTTGTTCGGCCAGTAGAATAAATAACAACTCTGGCTGTCAACTGGACGCCTACTTTTTTACCCACAATTTTAATAAATGTGGACATTAACTGTTAAATGAATAACACATTTTTATTTGCGAAACTCGAAGAGTAAACGTTGAAAATGTCTGTCTGTCCGTCCGTCCGTACAAACGTCGAGTTCTCGGGAACCATAAGAACTAGATCCACCAAATTTTGCACACAGAATTCTACATACCCCACGTAGATCAAGTTTGTTTCAAAACCCGACCACGCCTACAAAGTGGCCTCAATAAATATTGTTTGTGTTCAAAATATCTAAAAACAGTAACAGTAACATTTTGGAACTATGGTCAGTTTCAAGAAATTGTGTATACAAGTGCGTTACAAATTTATTGCGCCGAAAAGCAGCCTAAACATTTTTTTTAAGAGGGCTAGCGACTCTAGCTTTTTTTTTATTGTTTTGCTTTTTTATCGCAAATCTGATAGTCGGCAAACCCGACTATAGCGTTCTTTCTTGTTTGATTTAGACATGTACTATAAAAAAAGAGACGAAGGTGCGACTCGGCGTACAAAACTTCTGATACCAAATTTTGATTTCAAATCATATAACTTTCTACGAGTCTAAGTATGCACAAACACTTATTAAAGCGAGACCGTTTTATTGGTACATATGTATATATAGCATACATCATACATCACGAAGTATCAAAAGTTGATGTAGCTTTCAAACTCTACTACACATAGTACACAACAACACGACTGTCAATAAAATTTACGTGTTTAAATTATCAAAATTACTGGCGTCATTTTCCAGTGGTATTTATATATTTTCCTAGTTTTCGTCGCTCTTGTTGTTTAGCATAGGTTCAGACGGTGAACTAATAGTACATTTGGCAGACTACTTTTTTGTTTTGATTTGCTGACGTTGATTGGATGCTGCTGAGGTCATCTCCATCTCCATCTTCATCTTAACTCGGTAATTTTGAACATAGAAGTATGAAGCTGAACATAAAACTATCCAAAATATAGCTATAATCTTTCCTAAAGCGCCAGAGGCATCGTGGGGCGTAATATAACTAAGCACAATAATATGAATAGTTTAAAAAAACTAAAAAAACGCTTTCTGATTCTAGAATTTTCTATAGTGTTCTAAAATTTAAATAAATAGTTGAATTTCTGATTCCGGTTTAAAAGAGCGCGCTCTTTTATAGATATCGATAAATTATCGGTAAAAAAACAAGTTGGCAGCCCTGCATGCAAACCAAAAAGTGTTACGCCGCCAGATAGTCAGATAGCCAGCCAGCCAGCCACAAGTGAAACTAATATAAAGCGTTTAAAAAGAACATGCTCAGTTTGATTACTAAAACTGCTGTTTAAATCAATAACTGGGTCCATACTTTTGCGTTTTGAATGTTTTAAAACAACTCGCATAGATGGTTTAGATGTTCAATCAGTACATATTAACCATCTATGCGAGTTATTTTAAAACATTCAACTTAGATATATAACTTGCTGTTAATTATTTGCGATACTCGAAGAGAATGCAAATACTGTTAACGGGCAAATATCTGTCTGTCCGTCCGTACAAACATCGAGTTCTCGGGAAATATAAGAGCTAGAACCACCAAATTTGTACACAGACTTCTATAAGCAAAGCACAGATCAAGTTTGTTTCAAAACCTGACCACGCCTCTTTTACCGCCCACAAACCGCGAAAATCTGTGGCGCTCTCGTTTTTTAACGTTTAATGATATGTGCACTGTCTAACTATATACTGAACCATTTTATGCTCTAATAAATAGTAAAGAAGTTATATAACATTTTGCTATGCCTTAAATCTAGTCTACATACAAATTTTACATACACATACATGTCAAACTTTCAGTACGTGGCGTGCTTTGTCAACCTGGCAATAGGTGGCGCAAGTTTGATGCCTTGGGAAATATATGCAAGTGTATAAAGACAAAGATCGAGCAGCAATGAGTATCGCAAATCTTATAGTCGGTAAACCCGACTATAGCGTTCTTTCTTGTTTGGTTTTAGTAATAAAAAGTCACTGTCTTTATGAAACGATTCAGTTGTTTCGAATTGGAAAAGGTCTCAGAATCCCTGAACAGTTGGAAAAAATTGGATAGATTTGAGCAGAGAAAACTTGGTATTAAGGCAGAGCGAAAAACAACACGACCGACTACAATGGAAACTATGATATGATGTGCATAGATGTTTTACCAAAATCGTATGTTCGAAACATTGGAATCAAGCTTTTATAAAAAAGTGTGTTTAGGATTGTTCATAGTAGAAGATAAAAAAATGTGACTTTTGCAAGTTCAATGCATGCTTAATAATAATAATCTTAAATATGCTAATGTGCCTCAAACGAAGTTGCAATTCTTTTCGCCACCTGTACTGCAGCGCATTTTTGCATTGGTGTGTAAGAGCGGTAGCTTTTTTGCACACAGTCACGAAAGCGCATCATCAAAGCAGAAGCAACAACAAGAATGATAAAGCAAACGAGAGCAAAGACCCCGCCAAAGGCGAAAAAAAACAAAAGCGGGGAGTGGAGTGGAGTCATTATAATCTGTGGATAAGAGCGGGGGCGCTCCAAGAGTGGGGAGAGCGCGCCAGTATTGCGCACACACTCGCTCTGACACACAGCAACAGCAACTGGGGGAAAGAGCGAAAAAATGGGTGGGGGCATCGCGCAATGAGCGCGTGTACCGTACTGAGAACAGCGTAATGTAAAATCGTTGCTCTCCACGAAACTGAGAGCCTGTTAGCATTCAGTACATTTTGTTACTTTTGTGCACGCAGCTCGCAAAAGAGGAAAAAAACCTAAAAAAATAAAAAAACAAAGAGGCAGGAGCAAAACTTTCGAGGGGAATGTCGCTCGCAGGAGAAGGTGGAGTTGTAATGGGCACTGGCTCCTGCTTAATTTTTTTTGTAATCCCCCTCGAAATCCTGTAAAAAAAAAGCAGCGTACATATGTGTCGTAATGGACCCTAGGGGCAATCTTCGCTCGCATGGTGCATGGTTGTGTTACATTGGGAAAAGGAGCCCAGATTTCGCAGCCGAGCGATGCACTTGCAAAAACCCGGCGAGAGCGAGCGAGAGACAGCTACTCAAAAGGGGCGGAGCAGGTGCGCCCACCGATTCGTGAGGAGATTTTTGCAGTCGCAGTCTCGCAAATCTCGATACATGTTAATACCCCGTGTGGTGTGTGTGTATGCACACCAATACCACTGCAGCGGAGAGTGCACAGATGCGTGACGAATGCTTCTCCGGTTTTCTGCACGCCGCTGAGTGCGCCTTCGTCTTCTGGGCTGTTTTCGTGTTTTGGCGAGTGGGGGCCAGAGTTTGCAGTTTGCACTCGGGTAGTTTTGATCCGATTCCGATGCACTTGCACTGACTGTCCTCCCTTTTCCTCCTCCCTTGCCTTTTTTTAGCATGTCGCCCCCATATCTCCGTCTCTGTCTCGCGCAACTGCAGTTGCACACACACACAACAAGAGAGAAGGCCAAGAGAGGGGCCATGCACTCGCACAGTGGGACAGATAGTTTATTTAAATAATAAAAGAACACAACTAGTCACAATGTAATAGTAAGGAATACCAGTTCAAACTTCAAAGGTAGAGTTCCTATTCAATACGAAACTTATTACTTTAGAACTTCAATTGAGCACGAACTTTTCTAATATGAGAGCTGGTTTTAAGTTTGATAAGGCAGTTTAAGGCTGTATTCTTTGTAAGAAATTCTGTTTGTCATCGTGTCGTATTAGCTTTTTTTTTTTGTTGTGTCTTTTGACCATTTCTCCATTTTCTTCCAGTTGAAAACTAATACAAAATAATGTATTTTTGTATACTTATGTATACTTATTCATTTAAAGCCAAATTTAAGTTTTCTTTTTTTTCACTCACTCGTTGTTAAGGAATTTATTTATATTTATCTAACCTGTTTTGATCCCACTGTGCCAAGCAACCGTTCAATTGTATTGCTCTTTTGCTCTTTCTTTTAGACCGCTTATGTATCTCTGCCTCGTTCGTTCGCATTGAAAAAAGGCAACAACTCACACGCACACCTACGTAGAACTGGGGCAGTGCACTGCATTGCCAGAGGGAGACGGACAAGGGGAACTGTTGGCGCTGTGTGCTTGCTGTCTCCCTCCCTCTCCGACGCTGTGCATTTTTATTTTTCGTTACAAAAGTCGTAGCAGAGGAGCCGTTGCTGCTGCATCGGTGCTGCGCCTCTGTTACAAAATATTGACGAAGAAAAATCATACAACGTTTTTTTTTCAAACTTTTTTTTCAACCATTTTTCATTGGTGCATCGACAGCGAAATCTGATTTTTGAGCTCGAGTTTTAAAGAGCAGGGGCCACTTCTATTGCGGGGCAGGTGGGAATTCTATGGCTACCGGAGCCGTTCAGTGGGGTTTTCCACAGTTTTGGGGAAAAACTGTGGGCAGGATTTTTCCTAGGCGCCAAATAGATGCAACCAGTTGGAGTTGCACACAGGTGGGTTGCAAGTAGTTGGTGTTGGGTTGCTGCCGGTGGTGGTGGTGCGGTGGAGATCGTCTAACAGAAAAACGAAAAACGAACAAACGAAAGAGTTTTCCCAAGCACTCGGATCTAGGCTCTCGACGACTAGGCTTCGTTTTTTTGCTCTTCGGCTGGCAGATGGCTAAACTAAACGTCGGGAGATGCACTCGCTGCTGCACTCGATGCACTTTTCAAATGTGCGATGTGAGACGAGGGGCACATGCAGTTTTCCACCAACAAATGTGGAGGGGGCGGCGATAGGAGACCTAGTCACCTCTCCCTGCCCCTCCCTTCCTCCATCCAATCCGCCTCATTCTTTCACTCTCTTGCTCTCACACCCATAGACCGACCACAAACACACAGGGAGCAGCTGTATAATGAGCGGAAGAGAGGTAGGGACGCAGACGCAGGGGAAATAAGTGCAGCTACGTGCACATAGAAGAAATTGCACACCACACACGGTTACTACGAGCACGATGACGTTGGCGTAATTGCACCCCAAACAGCTGGTTAAAAAGGGCACCAAAAAGCTGACTTGGAAACAGGGAATACATTGTAATTACCCATTTGTTACCATAATGATTATGTACATACATACACATTTTTATTAATTCTTTCCCATATTTATTATGACAACATCAAACCCCTTATGTGCTCAGGTCATTCGATCAGCGACCTAAATAAATAGTCTTGAACAAATTAATTAAGGTAAATATTATTGTTCTAAAAACTCCAAACTTTGAAAAACATTAAAGTCTAATTTCTAAATTGAACATTTCAAACAATTTTTACCATTTTTTTTTTTTGTATTTATTTTATATTCAAAGAATTCTGTCTTAGAAGCTTTTTTAGATAAAAATAAGATTCCATCATAGTTTCTTTGCTATAAGATACAGATTAAGTAAACCATTAAGTTTTAAATAAATTGAAATGATAAAGCGATTTAGTATTCTAGAATTATCCATGCACATGATATCAAAACACTTTAAAATAAAGCGAATGTTCCACTTCTCCACTTATCTCTTGCCCATCTTATATTTGATTTTTTTTTAACCCGAAGAACGAACGAAGAGTGGGAACGAAAAGATTTAAATGAGAAGGGTGCAATGAACTGACCGCGAGTACGTTGGCCCCACTCACACACACACACACACACACACACAGAGAAGCGGTGCGACCTTCTATGGCGTCGTCTCGCTCTCTTCGTTGCGCCGTTTGCCGTTACGTGTTACGTCATCCGCTTGGAGACTTCTGATCGCCTGTTCTATTAAAATCGCATGACGCAAACTCCACCAAGAGCTTTAAGAAAATTAAGTGCGACTTCTGCTATTATTGACGCCCCCAAGTAAATTGCTGTGATTGTTGTTATAAGACCGGGTTGAGATTGCGTGCTGAAAATCTTTATAAATTAAATAATTTCATTTAATTGACATTTATCTGCCAGGATGACAATATTTCGTGCAGTTGTATAGCTAAATAAGGATATAATTAGTCAATTTCGCAAAGAAATGAATATGATTAAGTAAAAATGAAACAAAATTAGATAATTTAGCAAAATTTAATTCAATTCTAAAGGAAAAAACTCAGCTTAATTGCTTTAATTAGCATATTCATATTAATTTGTCTCATTTAAACTTGTGTTAGTAGAAACATTAACTAATAACAAAGCGATTTGGATTTAAAATTGGTTTTTGTTTATCAAATTACCTTTTTTTTATTTTCAAACGATTACACAGGCCGACAAAATTTTGTTGACTAAATGATGGTAGCCGATTCTTATAGGATTTTCGCCGTAGAAGCTTTCTTTTAATCCTATATAGGCCATTTTCTTTCATCGCTTTTTCCATTTATAGCTGTTCAAAAAGTGTAAAAAAAATCAGTTTTTGGCACCTTTAACCTGATGTTGCTCGAAAACTAGAGCCAATCGGATATTTTCAAGGTCAGAATCGGATTCTACGGCGAAAATCCTATAAGAATCGGCTACCATCATTAGTCAACATGAAGTTGTCGAAATTTTGTCGGCCTGTGTTATTAAACGTATTTGATCAGTTTTTTTTTGGATTTAAAAATGCTTACAACTAGAAAAACAACAAACAACCGTGAGTTCTTAAAAAAAATCAGCTAACATTTCAAAAGAGACCCCAATTTGAAACAAGTAACATTTCTTTTCTTGTAAACTTTCTGTTCTTATTCTTTGACGAATAACTCTGAGTTTATTTATAACTACACAGAAAAAATTGTATTGGTAAATTAAACCAATTCTACAGTTAAAAAGCCTCAACCGACAATTGTGGGTTAAATTTACTGTAACTTACTGTCAGCAACAGTCAATTTTACGTTAAACACTACATAACGATTACAAGTCTACAGTGAATTCAACTTTATACCAATAACTACAGTCCAACTTTTCTTTGTTATAGAAAATGTACCATTTTTTTTGTAATTAAAGAACCTAATAGTAAGTTAACCAACTCTATAGTAGGTTTACCAAAAGCCTAGTAAAAGTGAAACTTACGTAAACATCCCAATAAAAACATACACGTACACCTGGCTTTCAGTTAGTGTGAAAGAATGTGAAGACTGACTATAGAAATTTTTCCTTATGTCTTTAGGTTCTTTACGTTTTAGTGCCCGACTTCTGGGTGTTGGCTCGTAGCGCGCTGAGACCAGTGCACAGTGGGCCAGAAAGTTCATATTTTGGCCAAAAATCTGGCATTTCTTCCACGGCGTAGCTAGGAAGCTGAAATTTGGCCATTATGTTCTTAAAAGATTAAACTTTTGGAAAAACAAAATTTAAATTTTGTACTATTTTTTTAAAATTTAGATAATCTAAGCCAAAGTTGAAAAATATTTCCTATTTTTTAGTTTTTTATTTATAAAAAAAAACTACTGCAGGGATTCAACCCAATTTAACACAAACTTAACAACAAAAAATCGTAACTAAAAAAAAAATATATCCTTAAAAAAATATTAAGTGGTTAAATATTTATCAACCTTTAAATATGCCAACTTTGCGTGGGAACTACGTTAAGGTTTATGAAAAAATCGAAACCAAAACAATTTTTTAAGCACGGGCTTAGCTTAGTTAAAATTTTTGCATCATTAAAAATTAAAAAAAAAAATTTTAATTTAATTTAATTTTTAATTTTTTAGCTCTTAAAATCAACTTTTTAAAAGACTTCAAAAGTACGAAATTTTTTTTAAATAATGTATTTTAGTTACCAAACAAGAAAATTCCAAGAGTTTTGGATACTTTTAACATGTGCACAATTTCCAAAAATGGACTTTGACAGTTTTTTTTGCTTTAGAGCATGCTCAACGCCTAACTTTAAAAATTCATAAAAAAAAACTAAGAGAGGCGCACAAAACCCGCGCCCCCAGGCGACTTGACAACTGATTAAACTATTTATTAAAAAGTTTTACTCAAATCACGAAAGGTACTTTTTGCACAAATAAAGCAAAGTACATTTTTATAAAAAAAACTGCTAGGCCTATAGATTTTTTCAATTTTTAAAATTTGTGTTTGAAATAATTTCGATATTATATTTTTTTATTTGCTAAAAAAGTTATGTGTGAAACTTTTGTAAATGTTTCGTATTGCTGTAGGCAACGACATTTTGGCTGCAATTTTCAAAAAATTGTGCAATATTTTACGAAGTTTTAACTTTAAAAATATGCCATAAAAAAACGTACCAATCAATTTGTTTGAAAAGTTGGCATAAAATAGCTTGAAGTATTCTAAACAAGATCTCATACTAGTTTTATTAAAATTCTTTAAAAAAAAATACGTATTTTTGGCCAAAATGTGAAATTTCTGGCCCATAGTGCAGTGGAGAAATATAAGTTCACAAGTGTTAAAAAAGCAAACAAAAAATACACTTAGGGGAGAGTGGGGTGATATTGCCGTGGTTTCTTCCAGGCCCTGCTTTTTATACTTTTTCTATATCCTTCGATGTGGTAAGCACCAAGCTTTAAAATGTCATTATCCATTTTTAATTAAAGTACCATGGCGATTTTTAAAAAATAAATTGTTAAGTGAATCATAGAGGGGCAATGTCACCACATAGTGGGGCAATTTTTCAACACCCCTGGGGCAGCTTTGCCACCCATTGAAAAGCTAAAACAAGAGATAGTAAATGGTTAAAGAATTTTGTTAATTTGTTCCACACATTGGGTGGCTAATTGCCCCACACGAAGTTGTTACATAAACTAATTGTTTTTACCGAATGAAAACGCGATGATCAAATTTACTACCAAATCGATATACTATATTGTTTTTAGCATAGTGCAAAATTACCTCGCTTTTTTCACTGACACGTTTTGGTGCAAAAGAACTTTCTTAAAAAAAAAAACTTATTTTAAAAGTAAAAAAATCAATTTGAATTATAGCTTAATTATCATGGCCCTCTTTTCTTTTCTTATCTTAGATAAAGGGGGCGGCAGGAATGCCCCAGGTGCGATCACCCCACTATCCCCTACCATAATTTTACAGTAAATTTACTGTAAAAGTTGGTTGATTCAACACACGAAAACTTGTTCTGTGTAGTGTGTTGTCCAACACTCCATGCTGAAATTGGCGATTTAAAAAAAAAAAAAGAAGAGGTGGCCGGGTTGATTTGAAACGTCCCATATGTGTACATTAGAGTGTTTTTTTTTTGTGTAAAAGTTTTGTGTTCGGCGGCCATCCCCCTATAGTGTAAGCTTTGGCGCATTTAAGGCATACAAAAAAAAAAAAGTTCATATAAATGCGATTTAGTGGTCGCGCATTGGCTTCAAAGTTTATCACTCATACGCACTGTTGCCTTTTACAAAAATCATAGGAGCCGTTGACTGTAACTTGAACCTTAACAAAAAGGTACCCTTGTCCACTTCCCAAACGGCTAAAGCCCAAATTCTAAAATTAAAGTGTGTTTGTTAACCTTAACATTTGTTAAGGTCTTATTAAAATTTGATAGACCCTAATGTTAATTTGCTTAGGACTTAACGCAAATGTTTTACTTCAGGATATTTTCGTACTAGTGCTACCCTGTTGCGGTGTAATTATCCTGTACGATTATCATGTTTTTTAATATTAAAGTATTCCTTGTGTAGGCGTTAGACTTGCTCCTTAGTGTGATTCACTCGTCGTAGCTGAATATTCTTGCTTTCCCATACGTTGAAAAGCATCTCGGCAAAAGTTTTAGTGCTTTCAGAAGCGGTTTGCTTTAAAAGAGCTATCCTATAAAGCATAGCTGATAGGACGGACCTCTTTTATGGCAAGGCAGTAGTTTCTTTAAAACCCGAATTACGCATTTGCTCCATTTTGTTGGCTTGTTTGTTAATGTTTAAACGACATCAACAATTTGACAAGCTTAGATTTTTTTAGGATAACACAATTATTTTATTTTTACATTAATCAACCAATTAAATGGTTATAAAATGTAGGGACTAGCAATAGTAACAACAATAATATGGAAACATAACAGCAACGATAAACAGGACTTAGTTTTACGATTAACATAGTTATTTGGCAACGAAAAGTGACGATCAATAACAAGGCACTTATTGGGGAAGAACTCTCGTTCTCTGCCGTCCTCCTATCCACAAGTCTCCTGGGTACCGTCTTTGAAGCCTACTTCTGGTCCTAGGTGTTGCCAATGAAGCAGCTAGTTGGTTTGCATGGACTCGAAGCCGTATATTACTTTATTTATACGTAGCCCATTTCATGCAATCATTTCATGAAATGGAGAAAAAAGCCATTTCATGTATTCGCTAGGTATGATTGCATGAAGCAAGTAGGCTTTGCTAATTTGATTACATGAAATGATTGCATGAAATGGGCTACGTATAAATACAGTTTATTATACCGACTCGAGTGTCGATTAATTTGCTCCCTCACGGTGGGGATGTGGAGGTCCTTTGTGATGTCCTCGTTTCTCACATCGTTCCTATCTTCTCGCGAATCGTGCCATACGATACACGGCTGCGCCCCCCGGTCGGTTGGGCGGGTATGTGGTCCGTGGAACTACGCTATATTGTTAAAAAAAAAGAAAAAAAAAAACAAGAAAGAACGCTGTAGTCGGGTTTCCCGACTGTAAGATTTGCGATACTCATTGCCCTCTTTAAAAACAGCTAAAGTGTAGCCTACTTTCAAGCGCAATCATTTTTTAGCGCCCTCTTCAAAAAAAATGGTTAGCCTACTTTCGGGCACAATACAAATTTTTTACGCACTTGTATACACAAAAATGGCCAGATTTTCAAAATTTTTAGATATTTGAGTAGATATTTTCAATACAAACAACATTTATTTAAGCCACTTTACTCTAGCATTAAAAATGTGGACACCACAGAGTTTCGCGGTTTAAGGGCGTAAAAAGGGGCGTTGTCAGGTTTTGAAGCAAACTTGATCTGCGCTTTGCTAATACAAGTCTGTGTGCAAAATTTGGTGGTTTTAGCTCTTATAGTTCCCGAGATCTCGACGTTTGTACGGACGGACGGACGGATAGACGGACAGACAGACATTTCAACGTTTACAGTATTTGCTTACTCTTCGAGTGTCGCAAATAAAAATACAAAATACCACGGCGCATTAGCGATTGTGCGCAACGCTCGGTTTTGGCTCCTTTGTATGCGCATGATGTTCGAGTCAGACGCCGTACCCCATATCTGGATGCAATAGGTCATTGAAGGGACCACTATTGCCTTGTACAGAAGTACTTTGTTACTCAGTCTTAGTTGACTCGCTCCTCTATGCATCCAATTGAGCTTCCTTAGCTTATTCCGACATGTGGCTGCAATTTTGGTGGTGTACTGCCTCCATGTGAGCCGCTTGTCGAGGATGAGACTCAGGTACTGTGCCTGAGCAGCTTGAGGGATGAGCGTGTCCTGGAACTTAACACTAGGAAGGATTTGATGCCTTAGGGAGAAGTTGCAGTGTTGGGATTTGTTTCCGTTAATGCAGATGTTCCATCGATTCGTCCACTCGCTGTAGAGCTCCAGGAAGTTTTGCGTCATTCTGGAAGCTTCAATCCGACACGGAGAGTTAGCGATGAAGGCTGTGTCGTCAGCATACGTTACCAGGAGGGTACCCAGATCTCTGGGATTTGGGATGTTAGAGGTGTATATGGTGTAAAGCACAGGACCCAAGACACTACCTTGAGGTACGCCAGCTCTTAGAAATGGAAAAAGATTTTCTCGTACTTGTTTACGTGTCGTATGAGTAATTTTTATGGAAGCTTTGACATGGTATAAAATGGTTTGGTTTTTACTTAAGTTAATTTTACACCAGTATCTACCAATTAAAGGGCTGGCCGTAAGTTATAAATATTGTTATCAAGGCTTTTTTTTAATAAAAACTGTGTATAAACTCAAACGCGGGATTTATATTTTTTTTATTGAAAAATAAATATAGTATGGAAAAAATTAATTATAAGCGTTCTATATGTAGGCAACGTAGGTAAGCAATTAGCGTCGAAAAGCGCACCCTTATCAAGAACTCGTTAATGTAATGCAAATAGGAATCAAAGCTTGATAAGATAATTAGCTGTCAACCGATGTGATCACAATTCATTCAACAAAATAGGAGAATGATACAGACGGAGCTAAGACTAATACAGGAAATTGAGTTACTAGTTAAATATACGCCTAAAAAGATCTCCGAGAGTTGCGTGTTTTGTGAATAACGAAAAATTAGACAGCTTGTTGTCGCCTATTAAAATAGTATATACGCACATTAAGTATAATAAAAGTGTTACATAAGCGGATTCACACAACTATATAACTATAATTAATTGCGCTGCTGGAAGCAATTGAGCAAGATCAAAGCCAGCACGTATATAAATTGAGCATCACTTGCCGATAGCTTTTCAAACGATCGCAATATGTGTAGCATTGAGTTTGACGCGGAGGTTGTTGCTCCACCCAGGCACCTGGACGTACCCTTTTTCGAGGAAGTGATGGAGACCGCCCTGCGAACCGCCAGAGTCCAGCTGCTGGCCATACACATTCAAATGGGCAGCAGCGCGGGAGAGAACTACTGCAGCCAGATCTACCGAGCAAAGGTGTCCTTTAAACGCCCCGATCAGCCTGAGCAGCACTTGGTGTTTGTTGTGAAGAGTATTCCTCATCTGGATTCGGTGGAGTTTATTGAGGACCTACAGGTCTACCTAAAGGAGAAAATAACATACTACGAAGTCCTTCCCCGACTAGAGCTGCTAATGCAATGCAAACGACGCTTTGGACCCAAGTGAGTGGTAACTAAGTAAAGGATAATTTTAATTAATAGAGCGGAAATAGATTTCTCGGAATGGAAAGCAAGGTAGCAAAAACAATGACTTGGGATTTCCTGTAAGACATTTCATTTTAAATATAATTCTTCTTATCACACTAGGCTGAAAAGGCAATGCTAAAAATTAATTAAATTGTGTCTTATGACCATTACATAATGGGTGCATCTTGTTAAAAAAATATGTTTTTAAAAATAGTTTGTAATACTAAACTATAATATAAACTCCTGTTCATTTCCGATTGAACAACTTTCTGTAAATAATTTTAAATACCAGTGGAGTTTCATTGCATTTCACAATAGACTGTACCAATGCATTAAGCAGCCGGAGAGCACTCTGGTTTTTGAGGATTTGGGCCAGATCGGCTTCGAAATGGCCTCTCGCGAGGTGGGCTTAGACGAGGACCACTGTCAGCTGGTTATGGAGCGCCTGGCTGAGTTTCATGCCACTTCGATGGCACTGGCAGTGCTGGTGAGTTAGTTTAAATTGAGAACTCCGACAAATTGTAATCGACCCTTTTCGGACTCCCAAGGATCCCCACATCTTCGATTCCTATGGCGACGGTATGCTTTCGCCGCAGGGACTTGCAAAGGACGACGGCCTGCTGATGAGCTTTTTCTCGGGCAACGGCCAGGAGCTGCACACGCTGGTCAGCTCGTGGCCCGGCTACGAACGCATCGCGGAGAAGATAGGCAAGTACCTGCAGGACCACCGGACCAACCTAGAGCGGAGTCAGGCGCCGCAGGAGAAGGAGCTCAAGGTTCTTAACCACGGGGACATGTGGGTCAACAACATGCTTTTTAAGTACGACGCAGCGCGCCGGCCGCAGGACCTTATCCTCATTGACTTTCAGATGAGTGTGTGGGGCAGTCCGGGCATCGACCTCAACTACTTCTTCTACACCAGTCTCAATCTGGAGGTGCTGCGTCACCGGCGGCCCCAGCTACTGCGTACCTATCACGCTCGGCTGGTCAGCACGCTGCTAAACCTGGACTTGGGCATACCCATGCCCAGCTACGAGCAGATCCTGGAGGAGGTGCATCGCCGCGAGGCTTACGGCTTCTTCGCCAGCTACGGCATTTTGCCCACAATTAGCCAGGACAAGACCCAGACCGCCGACAACAACCTGGAGAACTTCAAGGACGCTGACTTTGCCAAGCAAAAGATGCGCCAGATGTTTTCGTCTCCCCGACTGACAGAGACGCTTCGCTACACGCTGCCTCACTTTGAGCGAGCCGGTGTCTTGGGTTGACTTGCTTGCATATAGTGGAATTTAAGTAGTCGTTGAAAAGCCATAAACACGTAAAATATTTTTGGCAGTAAGAAATTCTACACTACAATTTTTGGAAGGTATTTTAGAAGGAGTAACTTCAAACTGTTTAAAGTACTTTATAGTTTTCATATACCTAAATTTTTTTGCAGTTCATAGTTTTAAAATAAATATTTTTTTAAATATTTATTTCCAAAAAAGTAAACAACAATTATTTTAATTAACTATTAAACACCTTAATAAAACCCGAATTTAAAATGTTGACGATCTCATAATGCTTATTTTTTTGTTTGTTAAATTTAAAGTTTAACAAGAAAGGACGCCATAGTCGGGTTTCCCGATATAAATATAGATTTTAGATATCTGTGTAGGTATTTTCAATACAAAAGACATTTATTAAGCATTATATTAACCATTTTTCTCTAGCACCAAAATTTCGCGGTTTGTGGGCATTAAAAAGGGCGTGGTAAGAATTTAAAATTTGAACTTGATCATCGCTTTGTTTATAGAAGTCTGTGTCCAAATGTTGGTGGTTGTAGCTCAAATAGTTCCCAAAATCTCGACGTTCGTACGGAGGCACGGACGGATAGACAGACAGACATTTGCAACGTTCATAGAACGACAAAAAGACACGATTGGCATATATTTATGAGAAATTGAGTAGCACTGATACATTTCCGCCAATGTAAAGTGCATGCACGTATTCTTAGTTATCATTAAGATCCGGGTCGAATTAGCTGCATACATATGGGCTAATCCTGCGTTGCGGACGTTACACTTGTACGCAAATTTGCATGTTAGAATTGACACAGCTGCCGTTGACGTGGGTATTTATTCATGAAATTTTTGCCATATGCAGTTTCTTGAGTGTACTTTTGAACTTATTTAAAAATAAGATTTAAACTGTTTTTGAAAGAAAGTTATGCTTGCTCAAAGTTCCGTTGCGGACCTTACAAAAAATGGAAGTAAAATTTGAGGCTTATGTGCATTTCCACATTTGCTAGCGAATTAAGAATAGTGTACCAAAAAAGTAAGATAACTCAAAATGAAGTGAAATGTATGACCATATTAATGCAGTTTAGTTTAAATTTGTTGCGGACGTTACACTTCTTCCATACCAAAACGTACTTCTTCCATCAAGCTAAATTAGCTTGTTATCTATACTTTGCCATGATTTGGTAGTTTTCTTGACTTAAGAAAATATTTCAACATGTAAACTACACTTTGTGAACAAAATGTTATCATATATTGTCATTACAATAGGAGAAAATTACAAATGAAAACAGGTCTAAAAAATACAAAAAAGTAAAAAAAAATTTTTTTTTCCTTATAAAGTTAAGTCATAAAAATTAGCTTTTTTTTGTTTCTCGGGCTCAGATAAAAAAGCGCCTTGTTATGAAGAAGGTACCTAACATTCTAGCACTCGACTTCTGCCTTCTTTTATTTTAAATGGAGGGTTCGACGATCTTGGGAAAAAATGCTAGCCTAAATTTTTACATTTTAACATTTTGAATGTTCTATTTTCACCGCAATTTCTTATACACCAGTCAACTTTTTAAAAGTTATCAGAAAGATACCCATTATTACAGAAAAATATTTTAAAAACGTTTTGAAACTGATTAAAGTCACCCCATTCTAACACATTTTAAGTCTAGTAGACCACAGTAATTTTGTTCATTTTTTTTTATTTATAAAAATACAATTTCAGTGTTATTGTTAAAATTGCACAACATGCTTTGTATTTGAAATCACCAAGAGAATACAAAATAAAATGCTCGTAAAAAGGACTTCGTATTAATCTGCACACATACAAAACTACTTAAATCAATAACTTGTTACTACGCTCATTTCATTACATAGATTCCGTCTAAATTTGCCCCGTTGAACAGTCCAGGGGCAAACTGGATAGTCATTTAAACTAGATCTATACATAATCGTTACTCATACATCGTTTGTTGAACTGCAGCAAGTTCCCAAACCAAAAATTACGCTTACATAGCTTAACGAACTAGACAACTTTACGCTTCTCGGTTCGCCTTTGGACCAGATTAGCTCCAGACATCAGCCGAGTAGCGCTTCTGAGCCTCCATCTTCTTGATATACTGCACGGCGTCAGCCTCGCTCATGTTACCCTTGGTGGACAGAATTTTCACTAAAATGTTCCTAACGTCCACGGCCATGTTCTTGGCATCACTGGAAAAGGCGAAAGGATAATTAGATATTTGATGAATGCAATCCCGACGTCAAATAACTTACCCGCATATGTAGAAGTGTCCCTTGTTTTCGCCAATCACGTTCCAAATAAGATCTGCGTCCTGCTCAAGCAGATGCTGTACGTAGATCTTCTTGGTTTGGTCACGAGAGAAGGCTGCCTTCAGGTTGAGCGTGCCCTTAGAGACCCACTCCGCCAACTCGTCTTCGTAGATGTAGTCCTCGCTGCGCTTGCGACAGCCGAAGTAGAGGATTGACTCGCCCACGGTCTTTCCCTCATCGCGAAGGAACTGTCGCTCCTGAATGAAACCGCGGAAGGGCGCCAGGCCCGTTCCTGGACCCACCATTATGATAGGCGTTTCTGGCTTCGTAGGCAAACGGAACTGCGACTTGCGGATGAACACCGGCACCTTAACTTCCTCGCCGCCCTGGGGCTGCTTGTTCTTGAGATACGTGGTGGCGACACCCTTGTTCGTGCGTCCAGTGGGCGTCTTGTACTCCACGAGCACGGCCGTCACGTGCACGTCAGTGGGGTGCAGCTTAGCAGACGACGAGATGGAATAGTATCGAGGCTGAAGGCGGGGCAACAGCTCGCAAACGTGGTCGATGGGAGGGCGGCAGGACTTTATGTCTTCCAAAATATGGACCACGTTGCGACAGGCGTCCTGAATCCAGCTCTGGTACTTCTCCTTTCCTACAATTCGACAGATGCAAGCGGTTATTAGACAATATGACAGAAAAAAACGTAATAAATGGTTAAGATAATTTTGACTCATCACATTATTGCATGCTAATAATTGCCAAATTAAAAAGTACGGTCGTAACACAACATTTTCCTTGAAAAATTGAAATTTAAAGACTTGTCAAAAAAAAAATAGTCGGCACATGCAAATTTGAAAAGTAAGATCATGTTAGGTTATCTAAAAACCTAAGCCATAGGTCTTATGCTTTTCATAAAGTAAGCATGCCCGAAAGTTTGAGAAATTCTACTCCTATTAGTAAATTTCTTATTAATATATGTAGGTCTAAAATATATAGTTTCAGGTTAAAAAAATTATTTCTTACCTTCTGGATTGATGGAGGCCATGCTGCGCAACAGCTCCTTCTCCTTCTCATCCGTACAATACTCGGCAAGCTCCTTGAGGATGTGCGTGCGTGGAATGGCTGTAATCTCCAAGTAGTGGGTCAGAGCGGTACGGTACGTGGTGGGGCAGGGGAAAGGGTGCTTTTTGCTGCTGTCCGTGTCTGTGTTGATCAGCGAGAAGACCGTGTCCAGGTCGGCGTTGCACAACTGGCCCAGCTTCTCCACAAGGCCCTTGTCGTTGACAGGGTACATGGCCACGTGGTCCCCGGCGTCGTAGCGCATCTTAGAGCCATCTATGCTTAGCTCTATGTGCATGCAGGAGCGACCGCCGTTCTTGTGCAGCTCGCGGTTGACCTTAATGGGCGCCAGGAAGGGATTCTTGGCGTCGAAGGGCGGCCGCTGGTTCTGCATCGAGTGCAGGCGGGCGATCTCTCCCGTGTAGATGCGGTCGGGTTGCACGTCCGGCTGTTCCAGCAGGCGGTACTGGCGGATGAGCACCTCCTCGCCGCCGCCCTCGATGCCGAAGTGGTCGCACACGGTGGGCCAAAAGCGGTCCTTCCACGTGATAAAGTCATCCTCGATGCTGTCGAGAAAAGAGTTAGTGAGAGGAGTTCAATTTTTAAGGTCAGCCACTACTTACTTTGCATCATCATCTCCCAGTCCCAGTTCAAAGACTCGGTTGGCGCCGAGCTCCTCCAGGCGCTTGTCCACGTAGATGGCAACCTTGTTGTAGTGCTCGTAAGTCTTGTTTCCAAGCCCAAAGACCTGTTATCGAAAAAGGGAACGGTTGTTTACTGTTACTTTGTAGGACATTTTAATAATCGCGGTCAAAATAAAAGCGCTGCATGGCGGTTTGTTTCTAATTAGAATAATATATCAGTACTGCCTCTGATTCATTTGACTATTCTAAAATTTTATTATCAATGCTAGAAAAGAAACGTACAATCCTTAACTATCTATGTATATTTATAGATCTGTAGACCAAATCAACTGAAATTTATATTTTATTACCTGGTGTTCAAGAATGCAGCCCCTTGGGTAAAGATTCTTGATTTCAGATTAGAATCAGCTTTTATACATTGTTTGCTATTATTTTGACTGCCTTATTGACTTGACTAACTATTACCTCCCATTCCGCCTGTCTTCGCACCCTGGCAGTTTTATTACGTAAGCAATTTAAAAAGCCGCGCAAAGTTCGTAGCTTTTGGGAGCGGCACGAGCCGAGAATAACAGCAGAGATTGCAAGCGTGCTCTGCATTTTCCGTCCGGCATTACTTTAGGAATAAAGTCGTAACGTAATCACCAGCACAATAAAACTTAGAGTAACTTATTATAGATTCTCTTTGGCAGCGAGCACATTGTGTTTCACAAACGAACTAAAAATTCCCCACGATGTCTGCTACTCAAAAGCTGACTGCTACAGCATTGCGAGCTTAAACAACGCAACCCTGAGCAGGAAGATTAGATTGGTTTAAATTAGGTTTGATAGGAGCACTCTAATAATCCCACTGCTGATAAGAAAAGTTCATTGTAGCTTTCTCTACCAATTTTATTGCTAAGATAAGGAACTTGAATTAAATTAAATGCTGAAACATGGCATTTCGAAAATAGTCAAATCAAACAAATATTAACCGAGGTAAAATAAAAGTGACATAGCAGCTTCTATTGACGTTTTGTGACGATTGACAGTTTTACTAACAATAAACCAATTCGCTGCTTTTTAAGTCCTCAGTAACAAGCTTAGCATCAGCTCTGGTGAAACTAATTGTTTACAGCTCTTTTCCCTTTTTTAAAATCGGGCTGTTTAATAAAATAAACTGGTTACAAGATCCTAAATCTGCGGTTTTATTCTAATAAACAACATTTTGAATATTTTTAACGGTGTATTGTATTAAAATGAATGAGGTGTCTTTAACAGCGTATTCAAAGCTAGAAACCCAAGTGGGAAAAAAATATTTTCTTCGATAATTTTGCTCCATTTTCTCCTAAACTTGTTGATTTTCTTAAAGCCCCTTAAATACCATTAAATGTTGTTAAATCTTAATTCTGGTGTATTCAATTTAAAAAAATCAAAAAATTAAACGGAAAATATAGTTTGCTGCCGTTCGTTTTTCCTAATCAACCGTATTCGGGGTTACTTCTTTTTCTGGTAATTAAATTTTTTCCGCCAAATGTGGAAACGCGGAAGTTTGCTAATGTCATTTCAAATGTTTACTGTCCCCTTACATCAGCTGTATCAAAACACAACAAACAACTTGAGCGCTCGCACACGAAAATAGTATCGATTGTGAGTAATTGGGCGGGGGGCAGACTACTTATCAACGGGGCGGTGATCGATAAGCGTAACGGAGTCCGTATTTGGCCGCAATTGAAGGCCAACAGACTCGTGTAATCGGCGTTTGCTTAGATAACGCCGTTATGGCTGATAACTTTGGCACTTACCGCATAATTAAGCCCGGTCAGGTCGACATCGCCGTTGGTAATCCACTCATAGAACTCCATAGCGTTGTCCGTGGGATCTCCCTCGCCGTAGGTGGCCAAGCAGAAAACGGCAAGTGAGTTGGAGATGTCCTTTAGCTGCAGCAGCTCCTCCATATCGCACTCCTCCGGATCGGCGACCATGCCTTTTAGACGGTAACGAATGCCCTCTTTGGCCAGGCGGCCGGCGAACTCCTCACCGGTTCCGGTTTGCGAGCCATAGAAGACGACCAGGCTGCGTCCAGAGGCTTTGAGCTTCTTAATGAATGAGTTGTCTGCCGCACTGGTTGTGCACACCGTGGTGGGTCTATTTAATAAAAACATGATTTTAATTTAAACTTTAGGACAGTATAAAATGGTCTTCTATTACCCGTTTACGAATAAATAGACACATGGTAAATAAACATTTTGTAAAGTTTTTTAAATAGTTAACTTTGAATTTATGTAAAGTCTTTTGTTTCCGATAACCAATTTACACTTTGTACGTTTTATTAAAACAAGATAAGGACTGCAAGATATACCGCCTACGCTTTGGCCAGGCACAAAATATTTTTAAATTAAAGTCAAGACACAAAGTAGGTATGTTTATTTCAGGATTGTAGAAGGTGGTTGCGGTTTTCGGAATACAGAGTATTTAACTTTTTTACTTTACTTTGCATGTGGTATTTTGTGTTTATGACAAACTTGAACCAGAAAGAAAACTTTAAAGCGCTTATTTTAGGTTTTGACACCGTTAAATTTGATCGAATTTTAAAACGGAATTCATTTTGTTTTACTTTTAAACTTACTGGATGGAATAGCTGCGCGCCGGCTCCTCCTCCTTCTTGCGGCTGCGCAGGAAGTACCACGCAGCTCCGCCGATCAGTACGGCCAGCAGGGCCACGTCCAGCAGGCCCAGGAAGGGTTCGTCGCCGCCGGCAGCGGCTGCTCCCTCAATCGTTTGCTCGCTGGCCATGGTGGGAAGTGTGTGACTGCAAAAAGGGCACAGAATTCACGGCGCTTTAGTTTTCGCTTTGCATATCATTTGTTTCACTCGATTTGCATGTCGCGCACTTTGGACACGCACTCTAATGTATTCCACGTAAGCCAGAGCTTGCGGAGCATCGGTTGTGCGTCTAACGGTAATCCGCTTCCGCACTTGTCTTAACGGTGCACGGTACCGCTCTAGCTGGATGTTTTGACAACAACGGCTGACATTGAAAACGCGTATCAAATGAGATTTTAATCGATTGTACCTTGAGTCCCGTTGTTGGTGCTGCTGTTTTCTTCAACTATTAGCGCACGTCAATCGCACTTTCAGTTGTGCAATTAAAACTATGAATTATATCCGCGACTAAAACGACGCGACGTCTGCTTGGGTTAACGGAGCACTGCTAACTGACGGTCGACAGCAACAGGTTTTATGCACTGCGCTTATCGGAAGCCACCGCCAACCGGGAGATATGATGAAAGCGACAACACATTTTTGCAATGAGAGTGTTTCCAAGCCATTACAAAAACGGGCTAACCACTATAATCAATACATTAACACAGCATTAGAATCATATTTTTAGATTCAAGAAAAGTGAACTCAAACGGGGGAGTACAGTACACAAATTACTTAGGCCATGATAAAAACAAACTCTTCCAATACAGAAATTTTGTCTTGTTCTGTTGTAAAAAGTAGACATGAATTTTATTAAAAGCAGTTAATTTTTTCTGAGTTGATTTGTCGTCTATAAAATGCTCAAACGATCGCAACATAAAAAGTAGACATGATTTACATGAGTGTAAATAGGGAATATATACACGTGTTGTGATATTAAAAAAATACATTCGAACAACTGTTGGCCTGTAATTTGTAAATCTTCAGTGAAGGAGACGATTTCGGCCCTACAAATAAGTCAATGTATATCAATCAAATTGATAGATAGCTTTCTTTGGGATCAATATCTTTCTTTGGTCAGTATCGAAAAAAATTCACTCGAATTTAGTTACGAATTTAGTTACGCTTTAACCTAAGTCTGAATACTCCAAAAACATACAGCTCTGTCTGGGGAGTGCGTTTAGCAACAAGGTTCGAAAATGCGGCGATCCTTTCTTTTGTTTTTGGGTTTGTTTGAGAAATTGCGTATCAAAAAGTCTTCAAGTTGCACCTTGAATTCGGATTTGACTTAATGCTTTAATGTTGCTAATGCGCGCCTACGTGTGTGTACTTTGCATAGACTCGCGTAATAGTTCTTGTTGCTGTGGTCAGCAAATGGCAGAAAATAAATATTAAACATGTGCCAGACGAGTGGAGCGAGCATTCGAAGCATATGCAAATCGGCTGTAGTAGCGTCGTCCACGTCCGATTCCAGTTTGAGGAAGGTGTTCGGCTCGCCGTGGTTAATCAAGTGAGGCAACGCTCACGATGACGACTAACACTGCCTACAAGTAAAGCGAACAGCAAATTGGTGAATTTTTATAGGTCACCTTACCGCCACTGTGAACTTTGTATGATTTTCAAATGACGCCACCGCAATAAGGGTAAAGGAAATTGTTTTAAGACAGCTAAGTCAAACTTAAGTTCGACCTAGTATCTGGCTATTAAAAAGTTCGACCCAGAGAATATATTTCTTGATTAAATCAAAGACGTGCAAAGACTAACTTACGCAGTTGGCAATAAAATGCTAAATGCACTGTAAAAAATAGTGATACACCCAAGTTTTGACCCCGTTAATATATATATCAAATAATTTTGCCCAAACCAGTTGATAGGCTTGCAAGAATCTTTTTCGTTATAACATAATCCAAACAGTAAAAAAAAAAATTAAACTTTTTAAATTACACATTTTGTAGTGGAATTCGAAATAAAGCCGAATCGAACCTATTAAGTTGAAGGGATATTTTGCTACGGAAGTTCCTACATAGATATGTTGACGTTCCAGCAGTTCCGATTCACAGTCGAACTTCCATAACTGTTTGCACCATTTGCCACAGAGAAAATTCGAGTTATGAAGACTTCGAGTTAGGAACGTTCGAGTTATGGAAGTTTGACTGTATTTTGAATATATATATTTTTTTATACTTTTTTTTGTTTGAGTCAAAATCTTTGTAACAAAAAATTGGTATTCAAAATAATATAGAAATCTTAGGATAATAAAATTTCAAAGTAACTTAAATTTATGGCCAGCAACATAAGTAAAAGTTCTGCATTTAGGAGTGCACTGATTAAGGCAGCGAATTTGGTTAATCTACACATCTATAATCTACTCCAACACAGTAACCACAATGTGACCAAAACAAACACCCATCTAATGACACATAACACACTTCAACTCCCCGCACAACTGTGTTTAGCTCGATAATGCTGAGAAGGCAAAGCTCGGTAGATGCGAATTCCCTACCGACGATGACAGTCGCGTATCACTCGGGCAACAACCGATCTTCGTTCGGATCGCCTGAAAAACAATACAGTAAGCATGACAAGACATTTCGCGCAAGTAACTTTTCTTATCATAGACTAAACTTAAGTAAGCAGACTTAAGTTTGCTTCCGTACCCATTCTAAAGTAGGGTCGAAAATAGTTCACGCAAACTTGACCAAAAGGGAATGTTCCTTGACTGAGTTCTTTATAAACTAAATTAATACAACAAAGAAAATATATATTGCTGTTTTAAACGTTTGACCTTTTTTCCAAGTGTGAAAATTTTAAATTAAGTTAAGTTAGCATGTAAAAGGCCTGCAAACTTGATGGAGGCGACCTCAAACTTGACCTGGCCTTTTTTAAGTGCTTTCGTATAGAAGCATAAAACTAAAAGTGGTCTATGTAGGTTAAATTTTCTGTGTTAGTTTACATACAAAGGTAAAAGTAATGCAAAGTTTTGACTTAAGATTCTGAAGAGGTTCTTTTTGTGTGTTAAGTATGGAAAGTAAACAGAAAGAGAATACTCAATATAAGGCATATATTTGTGTGGTCATTGTACTTCTCAAATTGTTTGTGCAACAGCATAATAATAAGTACGTTTGACCTCAGGTGTACATTATTGTAATAAAATGCAGTAGTTTATTTAGGCACGAGTTTTAAAATGTATCCTAAAAGAAACTTAGTACTCTACAGCTTAAAGCAGTTTTTAGTTGATGAAGTACAAAAAAATGGTTTTTCCTCAAAGAAATACTAAATCTGCTTGATTTTATTTTGCAGCTACATTTATACACACAAATCCCTTAAAAAAAACAGTTTTTTCAAAAACCTGCAATTTTAAAACGGAAAACGGCTTAGAAAAGCTAGATTTCCAAACGGCAGAATCAACGCACACGTGTAGTAGGTCGTCGGAAAGGTATTTTTTAATTGCTTATCACTTTATCTTGACAACATTTGCCTAACTTGATTAATTAAGAATTTACAACTTAAGACAATTTTTTTCTCAAATATTTTTTTTTTTTATCAAAACACATCAAAGTATTTTAAAGTCTATCTCTTAATTAAAATAAAATTGTTGTGTAAATAACCAATAATCGTCACAGAATTTGATACCCGAATATTTTGGATTTTTGGATATTGACCGTATGCATATCGTTTCGTGCCATTATGATATTCTGCTCAAACCCAAGAGGGAGTGCCCACTGTACAGAAAACAGCCGCGCAGCTTATCTCAGCTGTTCAGGTCTACGGCGTAGAGCACATCAATGGCGAGATGATGGACGATTGTGAATCGCGAGCCGCGTTTTTTAGTTATGCAACTGGGCCTACAAACCAGCCACAGCCGTGGAACGCATGCAAATAGCACAAATTAATAACAGAAGCGAATTAAAGTAAATTACACGCATACGGGCGGGAGTAAGGGAGAGCGAGCAATGACACAGCAACGAGGCTGTGAGAGAGACAGGGAGAGGGAGACCGAGCCCAGCAACAGGTACTGAACTTTAAACTCGCTCGCAGTCACACATGTGTGCGAGCGAGAGTTTTGGAGTGTGTGTGGTTGCTCCATCTGTCCTTGTCGTTGTAACCTTGACCGCCAATGCAGCGCTCGTCACGTATCAATGTATCAAGATATTAATTAATTTATGGATTTCGGCTGCGCGTGGCCTTGGGGCTGGGCTTGTCCAAAAACAAGTCCCGTGTAACTCACCGATCTTGTACTGTGTTTATGGTCCTCTAATACGATCCGTTGGCTTGGTACTGGGCCTCTTCCTGTGCGTTCCTCTCACTCCACCCGTCTTGGGCACGACCAAGCGCTTAATTCGCTTTATTTAGTTAAAGGTGGAGGGGGAGCCACGACGACCACGGCGAGTGCAGCAACAAATGTACAAATTGACAAATCACACAGAAACGCAAGTATGTACTTTTTTGAGCTCGATCACCACTGGGTGGTGTGCAGTGTGACCACGGCTCGACCGTCGAAGTATACCGAATACCGTCTAAATGTTTATACCAAAACCAGCGGGTGGAAAACTTCGATACAATTTTTTCACTTTCTCAAACCGTTTGACTTTTACCTGCGTTATTTTCCTGCTCCAAATACAGCCAGTTACAAAACAAGCCGCTAAGCAGACAACATTCTGTTTAGCTTTTTTTAAATGGCCTCGAAATGTGTTAAAACACCCAACAACAAAATTAAATTTTCTTTTGTTTGCTTTTTCATTTTTTACCGCCTTGAATATTGACCTTAAATGTAGATTCTAGATATAATTTTTTAAAAATTCTAATTTAGATTTTTGCTGTAGAATCTAAATTTAGGACGTTTTTGCTAAAATTTATAAAATTAAGCCCAGTACTCAGATCGACGAAATGAGTTCGAAATCAGTGAGAGAGAGCGAGAGGCCAATAACATAGAAACACTTTTCGAGGGAGCTGTTCGACAGGCGGTACTCAGATAATAGAAAAAATATACCAGAAACTTAGTTTGGCAATTATCCGCGTTGCCAACTAACTTTCAGTATTTCGAGAGCGAATCGGAGAGCAAATAGAACTATTTAATAAAAAGGTCGTTCTACGTTGTTGCCCTCTCACTCTCTCTCTCATAAGAGGGTTTAGCAAAATTTCAAAAGATTTCAAATTATTATTTGTTTTATTATTTACATAAAAAACGCAAATGTGCGCTTATATTCGTAAAATATTTCTTTAAAATTCATTTAAAACGGCGGTTTAATTTAGTCCTTGAAACAAAAATCCTTGATTTCCTGCACCTGGTGCTTGATCACCAGCTTGGGAAACAGCCTTTTAGCCTGATATTTCTTCATAGTGTGAACTGAGTCGCCCGAGTCTCACTTATAAGTTCACTTGAACAGGACTCTAGTGGGTGAGCATGGCGTAGGAGGCTTTTAGCCCATCATTGGTGCAGCTCGCAGGTGAGCCCGCCAATCGAGTGCTCCTCGGCGACCGTGCAGAAGACAAGCGTTGTGGTCGGCAGGGAACAAAAGTCTTGTTTCTTATCCGGCAGTTGAATACGACAAGGAGTCCATCTCCGTGAAAACCACTCGACTTGCGATGATGTGCCCCATTCGTCCCTTGTTAAGGGTAACTGCATGCTCCTTCGAATTTTGGCCTCCTTCTCCTTGCGAGCTTCAGCCTCAGCATAAGTTGAGAAGGTTCCATCCTTGCATTATAATTTTCCTAACTTATTTCAAATTTGGTTGTTAACAAACCGAAAACAGCATATACAGCCCGCGAACGGAAATCAGTGTGACTGCATTGCTCAAAAAATTGCCGATGCATTTTCTAAAAATGTCATACTCCGAGAAAAAGAAAAATAATGGCCTCTTTTCGACATCGAAACTGTTCGTCGATCTGAGTACTAGGCTTTAGCCAGAGAGTGAGAAATGTGGCACTCGCCATGTGGCAACGCCATAATAAGTTTATATCATGTGTCACAGAGTCAGCTGGAATCAGAACCTTCGCTTCGGCAAAACGAACTCGCAATTTTTTCCTCATGAAGTAATTTAATAAGTATTGAAGAAATTTTCAATGTTTTCTTTTTTAAACGCTTTATATAAGTTTCACTTGTGGCTGGCTGGCTATCTGGCTGCGTAACACTTTTTGGTTTGCATGCAGGCCTGCCAACTTGTTTTTTTTTTACCGATAATTTATCGATATATATAAAAGAGCGCGCTCTTTTTAAACCGGAAAGCGTTTCATTTAGTTTTTTAAAACTATTAAAATTATTTATTTAATAAATAATTTATTTATTTTATAAATAATTAATTTATTTAATAAATAATTAATTTATTTAATAAATAATAATAAATCTTTTCATTTTATAAACTTTTTAACCATGTCCTTCACCTTGGCGAAGACCTGGTCGCCGATGTTGTACGCATTTAAGTCCTTTTCCTTATCCATTCCAAGTTGTTAAACTTTTTGGTGGCACGTGGCTGGTGTTATGCTCAACAGTTAAAACCAGGGACCGAAAATAATCATTATTTTTTTTTTTTATTCAAATAAATCATAAACTTACAATAGTCGCAGAAGCAAACGAATCATACCAATTGGTTCCTATTTAAATCATCTTTGCATATCCGCATTGATTTGCGAATCCGTGATTTTTATTCTTTTTGCTTAGTAATAATGATTATTTTGAATTTTTATTATATTTTTCAAAAATAATAGTTATTTTTGAGCGATAAAAATTTCAATCAAAAATAATGATTATTTCTGAGCGATATTTTTTTCGCTCGAAAATATCACTCAAAGTCCGATTGCAGGAGTTCTATACGGAATCATGACAAGATCTTTATATGTGCTTGTTGGTTACGCCACGGCCTACAGTATAGGCTAACAAAAAATTATGATTTCGTTTATATGAACTATTTAAAAATTTTTTAAGTTTACGAGCGTTAGTTTATTGAAAAAAATTGCCAGAGTAAATTGTTTAAACCATTTTTAATGAAACCAAATAAGTAACTGCAGAAGTTGGAATACTCTAAATATTAAAAACAGCTATTTAAGTGGTAAATGGTAAAAAAAAAATAAAAGAAAAAGTTTTCTTTCTTAGCGTTTGGTAGGAACGAGTTCATTGCCCCCAGCTACCAAAACTTTTTCTTTTATTTTTTTACCATTTACCACATATAAAGCTTTTTTTAATATTTAGAAGATTCCCGGGCATGCCGAAGAAGTACCTCAGGGAAAGAAGTATATGTTCATTGATATTTTGTTAAAAAAACAATAGTAATAATATTAATAGTTTTAAAAAACTAAAAGAAACGCTTTCCGGTTTAAAAGAGCGCGCTCTTTTATAGATATCGATAAATTATCGGTAAAAAAACAAGTTGGCAGGCCTGCATGCGAACCAAAAAGTGTTACGCAGCCAGATAGCCAGATAGCCAGCCAGCCAGCCAGCCACAAGTGAAACTAATATAAAGCGTTTAAAAACAGAGAATTTTTTGATTTTATTTTATTTATCTAGTATATGTACATATTAACAAATAAACAACAATATTATTTTTATTAGCTTTATGGATGGCTAAATATTTAGTAAAAAAGATCAAGTTCATATGAAATAAGTATATGTGCATAGTAAGTGAAAATTAAAAACACTTACAAAATAAAATTTGTAGAATTTTATTTTTAGTTTTTTATTAGTTTATATGCTTTCCTTTTTTAATAAAAATTTGATTAACGCGGATTGGCATTATGGTTGCCATGTTTTGGAGAGTTGTAGGGTTAATTTGATCCCATTCCTGGAGCAATGCTTTTATCAAGTCGTTTACCGTATCAAACTGGCGTCCGTTCTTGTAAACTTTGGTGGATAATATTCCCCAAAGATCTTCAATTGTGTTTAGGTCCGAGCCACTGCAATAAATATATTTTCCTGTCATCAAAAAAGTACATTGTTTTTCGTGCCGTTTGGATTGAAGCGTTGTCTTGCTGGAAAATCCACTCATCCCCGTAACGGTTTCCAGAAAATTCAATCAGCACTGTTTCCAACAACTCTACATACATTTCTGCATAGGTCCTGGTTTGTATAAAACAGAGGGTACACTTTCCAGCGTAACCAAATCCTGCCCAAACCAAAAATGATCACCCATGCCGTGGCTGCCTTTTGTCGCGCTAATACTTTTGGCAGGAGTCAGGGCCGTCTAAGTTACATTTTTTTTCGTCCCAAAATATAACTTTTGTTATCTCCTCTGACCAAAACTTGTATTGTTCAGCTAATCCTCACTGCTGTTATGTGTCGCTTCAATAATCTCGGTACAGCGTCGCGGGAAGCATATGTAGTGGTCTCGTTTTCTTTTAAAATTTGATTGATATGATTTGAGATTTGTCAAGCTTCAGTTGACCTTTAATCTTCATGCAAGACTTGTTGTCTTGAACAGCTAGAAGCCAAATTTGCCTCTTGCAACTTACTTCGATTTCTGAAGGTCTGTCGCTACGCTTTATTTTCCCATACATCTCCGGATTTTTAAGGAAGTTCGAAATTGTGTTTCTATGCCGATTAAGTCTGGCGGCAATATAAGATGTTCTTGCCAGATTCGGCCAGCCCATTGATCAGCCCACGATCTTTCCCCGAAAAATGCGTTCCACGTGGCATTCTACCGTAAAAATTAAACATACAATGCACATTTTTCTTTCCAAACGGATAAAAACAATTTAACTTAGTTTCTGCTAAGTTAAGAAATTTTTATGGTTACACTTCTAAGCTTGCCGACACGCGAAAGCGCAATAATATCAACTTGCACATATACTTATTTCCTTTGAAAACCTAGAGTTGCAACACATACTTTTTTTAAAAACGGTACAAAGAATGAAGCGGAAAAATAATACTGGAGTGCAAGAACTTCATGACAGATAATAGTACAAACTGGCATGCTTACAAAAAATATACCGTTAAATTCATAGAAAGGATAAGCTCGGAGATGTGCATGTGTTCGAAAGAAATGTGAATGAGCCACAACATTTCCTATGGGGAAAAAGACGCTCAAGCAAACCCAGTCTCAAAAGGCCATTACCGGCGGTTAATTTCCCACCTCGAAGATTTTTTTTAAAACTGATTTAAATATAAAGTAAACCAAAATCAAAAGTGCATGGCATCTAAATAAAAAATTGTTTTTTTTTAAATTGTTTAATTTTTTGGACAGAATGTGCCGGTTCAAGAAAATACTAAAAAATTAACGCACTTCAGTAAGACCGAGTGGCGCTTTTGTGATGTTGCGCTGCGGTCACACTGGCTCAAATTCAATACCATCACAGTCGTCGAAAAACAGCAAAAATTCTGTTGGTAAACATACGCAAAAAGAGGGCTGGCAATTAGTGCACCAGCATGCAACCACTTGATAGCATTTCCCCCTACATTGCGAGCCTAGCCCAAGCCTGCTGAATGGATTTGCGTCTGATTCGCGGCGATAAGAGAGAAAAGAGCACCTGCAGCTGCTGTTGAGTCATCAACAGAGCCAAAAAAGCCAAAAAACCAGAGCAGCAGCCTTGGGGGCGACCGTTAGCACCACCACACCACATCACACCACCCGTCGCCAGGTAGAGAGCTGCCGCAGGTGAGCCACAGGTGAGAGGCGGAGTAGTCTTCAGCGCGGATGGGATGGCGTAAGCCAATCCAACCAACCACCCCATCATAATCGTCGGCAGCAAACGGCAAACGTTACGCGTCGCTGACTAGGTGTGTCTAAACTCCGAATTGGGACCAACTAACTTTCGTCTACGTTTGCAGAGCACACACACGCGCACGCACACACCCAGAAAACCGCACTTTGGCTGGCCCAGAAATGGAGGACTACAAGTTCCTGTTCAAAATCGTCCTTGTGGGAAACGCTGGCGTGGGGAAGACATGTCTGGTGCGTCGCTTCACTCAGGGACTTTTTCCGCCTGGCCAAGGCGCCACCATCGGGGTCGACTTCATGATCAAGACGGTGGAGGTGGAGGGCGAGAAGATCAAGCTGCAGATCTGGGATACGGCCGGCCAGGAGCGATTCCGGTCGATTACGCAGAGCTACTACCGCTCGGCTCATGCCCTGATCCTGGTCTACGACATCAGCTGCCAGCCCACGTTCGACTGCCTGCCCGACTGGCTGCGTGAGATTCAGGAGTACGCCAACTCCAAGGTGCTCAAAATACTCGTCGGCAACAAGACGGACCGTGATGATCGCGAGATTCCCACCCAGATCGGCGAGGAGTTTGCCAAACAGCACGACATGTACTTCCTGGAGACGTCCGCCAAGGAGGCGGAGAACGTGGAGCGACTGTTCTACGAGATTGCCGCCGAACTGATTGGCCAGGCGCGCAGCAAGGACGGCAGCAGTGCCGCAGCGGCGGCAGCAGCGCAACGCCAGTCGGAAGGCAGCTCCATAGGTCTGGGGAGCTTCAGTGCCAAAGCAGCGCAGAGCAATTGTTGTGGCGGACTCGCCAGCGGCAGCGGAGGCTCTAACTCTAGTCAAGCGGGCTGAGGTGGAAACGGAAACTGGGAAACTGAGCAGCTACTGAATAACTAGTTAAGGACTAATCGTGATATTGCATTGATCTTTTTTAACGATTTATTTGTTTTTCATAGTTTAAAGGAGCTTCTCTCCGACTTTACTCTCCGTATATTTATATTCACTTAAACTACTACAAAATCAAAAGTTGATAGTACAAGATCCCACAGTTTTTACGTTAGCCCTCTGAATGTTTTAGATTTGCGATTATCACGATTAGGATCTACTCCAAAACTAGCTGTCAATGACTAAGGACGCTAAATATTTGTGTTACAAGAACTCCATTGGATGTGTAGTCTTCAAGCGCCTGATTTTCTTGATTAGTATTATAATAACGTATTGATCCGATTGCGGATCGTTTACCAAGTGAGCATCACAGCCAATGCTTTGAAGAAGTTTTGATATCAACAATGCTATGCACACAATTCTGTTAAATTCTAATTGTTTTCTAAGAGTATTGGATATTTTATACATTGAATTTTTTGTATTTATATACAACCTATGCGTATTTATTTGCAATTAGTTTAAAATATTTTTATGATTAATGTGCAATCATTTATAATGCAATTTTTAAACGGTACTCATAATAGTCTTTAAGGTGATTTTATGACATTCCAAAAATTAAGCATGTAGAAACTATTGGATAGACCAGAAAGCTAAATGAGAAAAATAAACTAAATAATATTACTATTGTAATTGAAAAAATTAGTTTTCTATTGGTTACGAGGGTAAGTGTCCCTTTTTACAACAGTTAAAAATTAAAGAAATCCAAGTCCCATTAATAGTTAAATTGGAAACAACTATAATCAATATTTATTTCACTAAACAGCGGCTCTCAGATAAAAGTTTTGGACGTCAAAGCATTCCACAAATCATTTGTCAGTTCCACGCCAAAGAAAATCGCAGCGGTGGAGGGAAAGGCACATATTAAAATCGGAAAAACACCGTGGAACAGAGCTCTAGGGCCTTCTGTGGCCATTAGGTCCCGGAACACACTTCGAATCCCGTGCTTGTAAGTGCCCTCAGGTGCTGCAATTGAGGCTTTTATTATCAATCAATTGCGAACAGGTGCTGCTGTTCCTACATGATAACTCACCAGACTGGAGACGACTTTTAAGTACATCGAAGGGCACAGCCAAAGTCCAAAACACAAGGCCAGCCGTTCCGCCAGATAAAACCGTTGACGTTGTGCTGATTTGCCCCGTTTTGGACCTCTTTCTAGCCATTTCCTGTAGGAACTCGTAGGTCACAAAATATAAGCCGGTGGGCGAATCTGCGGGTTGTTAAGGTAAGTTTGTTAACCAAATTATAAAAAACTAACCTCTTAAAATGCAGGCGCAGGTTCCCTTGAAGAGGCTCCTTATCCCGCCCTGCCTGTACAGCTTTGCGGCAGTGTCCACGGCTCCGTTGTACAGCAGAGGTCCACTGGAGACTGTTTGGGTCTGCAGCAGAACCTTTATTCGGTCGGTGGGCACTGTGACGAGAGCCGAGCAGACTCCCGCCAGCGCTCCTGCGGCGAAGATCTGCGGGTAGGTGAGCCGAATGTGGTCGTCGGTCTGGAACAAGCGCTTGCCCGCCGCATAGACGGCAAAGTCGACGGCAATCATGGGCGAGACCGCCACTAGGGGAGCTGAAATTCCCCTGTAGAATCCCCGAAATCCCTCCTGGCGAAAGATTCGTCTGGCACAATCAATGGCTCCCTTGTATCGCGGTTGCTCTCCAGGAGAAGGCACGGGCATGGTTTGCAGGCGAACCTGAGTTATGCTTCATAATCTCTTAACTTCTACGAGCATTGTACTCCCAACTTTAGGCTCACCTTTATTTTATCCAAGGGATAACCGACGGTTACACAGCACGCGCCACCCACACCGCCCGAAATGAACGACTTAAGGGAATTGGCCTCCGGACTCGTGGCGATCTCTTCCTTAGTCATGACGCGACTATAACTATTTAATTAAACAAAGTCTCCCAGCATCTCTTATCTGCCTAGCATTATCTTTTCCAAATATTTCATTCGATTTTAGAAGGGGAACAGTTTGACCCAAAAATGTGGTGCCCTTTTTTCTGAAAGCGTCAGCGTGGGGTGGCATCCGCGCCCAGCTCCTGTTGACGCCTGCTCCGGAGTTGTTCTTCTGGGGCTTCGAAATGTCAAAAGGGGGGTGGTCGGCGGGGCCTCTTTTTTTTTTATATAGTTGTATCAGGATACGCTCCTGCGCTTTGCATTTAGAAGTCTGTGTGCAAAATTTGGTGGTTCTAGCTTTTATAGTTGATATCTCGACGTTTGTACGGACGAAGACAGACAATTGCTCGTTTACAGTATTTGCTTATTCTTCGAGTATCGCAAATAAAAATAATTTTACTGATGCCAAAGTATTTCGTCATTTGCAGAGGCGAAATAGCTTTTTTGTTTAGCCATGAAACGTTTATTTAATGAGAAATAAAATTTTAATAATTTATAGGATACTCACAAACAGAGGTCTTACCTTTTGTTTTATAAAAAAAAAGTGAATACTTTTCATATATAGTAAATTGGTGACTAATGTAAATTTATTTATGATGCAATTTTTAAATGATTCTCGTTATCTGATATTTAAACATGTCTTAGAGAAAAGACCTCAAAGCAAACAGGAAACAAATATTAAATATAATCAATAAAAGAATTCATTTCATTATCTTCAGTCAAATTTTCTGATTGAAAAGTAAACAAATTGCTTAAGCAAATTTCAGTTGTTATCAGAATCAAGTATCAAGTACAAAAACCCGCACCAAAATGTAAAATTGTTGAACTTAATTACACGCAGCCTAGTTTGACTTACTCAAAAAAACCAGATCTTAAATGAAACCAAATCCAATCACTGTGATAACAATATTTTATTCACTAAACAGCCTCTCTTAAATACAATTATCTTATGTCTAAGCATTCAACAAATCATTTGTCAGTTCAACGCCAAAGAAAACCGCAGCGGTGGACGGAAAGGCACGTAGTAAAATCGGAAGAATGCCCCGAAATAGAGCTTTAGGTCCTTCTGTGGCCATTAGGTCCCGGAAAACGCTTCGAATCCCGTGCTTGTAAGTGCCCTCAGGTGCTGCAATTGAGGAGTTTATTATTAATCATTGCGAACAGGTGCAGCTGTTTTTACTTGATGACTCACCTGACTGGAGACGACTTTTAAGTACATCGAAGGGCACGGCCAAAGTCCAAAACACAATGCCAGCCGTTCCGCCAGATAAAATCGTTGACGTCGTGCTAATTTTCCCCGTCTTTGACTTCTTCCTGGCCAATTCCTGTAGGAACTCGTAGGTCACAAAATAAAAGCCGGTGGGCGAATCTGGGGGTAATAAATTGTCGCTGTTATAACTTAATTCTTTTTAAATTTTTTTAAAAACTAACCTCTCAAAATGCAGGCGCAGGTTCCCTTGAAGAGGCTCCTTATTCCACCCTGCCTGTACAGCTTCGCTGCTGTGTCTATGGTTCCGTTGTACAGCAGAGGTCCACTGGAGACTGTTTGGGTCTGCAGCAGGACCTTTATTCGGTCGGTGGGCACTGTGACGAGGGCGGAGCACACTCCCGCCAGCGCTCCTGCGGCGAAGATCTGCGGGTAGGTGAGCCGAATGTGGTCGTCCGTTTGGAACAAGCGCTTGCCCGCCGCATAGACGGCAAAGTCCACTGCATAGATGGGTGTCACACCCACCAGGGGCGCTGTGATTCCCCTGTAGAATCCGCGGAACCCCTCCTGGCGAAAGATCCGTCCGGCACAATCAATGACGCCCTTGTAGCGGGGCTGCTGTCCCGGCAAAGGCACGGGCATGGTTTGCAGGCGAACCTGTTTGATGGAGGAAACGTGTGTCATTACCTCTGGAATTTCCAAAGAGTCCCTTCTGTGTGCTCACCTTAATTGTGTCCAGGGGATGACCGACGACCACATTGCACATACCACCCACGCCGCCGGCAATGAAGGACTTTACGGGATTGGCCTTCTGACTCGTGGGAACCATCTCCACCTCCAACATTGTAACTATTTACGTAAACACGATAAGAAATCCGTCAGCCTCTAAAGGCCGCACGTGCGCGAAGATCGAAGGTTTCCAGGAGCGCTATCGTTTGGTTATCAGCTCGCTTAGCGGTTGCTGACCTATGCTAATGCTGTGTGGTTTCGTGGAATGCGGGGGTACTACTTCCATGATCAAACGGCGGGGCTGTTATCTATTCCAAATATTTCATTTGATTTCCCTGAAATTGCAATGATTTTTAGAGTGGCCAGTTCGGTGAAATATTTCAACCCAGTTTAATACCAAAATTTAAAAATCAGCGGTTCGATCACAAGAACTATCGAAAATACCAAATTTCGATCGACAGTCACAGGGAAGCGCGTGCGGCGGCCACACACTTTTTTGACAAAAGTTAAGAACTATGTTTAAACGTTGCCAGTAAAGACATAACCATTGTGATTAGCTAAAGTGGGTATCCACGCACCTTTTGGCGACGCGCAGGTGGGCCGATGAGACGCAAGCGTTAAACCAGCTGCTGTCAAAAACATCAAAACCTCGGCCATTTGCTGTGACCTGACGCAGAGCAAGAAGAAGCAGTACCAGCAGCACACGGACAACAACAACACAGCAGCAGGCCAAATTGTTGCGTATTGTTTTTTTTCAGTAGAGATTTCGTGCTAAATAGTGTGTGCCAACCATACGCATAACTTATGTCTGATAAAAGTGCGAAGGAATCATGTATCAGTCGTAGTGCGAGCTGCAGCAGCAGGCGCAAGAGAAGAAAGTGAGCGGAGTGGAGTGGAGCGGAGGAGAGAGCGAAAAGCAACAAAAGTATATAACCGAGCGCCAGGCACGCAACGTGCTTTGTTCAACGAGCTGTGTTAAACGATGTCCCATGGCGAGGATGTGCTAGACAACTGGGAGGAAATTGACGAGGCGGGGGTGAGTAATGTAACCAGCAACGCCATCCTGACCCTGAAATCTAATGCCCCACCCTCATCACCCAGCTCTCGATGACGCTGCAAACGAAGCTGCAGGCGAGCGACGACAGGCCCGTTACCAAAATGAAGCTGCTGCAGCGGCCCCAAAGCCTCCAGGAGATCACCGTTGGCGGGAGCAGTAATCCCGTGGCACGGCAAATAACTATTGCCCGGAAACCCAACCCACAGGCGCCCCCGGAGGCTGATCTGCAGCCCCAGCCCGTTATGATGGTGCTGCACAAGCCCACCAGCGAGTACGACGCGGCCACATACGCCACGCCCACCAGCAACCAGACGGTGAAGATCCTGCGCCGGCCAGCCCAGGCGGAGGAGCGCCGCGACACGAACGGCATGCGACCCAAGCAGCCGATCAAGACGCTCAAGCAGCGCGAGCAGGAGTACGCAGAGGCCAGGCTTCGCATCTTGGGTGCGGCTAAAAACCCGGAGGATGACAAACCGTTAGTACTTGCCACTGCTGGTCTATAACTTATAGAAACCAGTGATTTTTTTTTTATTGTAACAACCAATTCTTCACAACAAAGATTGCAAACATGTTGCTAATCCAAAATAACAGTGTATACAATTTCATAGTAAACCGGAGGTGCTCCAAAACCTTTTAACCTTTTGTTTGAGGCTTCTAAAGCATCCCCGATTAACAGAACATAGAATTTAACACAATGGGCTTAGTGTCCATTTACTAAAGTTAAAGTTTTAAGTCTTATTCCTTAAGTAGTATAGAAGTTTGATTTTTACGTGAAACATATCTGATTGTGTAAATTTTTTCGTTTTAGGGCCGCACCCAGCTCGCCAGCTGTCGGCAGCAGCAGTGCGGCTGTACCGCCTTCAGCGCCACCAGCCACTCCACCTGCTGCTAGCAGCAACAACAATGTCAACAACAACAATGGTAGCCATCCAGCAGCGGGAATGCATCGCTCCAGTTCGGCCCCAAAGATGTCCCAGGTGTCGCCGATGTATAATAACTACAACAGCTACTTCCAGGGGCCGCAGCACAACCAGCCGGGCCTTAATTATTACTACCCACACAACCCGCAACAGCAGCAGCAGCAGCAGCCGTCACCCTCCATTCAGCCGCATTACAACCAACGCTTGCCGCCATATGGAGGAGGAGGATCGGGACTGGGAGGAGCTGGGATGCCGGCTCAGGCGCCGCCCCAATCGTCTCCCAATCCGCAGCAGAGCTGGTCCCCCGTCGTAGGCGGTAGTGTATCCGCTGCCCTGCTGCGCCAGCAGTCGCTGCAATCGCCACAGCAGCAACAGCAGCAGCAGCAGCTGGCCCAGCATCCGCATCAATTTAACGACCTCGTCCTGCGTTTGCCCAAGGGACCCTGTCCGAACGGCTCCATTGGCTTTCAGATGCGCCGGTAACAGACTGCAGCGATGGAGGCCGTCTTGTCTATTTCAACAACTTCTTATATTCATCTTGGTACATTGATTCCAAATGCATGTTTCTATATAAACAAAAATCGTACGAAAAAAACAACAAACGAGTCGTTCTGAGATTCTTTGTCGCCAAAAATTGGCGCATGTTCGTTGCTTTATCCACTGGCTAGACCCAAGCATCAACAACTATGTAATACAAATTTTATGACGGACTATGGTAGATATTTTGTAAATTTACAACTCACACCACACAATTTTGTATAATGCATACTAATAAAACAAAACCGTAATTTTACAAAATAATATTTAACTTAATGCAAGCAAAATAATGTGAATATAAAATTAAGTGAGTTTTTGGTTCCTCATCATGACTTGCAGTTCCACCAATTATTCGAGATTTAAACGGTTTTTGAAAAACCTATTGAACGTGACTCACTTGTATTACTTTTCTGCCTTCTCCTGATTGTGGTTTCTGAAGTACAATGATCCCTTCAATTGCTGACCCGAAAATCTGATACTGTTTATTGCCTGTTGCTGTTCAATGCCTAATTAATCAGCAGCTGTTTACTCGAACTCGTCTTGACTTGTTTTTGGCCTCATTAAGTCTTTGCAACGGTATTTTTTTAAAATTACTTTAACTTATTTCATGATAACTGTTTATTAAATAAACTTTTGTTTAGAATTTCACAATTGAACATATTTTTCAATATTTCGTTGCCGTGTTAACAAGTAAAGATTGTTTTCCCCAATTAGAACACGTTCTTTTACATTGTATAGCGTTGAGAAAACTCAAAATTACGTTTTTAATTTAAAATTAATTTTAATTCTTACCTATTTTATACAAACATCAAATCATTTTTACTGCGTAACTTAAAAATGTATCTTTATACTTTTTACTACTGCAAAATAAGAACTTAATTAAAACTCAGCTCTTTGAGTTATAAAATTGTCTTAAAAATAGTTTCATTATTGCCGTTACAACCATATTATGTACTGTTGAGGATTTTGAAAAATGAGAGAAATTTTAGTTATAGTTACACTATACATACATAAATACTTAAGATAATTACATCAATGAAAGTTACAAAAATACCTTACCTGGAATAACCTATTACCAGCATTTCCATTCAAAGTTCTTTGAGCTTTACGAGTGGAGTTATCCCCTAATTTGTTTGAGCTTTTCTTGTATACATATTTACAAACAAATGTACGCTTGTACATCTGTAAGAAGAGCTTTTATCTGGCAGCTGATCATACTAAATTAGGGGAAAAATTCCAGATCTTTCCCATTTTGAATATTTAACACAATTTGCTTTTAAAAATCAGCCTGATAAGCGATGCAGTGTGATTTACAGTTACATTTACCCCCAGCGATCGTTGATTTTTCAGGGGTCCCGAAAGGCTATCGACGTGTTTTTGTTATTTATTCGCAACTCTTACAATCGCCCCACTGGAAAACAACAAACAAACAACGAAAAACTGCAATCGTCCCACTGAGACACCGCTCTTATCAGCCCCCGAGAACTGGACACAAACATAATCCGGGCGCTGACGTCGCTGTCGGAAAGGTCTACCTACATTTGCCTATGCCTAGGCGTTAGCTACACATGAAAGTATATTCAACTTCGATTCCAGATTTTAGTTGAAAACGAGGCGTCGAGCGGTGCGGTTTATTAATCCAAAAGTCGCTGGAAGAAAAACATAGAAACATACATAGTGTTAAGCTCTCTCTGAAGCTCTCCATTCGCGTGTGCGTGTGTGCTCCTCTCCCACTCTCACTCTCTTTCGATCGTTAAGCTCAACACGTGGGCGAGCATTAAAAAAGTAATATTATTGCTTTGAAAACGTGATTAGTTTTTGTTGTACTCGATCAAAAATATGTCGCAGCGTGTTCTAGTAGTTGGCAGCGGCGGTCGGGAGCACGCGATTTGCTGGAAATTATCGCAGTCCCCGAAAATAACCCACATTTACGCCTCACCCGGCAGCCATGGCATTCAGCAGGTGGACAAGTGCCAGAATCTGGACGCCAAGACCTTGGATCCTAAGGATTTCCAGGTATGTTCCCCGTCCTTGAGTTGACCTTCGCGAGGGGCTTAAAGTTACTAAAAATATGTGCGAGGGTGTGGGTTAGTTGGGCTGTAGGTGTGCAGCTTTGGATTTTTCGGCATTAAGTTCGTTGAGTTTCGTTTTATTGCGTCTGAGGAACGTTTTTATGGCTTCTGATCATGGTGAATATGCAGTGCATATGCTGCAGGAGAACTTTAATGCTAAGCAGCCGCAATAAATCCGCAATCGAGACTCTGGGAAATCATTTTATTGCATCCGATCTCTGATAGTCGCTGGTGCTTTAACCCTTTGGCGGGCCTTGGGGGCTGTGGCTGCGAGTTTCGCTGATAAGTGAGGCGAGCAGTGCAAGTCTCTGGTGTAATTTACATCTACAAAATCAAGCGAAAACACCTTTACTACTCAAGTTGCTTACTCAAATTTTCGTCTTATAAATAAAATTATAAATTTGAAATCATTATTTTCTACTTTTAAATAGTTGAACATTATTGGTCAATATTGGGTAAAAAAAAAAATTTTTGAGTTTTTGTCAACAAAACCTCACTTAAACGTATAAATGGTTTTTAATTAATATAGCAAAAGCTTTAAAAAAACTGAAACTGATATTTAGTTAAAACCTGTTAAGATTATTCGCCTAATTAATTTAAGTTCATTAATTATATCAAGTAGCCGCGACAATAACAACGATCATTGAAAGTATTCCTCAATTAATAAAACCCATCTTAAAGATAAGTAGTTACTTATGTAGTTCTATCACTTCGCATGGGCGGTAAATTTACAAAATGTGTATGGATTTTTTGTACATACATATCTTAAAAACAGTTTAAATTGTATGTGAGCTAATAGATTGAATAATTTATGGTCAGAATAAACAAGACATCTTTTTAATCCACAATTTTTATTTTCTTATTTTTTTTATCTAAAAAAAGTTATTTTTAGACGCATTTTATTGGTTTCAAAGAAATATTATATTTACTAAAAATTAAGTAATTGCACCACAAAAAAAACCTGCTTGTTAAACGATCGCCACTCTATAAACATAATCAGACGTCCATAAACGTATGAATCAAATGAATACAGCCATAAACTGTGAGCCCCAGTAGACAAGTCAACAGATCGATTAACAATAGCGATTTTTGTTGTCGCTTAATAAACAAATAAGCTAACGTTTGCTTAGCACTTCTATTTATTGGCTTAATTAATTGTTTAGATCAAAATTCACAGATTTGCATGGTGGATTCCTAAGAGTCCAGCACCTTCCCCCGCCAAAGATTCTCGACCATCTATCATCAATGCCTCGAAGCGTCTCGCTTTTTGCGCAACGTGGGCGGATGAGTGAGGTAGATGGTTTTTGGTGTGGTGCTCGGCCGGGATCTTGGAGTCGTTGCTTCCTGAATGTTGCGGGTGTACACATTGAATGCGGCCGCATCGTGTTCCACTGTCTTGAGTTCCCCTGTGTAGTAATCCTTCACCTGGTAGGGATGCGTTCTAATGTACTCCAGGGCACGCAGTATGTAGTCTGGGACCTTTGGAATGTGCTCGCCCACGGGATGGTAGCCAAACTCATCGGCCACATAGCTGACACTGATGACGGAGCCCTCGGGTGAGGTGTAGCTGTTTCCACCCTGGACTGAAACTCCACCCAAACCCTCCTGGGAGGCGGAAATTCCATTGGAGGTCTCGTAGGCATACCGGTAATTGCCATCCCGCTCCACCTGCAGGTCGTTCTGGAGTGTCCGTGTGTTCCGATCCGAATCCGGGATATAGGAGGCGGCCTGCACCTGCACCACGGCCAACGCAGCAATGAGATTCACCTGTGGGTGGAGAAGACACACACCGATTATAATCCAATTCGGGGAAATCCCAGGTATGCCAGCCTTACAAGCAAATACATGATGTCGCGTTCGAGTTTGGTTCTAAACTGCTTGTCTGCTTCTCGGACGCTTTCGTTTTTATATCCATCCGCTCACCAGCGGATTTTTTGGCAATATTTCGCCTCGGAAACCCAGTTCCGAGCCGCCGGCGTCGCCGTCTCCATCTCCATCTCCGCTCGTCACCATCATAATCTACATCATCGCTGTTGGTTGCCTTAGTCAGTCATAAATAAAATGATTTTATTTCTTATAAGTATTATTTTATATAGGTATCAACGACGTTATTTGTCGTTGTCGCCGTTGCAATTCCTAAAGTGTGGGATGGTTAAATCCAGCCAAAACAATAAAAATAAAACGGAAAGAAGAGTAAAGATTTAATGAAACATTCGTGAATGGTATGCCCTACTCGAAGGTTGGGGCACTTACAATTTGATGTGTATTGTGGCTGATCTTGAAAATCCCATATTGCCTTGCCTGACTTACATTCTCAAGGAACTCTAAATACCACATCGATCGTTGAACTGAACTTTAGCAAAATTATCATTGTAGATGCGGTTAAAACCTGCAATTACAATTTAAGTTTAGCATTTGCATAAGTGATTCTTGGGTCCAAATGTTGAAGTACTGTTTTATAATTTTAGGTTTAAAGTGAAAACCACTCCTACACAAAATAAGTATTTATTTTTCTTTGTGGTTTTATGTAATCTTTTAATAACAGTTTTTAGGTTCTAATACCAGGAGTTCCGTTTGCTCTGTTGAATTTTTGTAACATAACGTTTGTTTTATAGTTAATTTGAATTCCAATTTAAGGAACGTTTTTATTACTTTACAGATTAAGAGCCAAATCTGGAAGCCTTAAATTAAGTATAATGATGCTTAATTAATTCTTCAATTTACTTTATCTGCCACATTCTTTGTTCTCTTTATTTGCATGGTTATTCTTAGAAATTGCATAGTTCGATCATTAAGCTCAGCAGGGTTATTCTGATAAATGATCTATGAATTTTTATCACTAAACATATAATTCAATCACTTGGCAGAAACGTAGTCGAAATTTCCTGCTTCATCCCAGCTATCTCCCGCCTCATTCACTTTTTTTTTTTGGTTGATTTCAAAAACCCGTCCGTCTAATTCAGCAAAGCGTATCTAATTCCCTAACTTATTCGCAAACAAATGGTGGCAACATTCTTTTTCGACCTCACCGCCCCCTCTAGATCCCATTCTCCCCCACCTAATTTGCATATAATACAGTAAATCATGAGCGCACTCTGTAAAGCATAAAGACGAAAACGTTCTAACCAAATTTGGCAAGTCCCAGTCTGAGATTCCGAGTTTAACCAGAGCTAAAAAAAGCGAATATAAAAAGTTGTTGATCTCTGTTTCCCTTCCGTTTTCTCTTCTCCCTGGCTGTCATAAGCAAACGCAGTTGAGAAGATTTAACCTTCGTTACGGGAAATTAAAACCTTGGCCGGGTTTGCCAAATCGCTCTTAATTTGGAAAGTCAAATAGCTCAATAAAAGCGTCATCCGTGGCCAGCCACCGAGCGTGCGAACGTTCTTGAACTCTGGGAAACGTCAGGGAATCGGGATGAATCGCCCAGGTGCTAAATGGTCTGGAACGCAGTTGAGTGCAATCGCGACACGTTTCACCTGTGGGGTAATCCGAATCTGCGTTGGCGCCAATTCGAATTAGAGCTGAGTAACGATATCAAAGTCACGCCAATACCCAAACCGGACCAGTCGATCCGCAATCCGGACTTGGGATTAACTTGGTTTGTTGACATGGCTCACATAGCTGGCGCCTGAGTCAGTTGATCTTCCTCCCATCCGCCGGCGCGAAGACAATGCACCCAGAGCCCCAATTTAATGGAAAAACAATTAGGAAGGCATTTAGTAATTTGGCGACAAATTGGCGATGGAACCGGTTGAGTACTTTACTTAGAGGAGTGTTAAATCCCATTTGGAATGTGGCTACAGAAAATCCAAACAACACAATGAGGACCGAGGTAGATGCTAATGATCGTGACCCGGTTTGATTGGAAAAACCAATTATGATCTCCATAATTTAAGATTACAGAGCAATTTATGATATTTCACGAAATGCATTAAGATTAAATCAATTCTTCTGGCTTTATAAACAATGTAAATTTAATATTCATTCTTATGTTGAAAATATGAAATTATTTTTATCAGTGTTATCAGAATTGTGATATCAATTAAGTAATTTAATTTCGATTAAGAAGATTGAAATAAACCTTCAAATTTAAATAACAGTTATCGAATTATATTTCATCAAAACAGGCTTACTGGGAATTCAGTTGTTAAATTGATCTCAAATCATCAAAAGTAATTTGTTTGTTTTTGTTATAATTTATACATTTTATTTAAAAAAATATATTTCATATTTTTTTATATATATTTTTCTTATAATGTTTTATGTTTATATGTACATATTTCGTGATACTTTATTGCTTCCTTTACTTTTCAGGCCATCGCTAAATGGAGTAAAGAACATCAGATTTCTCTAGTGGTTGTGGGACCCGAAGATCCCTTGGCTTTGGGTTTGGGCGATGTGCTGCAAAAGGAGGGCATCGCTTGCTTTGGACCCGGCAAGCAAGGTGCCCAAATCGAGGCGGACAAAAAGTGGGCCAAGGACTTTATGCTGCGCCATGGCATTCCAACAGCACGCTACGAGAGTTTCACGGACACGGAAAAGGCCAAAACTTTCATTAAAAAGTAAAACTAATGTCTTTAAAGGTTTTTGGAGTGAAGGTAATAATAAAATTATATTTTGCAGTGCCCCATATCCAGCTCTGGTGGTGAAGGCAGCTGGCTTGGCCGCCGGAAAGGGCGTGGTGGTGGCTGCCAATGTGGAAGAAGCCTGCCAGGCGGTGGACGAGATTCTGGGACAGCTGAAGTACGGGCAAGCGGGAGCTACGCTGGTGGTGGAGGAGCTGCTGGAGGGCGAAGAGGTATCCGTCTTGGCCTTCACCGATGGCAAGAGTGTAAGCGCCATGCTGCCTGCCCAGGATCACAAGCGTCTGGGTAATGGTGACTCTGGACCCAACACTGGAGGCATGGGCGCCTACTGCCCGTGTCCGTTGATCAGTCAGCCAGCACTGGAACTTGTTCAGAAGGCCGTGCTGGAGAGAACTGTGCAGGGTTTGATTAAGGAGCGGATCACGTACCAAGGCATCCTTTATGCGGGACTCATGCTGACACGCGACGGTCCCCGTGTCTTGGAGTTCAACTGTCGCTTTGGCGATCCCGAAACCCAAGTGATTCTGCCTCTGCTTGAAACTGATTTGTTCGAAGTGATGCAGGCCTGCTGTTCCGGTCAGCTAGAGAAGATTCCCCTTAAATGGCGCACGGGAGTTAGCGCCGTTGGAGTGGTGCTAGCCAGTGCTGGCTATCCAGAGACCTCCACAAAGGGATGCCTTATAACAGGTAATATTTTGGTATTTCATCAAGAATTTTTTAATCATTGATACCATTTGTTAGGCCTTCCTGCTGTCAACACCACCACTCAATTGATTTTCCACAGCGGCCTGGCTGTGAACCCGAAAAAGGAGGCCCTGACCAATGGCGGTCGGGTCCTTATCGCTATTGCTCTGGATGGCAGCTTGAAGGAGGCAGCTGCCAAGGCCACCAAGTTGGCTGGCAGTATCACCTTTTCGGGGTCTGGAGCTCAGTACAGAACGGACATTGCCCAGAAGGCATTCAAAATGTAATTATGAGCAAATCATCCATCGTGACAAAGTTTAAATAAAGTATGCAGGAAATTTGACGAAAATTGAATCATGTCATCTATTATATTAACTATCTGCTTATAGTTACTATCCTCCTACTGATCTACTTCCATCTTTTTCTACTTCTATATTTTTCACTACCGTAGAGCTACTGCAAGCTCTCCGGGACTGAGTTACAAGGACAGCGGGGTGGATATCGAGGCTGGGGATGCTCTAGTTCAGCGTATTAAGCCCTTGTCTCGTGGCACAAAGCGACCTGGCGTCCTTGGCGGCTTAGGTGGCTTCGGCGGGCTCTTCCGCCTGAAGGAGCTTAGCTACAAGGAGCCAGTTATTGCCGAGGCCACCCAGGGGGTGGGTGCCAAGATTCACCTAGCCCTGGAGCACGAACTGTACGAGAACGTTGGATACGACCTGTTCGCCTTGGCAGCCAACGATCTCCTGGAACTAGGAGCCGAACCAGTTGCATTCTTAGACTACATTGCCTGTGGCAAGCTGCATGTGCCACTGGCTGCCCAGCTGGTCAAGGGAATGGCCGATGGTTGCCGGGATGCGCGGTGCGCTTTAGTTGGTGAGGACTTGACTGTACCTTATTTAAATTAAAACTCAGACATTTTGAGAACGAACCATTTAAGATTGATCCCATGCCCAAATTTTCTTTCAGGTGGCGAAACCGCGGAGATGCCCTCTCTTTATGCGCCTGGTCAACATGACATGGCTGGCTACTGCGTGGGAATCGTTGAGCAGTCGCGGGTGCTCCCACGCTTCGATCTTTACCAGCCGGGTGACCTCCTCGTCGGTCTGCCGTCGTCTGGACTTCATTGCGCCGGCTTCAACGAGATTCTCACCCAGCTAGCAGCCTCCAAAGTGAATCTCAAAGATAGCTCCCCTGTCGACGGTGCGGAGGATGGCCTGACGTTAGCCCATGTCCTGGCCACTCCCACTCAACTATATGTGCAACAGTTGCTGCCCCATCTTCAAAAGGGCGACGAAATCAAGTCTGTGGCTCATGTAACCCATGGTCTGCTGAATGATGTCCTTCGTCTTCTGCCCGAAGGATTTGAGACGACGCTGGATTTCGGAGCAGTTCCAGTGCCCAAGATCTTTGGCTGGCTGGCAGGAAAGCTGAAGCTCAGTGCGCAGACTCTGCTGGAGCGGCACAACTGCGGCATTGGCATGGTACTGATCCTGCCTCAGGCAAGCCAACTGTGGAGGACATCTCTGCCAGGAGCCAAGGTGCTGGGTGTTCTTCAGCGGCGGTCAAAGGTCACAGGAGCTCCCGTCCAGGTGCGCAATTTTGTGGAGCAACTACAGCGAGTGGCCGCTCCGTTTGGTGGCCTTGGCGATCGGGAGCTGCCCGAGGAGCTCAAAGAGCTGTCCTCTAAGGAAATCTCAACAGCTCCACGCGAAGAGTGCTTCCAAAATGCCGCTGGACGTCGGCTCACACGTGTTCCCAGTCACTACAAAGACCCCATTCTCATCCTGGGCACCGATGGCGTGGGCACCAAGCTGAAAATAGCCCAACAAACGAATCGCAACGCCAGCGTGGGCATCGATCTGGTGGCTATGTGCGTCAACGACATCCTCTGCAATGGAGCTGAGCCTCTAAGCTTCTCGAGCTACTATGCCTGTGGCCGCTGGCAGGAGCAGCTGGCCAAGGAGGTCAATTCCGGGGTTCAAGAGGGTGCCCGTCAGGCCAACAGCAATTTCATTGGTAAGTGAGGGTTTCTTTTGGTTACCATTTAATTTAATAAATAATTTACTTATTTTTTTATATTCCCAATAATTTATGTTTAGTTTCATTAAAAGTAACAGTAATATTTATAACTTAAAACATTTAAATACTTCTCACAAAATGATTTTTGAAAATTAATAAATTCAAATTTAATGTTCTTTAGTTTAAACATACGTAATTTTTTAGCTCTTATAAAATATATTTTAACTAATTTTATTTGTAATTCCTTCCAGTTTCACACAGTGCTGCCCTTCCGCTGTTGTACGAACCGCAGGTATATGACCTGGCTGGCTTTGCCTTGGGCATAGCCGAACGCACCGGGATTCTGCCCCGTTTGGAGGACATTCAGCCAGGAGATGTGCTCATCGGATTGCCCTCGTCTGGTGTCCACAGCAATGGGTTTAGTCTTGTGCACGCAGTTCTTAAGCGAGTGGGCTTGGGGCTCAACGACAAGGCGCCTTTCAGTGAGAAGACTCTGGGTGAGGAGCTGCTAGTGCCCACCAAGATCTATGTGCAAGCATTGTCCACTTTGCTGGCGCGACCGGATCATGGGGTTAAGGCACTGGCCCACATCACAGGTGGTGGCCTGACCGAGAATATCCCGCGAGTGTTGCGCAAGGACTTGGCCGTTCGCCTGGATGCCAACAAGTTCCAGATGCCGCCTGTATTCGCTTGGTTGGCCTCAGCCGGAAACATAAGTTCCACGGAGCTGCAGCGCACGTACAACTGTGGATTGGGCCTGATTCTGGTGGTGGCCGCCACTGAGGTGGAGGATGTCTTGAAAGGAGTTGCGGTATCCACAGCGAGCTGCTGTCGTCGGAGAGGTGATTGCCCGTAAAGATACAAAGAAACCGCAGGTGGTGGTCCAGAACTTTGAGGCATCGTTGGCCAGAACCCAGAAGATCCTCTCCCAGCCCCGGAAACGAGTGGCTGTCCTCATCTCTGGAACGGGCAGCAACCTCCAGGCACTGATAGATGCCACGCGTGACTCGGCACAGGGTGTGCACGCGGAGATTGTGCTGGTGATCAGCAACAAGCCGGGTGTCCTGGGCCTGGAACGTGCGACAAAGGCAGGAGTACCCTCGCTGGTCATCTCTCACAAGGATTTCGCCAGCCGTGAGGTTTACGATGCGGAGCTCACTCGAAATCTGAAAGCGGCTCGCGTGGATTTGATTTGTCTGGCTGGTTTCATGCGGGTACTGAGTGCTCCATTTGTACGGGAGTGGCGCGGACGTCTTATCAACATTCATCCTTCGCTGCTGCCCAAGTTTCCGGGTCTCCATGTCCAGCGGCAGGCATTGGAGGCGGGCGAAAAGGAGTCTGGCTGCACGGTTCACTTTGTGGACGAAGGCGTTGACACGGGAGCTATCTTGGTTCAGGCTTCAGTTCCTATTTTGCCCGATGACGACGAGGATGCTTTAACGCAACGCATCCACAAGGCTGAGCACTGGGCTTTTCCAAGAGCTTTGGCTCTTCTGGCCAGCGGAGCAGTTCGACTTGGACCCGAGGGAAGCCAGTAAATGACTAACAATAAGATTTGATGCCCCCAACGGGTTTTACTTTGTAGCGAGCCTGACATTTGGATTGAACATCACAGGGATGGATTAATCTATTGAACCGTATCCCGTTAAACTTTTCTTACTCGAAGCCTTTTTTAAGTCGAACTAGTTTTAGGGGCAATTAAAAGTAGAAATACACTATACTCAATTCTATAACTCTAAATTCTGTTTAACTAGAATTTTTTTATGAGTTAACACTTTTGATGGTTAAGACTGCATTTCGTTTTGTATAAAAACCTATTATTAAAACTATATAGTCAACTTTGTATTTTATTTGAATCCAAAGGGTCATGGGAAATAATATAAGTTTGATTTACATCAATTTAAAACTTATCAGCTACTTTCATAACAATAGGTTGTTTGAGTAAATTCGGTTTTAACCTTTCTAATAGGCCATATATGGGTCTACCTTATAATAAAATCCATTGCTTAGCGTCTTAAGACTCGAATTGCTTGATAAAAACTATTTAGGTTCGGTTGGTTGTTCCTTATTAAATACAAAATTTGCACTTGTCTTAGTAATTGATCATCATTGATTTATTACACATTTGTCTATTTCCTTTTGGGACCTTCAAACTAATATCACATAAGTTTCAATCACACGTTTTCAATTACAACAGTTTGCTGATCAGAGAAAACAGACTGGTACTTGTACTTTGCTGGTTCTCTACATTGCTGCTGGGTTTGGCACTAGCCACGGTTCTAACTACGTTGCGTTGCAGCCCCGGCTCCTGAAATACGCGCTCGGCCATCTTGTCCAGGTGCAGGCGAAAGAACTGGTTCTTAAGGATGGGGACTATAAGATTGTACTTGTCGATGAGCTTGTTCAGTTGATGGACATCCTCTTGGTGTTGCTGGGTAAAGGTCTGCCAGGCGGCCAGCTCCTCGGGACGCTGCAGTGGCCAATCCCCATAGTAGATGCGTTCCTTGCGCAGCTTCCACTTTAACTGGTCTACTGCATCTCGAATGTCCTTGCTGAGGCTGATCCACTCAGGTGTGAACCCGTTGTCCAACATGATCTTGTTTAATTTGTGGGTGGTGAAGTCCAGATATGGATTCTGCGATTGGGCCGAGGACAGGGGCTTACCAGACCCAGTGAGATTGTTGAAGTCACCCTGGGACATGGCCTCTTGGATGAGATCCTCGACAACACGGTCGATGCCGTACTTAGTCTTGATGGCGTGCTTGCGAAAGTGATTTCCGCCCTTGGACATCAAAGTTTTCTCTCCCGCCGCCGCCTTTTCGATGCGGTGCTCCAGGACGCGCTCTTGAGCCTTCATGGCGCGCACCTGCTGGTACTGCTTCTGGCGCTGGAAGGGTGTGCCCACTCCAATGCCCTCGTTGGACAAATACTGCCGGTGCTGCGGCGCTGTGTGCTTGATGTCGAACTCCATGGCCTCCTCCTCGTCCTCCTGGATGTTGCGCCTGCCCTTGGCGAACTTCTCCTGCAAAACTTTGAAGGCCTCGTCCACCTGCTGGAAGCGTTCGGCACTGGCCTCCTCGGTTCCCGAGTCCGGATGCACGCGCTTCACCAGATCCAGGTAAGCATGACGCACGGTATTCTGATCCGCCGCCTCGTGCACGCCCAGGATGCGAAAGCATTGCTAAAGTTTAAAGGAAGTGATATTGCATAATGGGTGGGGAACGAAGAGGAAGCCTTTTGCACTCACCAAGTAGACTTCCCGGCGTTTCAGGTGCATTAAACGACGGCAGTTGCACGCCAAAGATCCGTTTAATAAGTTTCCAGCCAGCCACATTTTTTGCTGCTCTTATTTTAATATTAAACAAACCAGTTTAAGTCCTCTTTTTTATTCCGCAGCCTGACGTTTAAATTCATTGCAACTATTATTAACATTTGTTTACGTTTTTCGATGCGACCAGCTGATGAATCTGTTTGTGTTTGTGGGCTGTCATACATATTTACATACTGCGGTATTTTCGTAGTATTTTTTTTTTAATTATTACCCAGGGATGGGTAAGCGGTTTAATTTTAATTCTAATGTACATTACATTGGTAAAATTATTTTTAAAATTTAATAAATAAGTTTTTTTGTAAATAAGCCATTAACACAAAATGTTAGACAAGCTATACAAAAACATTTTGGTTTTCAGTCTTAGAATCTTAAAAGGATATAAGTTCAAAACAATAAAAGGTTATCTACAGACCTTCTGTAATCTGCATAAGTAAATAAATTGGTCGGAAGTTTCCCTTTTGTTTTTATTTATCTAACTTCTATCCTATTAAGATTCTTAGACTCTAAAACCAAAAGGTTTCAACTACACTACATTTTTCTATAGATAAATCTGTAAGGACGTTGTAACCAATCACAATGAAACTAATGTATTTCTAAAATTTAAAAATACATTATTTTATTTATTTTTAACTCACTTTTAAGAAAGAACAGGAAGATGAATGTTTGCTTGAATAAATATTGAAGCGTGTTTGCCTAAGTTTTGTAATGCGTGTTAGCTCTCAATGAACGTCTAACCCAAATCTTCTAAAGAAAAAATATTCTTTGAGAGAGACGCAATGCTTCACCACTTACTTGATTCAATTAGAGTCTGGTGATGACCAAATCTGCAAACTAGCAACACTCATCTGCAATTCAAAACATCTTTCATGCTCTACATCGATCGCAAACTTATAATTGTTTTAGGTAATTGTGTCATAATTAAAAGAAAATAAGATAAAATTCTCTTTTTTTGGGGCAAGTGATGAAATGGAGATTGTTTCAAATAAAACGAGGTAGAGTTTTCCTTTAATTTATAAAAACCTTGTCTAAATAGGAAAATATTTTTGTATTAAAAAATTTTGTTTAGTTTTGACTGGAATTAGATAGGCAAGATTTAATTGATCTGGCGGACTTGTTACCCTGATTTTTTTGGGTAGCCGGTCTGGGCTGTTGTTTGCGTTTTGTTCTATTTTACTACCATCCCGTTTGGCCAGTTTGATGTGGCCCATTAGCATATATACAAACAGGATATGCACATGCATGCTCCAAATTCTTTTGGTTCACCATTCCGGAGATTAATCTGTGCCATGCTACCAGTCTATTCATCATCTTCCACAATATCGGGCGTGTACAGATCGAATACTTCGAGGAATTGTGCCACCTTCTTGCCTATATAGCCGCCCAACAAAATGCCAGGTATGATAGTGACCATGAGACCAACATATTTTAATTTACTCCGCCTCGAAATATTAGTTAGTTCTTTGAAATCTTTGTGAACATCTTCTCGGCCGAAAGGCATTTTTTATATTTAATGTTATTTATATAATGGTTACTGCTTCAGAGTTTTTAGGAAATCAAATACGTTTTTCTGATGGAAATGTCAAGACTTTCTCCAACCAAATATGGACAGGCACACCCCAGAACCTAAAGTCGGACACAAAACCCTCATCGAGCACTGGTCGTCGGAATATTTGAGTGTTCGCCCTATATGGCACTTCCGTTCTGCTGGCACCACCGTCTGATTTTGTCAACTGTCTGATTGTCCCTCTTCACTTGGCATGCAATTGTCTACTTTTCCATCTAAGAAATACTTTTATGGTGGTTTTAAATTTAAAATATTTGGATGGCAGAAGATAAAATTTGTGTACTCTTTTTCGGTTCAACCGAGCGTAGAAAGGATGGTCAAAGGTTGGGAAAATAGTGAGTTCAAAATAGCAGTAATTAGAGAAATATTTTTTTTTTACATTTTCTTGTTATCAACCACTTTCAACATAGTCAGCAGAAGTCTCTGCTATGTGAAGACATAAACAACTCTCCCCAAAAGTAATCTTAATTATATACTCGAAACCATAAGTTCTTGTTTGTAAAAAAAAAAAATGAAAAACAACCCATTTTGAAATGGATTGATGCAAGTCTAATGATATGTTTACCCCATAATTATGTCGGTTTATTTGGTGTAGGTCAGTGTAAGCTCACTCATTAAGGAGAATCTGTTATATATTTGTAATCACGGAATAATCCAGGAGTTATGTGAATTTTACGAATAGAAAAATAAAAGAGGAAATGAAAACCTAATTTTTCATTCCGGTTATTAGATAGAACTGACAAGCGGGCGTCGATGCACTCGATCAAGGTTAGTCAAAACGTCAGTTTCCGAAAACAAAAAATTATCTAGGGTGCTTTGTACGTTACCAATAAAATATCTAAAATGTTCCACAACAAATTTCATTTGTTCGTTTGTTCGAACAAAGGAAAATAAGATAGACTTTAGAAATGACAAGAAATTATCCCTTTTTATTTCATGATTTATGCAATAACAGCGAGTAGGAAAAAAATAAATACAGGTTGTACCTTTAGATTTCCACTTATCTAATTTTATTGTTCACTTTATTTTATTGACCACTCCTTTTAAAAGCGTTCTTGTCTACGTCTTTTTCTTTAGCTCTTCCGTTTGGCATTTCGCACCTTTTACACAATTCCTCGTTTCAAAAGGTTCGTAATTTTAATTGCGGGCGGAAAAAACCCACCATTTACTGCACGTGTTCTATTCAATTTTGTTGATTTACAAGGACAAGGACAAGTAGGTACCTAAACTGAGTACTGTAGTACACTTATGTGACGTAAAATTGGAAAAAAAAATTAGGAACGTGGAAGAAATATTATTCTAACTTAAAAGGTGGCAGCAAAAGGACAAGAGTGTTATATGATCAACTCTTTTTTTGCTGACAAACCCTTCTAAATGGTTCTCTGCTTGAGTCTTTCGTTTACCCTTAGTAATATATACATATGTTATGAGGCTTCCATTTGACAATTCGCATGTTTTGCACAGTTTATGACTGCGTGAGATCCCGTTTTTTTAAAGGATTAAAAACTTAAAGCAAACGTGATATGAACACAGTCATACAATATAAATAACGGAAAAATAAACAATTTATCGATACAGCATAGGAAATTTTATTTTACTTTCAAAAACATAAAACTTTGTGTAAATAAAGGCCTACACAATTACCGAACCCTTAAATTCAACTGGCGTCAGGGATGGACAAGGGTGTAATCAATCCTCCAATCCTCCTTTTATGGCCCACTCTATTACAACGGTACACCCTTTTAGCAAGTTCGTTTCTTAAGTCTTTCGTTAGACTGCAATAGATTCCACTTTGTTTTGGTCCCGCGTGGGTTGTTTGAAAACAAACAGCAACCCAAGGACCGGAAAGGCACAGGTCCTGTGTAGTAATGTGGAATTACATAAGAAATAAGAAGACTAAAAAATTAACACAGCCAACAAAAGAAGGATAACAACCAGTCTAATACAGCAAGGAGATGTTAAAGGACTTATAGTGTGACAATCCCTTATTTATGGTCCAGTCTACTTTGTTGGTAAACCCTTTTCAGCAGGTTTGTATTTCGTGTTGTAAATTCAGCTTCCGTTTGACCCTGCGAAAATGTTAGATAAACAAAAAAAATTCCAGGCTCGGTGGGAGGGTAAAACCAACCATCAACGACACATGTTCACGGGCAATTAGTTGAAATTTCCAAAGAAACAAGGACGGCGCGTCTAATCCTGCCGAGAATTGTGCGCACACGTATTTGGCCAAAATCAGCAAGGTAGCATTTCCGCGGCGAATTCGCAGTGCCGGTTGAGTTTCCGAGCCGTCTTTTAAGCCGATCCGATCGGCATGCCGGTTAGCCGGCCGATAGTGAGCTGTTGGGAATCGGAAGCACTCGGAGGCGAGTGCCTCAGTATGACTTCGACTGTGGCGCGTTGTGGACGTTGTTGAGAGGCTGCGGCGAACACGAGGCTAAGACAAGTGTATGTATCGATCTGGCCAAGTCTGTGTGAGTGTGTGGTTGTGAGCCAACGAACGAACGAACGAAAGCCGTTAAGAAGTCTGAGAAGAAGGCAAGGCATAAGCGGCCATAGGAAAATCTGTAAAACGGGCACGTTGAGCTCTTTTATTTTCTTCGCCTGTCTCGCATTTCTACCTTTTGCCGCTCGCCTCTACCTTCTTTTCTGGCCTGCTCTTTGCCTCCTCTTCTTACCTTTTTGCTGTCGTGTCTTGTGGTCTTTTAACTGAGTATCTGAGTCTGAGTGTGTGTGTGTGTGTGTGTGTGTGCGTGGACTGAAACTTCAGGTGCAGCCGCGTTGATTTTCTTGAACAAGTTTCAGTCTGAGTTTGGCCTTCGTGTGGCATGGTACAGTAAACGCTCCCCCGGATTTTGTAGATCTCACTGGTCTCCTAACAATAAGTGATTGTGCAGTCTGTGAATGTATTTGCCTCGAAACTGGATTTTATTCAATTGTTTTGCCAACCAATGTGTTTGATTTTGTGTATGTGTGTTGCTTGTTGGCTAGCGAAAAAGGATTTCTGTGCATTTTAATGGAGGCGCGTGCTTGGTTCGTGTGTGTTTTGTGAGGAAACTGATAATTAAAACAAGAGGAATTTTACAAAAAGTGAAATTAACAGTGAACATTGAGGACATATCTAAAAAAAAAACAGTGCATAAATAATTAAAATTAAACCATTAATAGAAGGGATACTAGCAATTGATTCAAGAATTTCATTGAAAAAATAATAATTAAATAATAATATATTTATTTAAAAGAAGTTAACTGGAACAGAGCTTTGCCGCTATATGATTTTATGTTGTTTTTAACCAAACCAAGTTAGTTGAACTTCTGGTATAATTTGTTCTCCCTGTTTTCTTTGCTTCTTTTTATTGTGAGCTGTTCGGTTTTTACCAGTCCATTAACTTGTCTGTGCCTTTTGCACTTTACTTGGCTAACTGACATTAGACTACCGCCAATACAGGTACCTGTGTGTGTGTAAGTAGTCCATCCACAGGGAGTAACACACTCTGGTACTCACTTCACATGCCAGCTGCGCATTTACGCTCCCATTAACCGGGTAGAAATAACAAACATACGGGAAAAAGAAGCAACAACAGCACCAGAAACTGGCCAACAAGTGTTTTGCGCAATGGCCAAAAGAAATGGTGCGGCCAGAAGCAACCACAAAAAGTTACCGAAAAAATAATTGCACTTTTTGAGCATCAGGTTGGGCCAGAAACAAGTGCAGCCTGTTTCAGTTAGGTAACTTGAGTATAAACTTACTTAAAAGTTTGTGGCTTAAGTCATTTGTTTGGATTTTCAATCTAAGAGAATTCCTTGAAACCGTTCCTCACCAGGTTTTCACCTAATTAACATAAATATTTCTTCGAACACTTTGGTGAGCTCAAAACCAAAATGTTCCCAACATTCCGAAGACGTGCTCTGACTTCTTACGAGAATTCTTGGGTTCTCTTTCACGGCATGCATAATTAAACAGAGACCCAACCCCATTAGAGAAACTATAGATAGTCAGACTAGCCGAACCGATCATAAATTACATTTATGTGACGCGTTTTAGCTTTGCTTCTTTTTTAATCTTTTAATCAACTTAAATATATCTCACAGCAGTGCAACACTGGCCTTGTCCATTAAAAAGTTTATATAAATATAAAGAAAATAAGCACCAAAAAGTTGCCATAAAAAAAGACTGACACCGCCGTTGTCGGGAAAGGGGAAACAAAAAAAAAACCGTCGTTGTTGTCGCTTTTGTTGACCTCAAGGATAACCAGCTGACATGCCACACACATTGGAATACTAACCATTCTCCAGCGATACACATCGAACCTATATAGTGGTTATATATATAGCTACAGCTGCATTAATAAGAGGTGAGTTGCATATTGAAACGGCTGCGAATGAGATGGAAAAGAGTGGAAAAGTAAAAGAGTTTCGAACTAAAATGAATATCGGTTGAAACAGTGTCATGTCTTTACACTTTAATCTATAGATGACGTTATATTCTTCTGCTTTTAAGCTGACATCACTGCATTCCATCACCACAACAATAAGATACAACTATCAATCAATAAGCAATAATGAACTAAAAACCAATTTCAAGCCACGCCTCATTTTAAGTCATTGCGCAAAAATTCGATTATATCTGCATATGTGGCCATAAACAATGCCATGCTTTCGTTTTATCCAGCAATTTGCAATTAAACTTCGCTTAATTGTATTTAAATAATTGATTGATCTCCCTGATGGAGTGTGGTTATGCTGTGGACCATATAAAAACTTCAATATTGATTCCCACTTAGCCATAAAAAGTAGCACACGACAACACGAACAACAATAAGAACAATTTCTTTTACTTTCTATTAAACAAAACCTAAAAAAGCTTCGATTGTCTGTCGGCCGTGTCTGACTCGCCTTTGTTGTCACATTCATTCAATAAAGGCCAAGTCGGGTTCCCTTTCCCTTCCCCGCCGACTCCCCTGGTAAGACGAAAAGCGAGAGCTACCAAAACAGTTAACCTCAATTTCAAGACGCACTCTGCACGCTGTTGTTGTTGCTTAATAACAGAAACCGAAACAGCCAGCATACAAGTAGTAGAAAATTTCACTCAACTTAAAGTGAAAAGCAGAACAAATGACGTACAAGCACAAAAGCCCTCTCATTGGTTTTGTAAACAACCCACAAAAGTAATGTTTGCTCTTTTTTTTGGCAATGCTATTTGGCAAATATAAATAAACTCGTTTCGGTATGGAAATTTGTGCCATGATTAAGGAATCTCTAGAGAGATGAGTTCTACTTAAGTCATTTCCATAACTTGGTAAAAAGTATCGAAACGAGTAAAACTTGTTTTAGCGCGTGCTTTATGGCTAAAGTCGCTATGGCTTAGTCATAATTTGTATATTGGTATTTGGCTCACAGCATCTAAACGGAAGTTGTGGCTTTAAGTGTAAAATATGGCCTCAAAAGTTTGTTTAAGAACTTGAAAGTAAATGCAAGTTCGTTGCCTGAGTCTTTCTATTTGGCGGTGTTTCTATTTCGTTTTTTAAAAACGTTTAAAAGTGCAGTCAAACTTTATTGTTTATTTCAGCTGTTATATAAATATAACTCCCACATTTTGTAGACTTTTCCTGGCAATTTGCAGTACTTAGAGTTACGTAGCCAAAGGGTAAACTAAACAATAGACACAGCTTCAAAGGTTTTAAGTTTCTCTGACAGTATGGCACTTAGATGATCTAATCCCTCCATTTCACAGGAATCCAATCAAACCCTGAAAGTCATCTATTAGTTGGGCTATGATGAGTAAAGTATAAAATTCCTCGACCTTTTTTCAAGGCTGATAATTGGCAGCTTACTACAACAGTGTGCAGGTAGATACACACAAACACACCCTAAAAAACACAATAACAATAGGTGTATCAAGGAATCAATTCACAGGTAAAGAATCAAAATCGGTCCTATTTCATGGTCGCTCGGAAAGTGCTAGAAGTCAGATGAAGTCAGTGGAAGAAAATTCATTATGGTGAGGAGAGGATGCTCCCTGAGTAGGTTCACATGAATGACAAATCTCCTGCCACATATCAAGTGTCAGTTAGCCATTAAAAGAATGGAATGTAAGGGCGTTGTCTGTGTAATTTTACGAGAGATCCATCAATAAGCTGATCCGAGTTGAACCTCTGCTAAGATTTTTCCCAACATGCGAGTGGCTTATTATGGAGTGAGATGGATATTCCCTCTGCATGTCTGACGTCCATCAAATCATTAAACAATTACAGCAATTTGATTGGGTTAATAATTTTCTAATCAGCAACTTTTTCCCGGTAACCGAAAGTTTTCGTTTTTGTGGATCTTGAAATTCAATTTTGTTGTTTTTAAATTCTCAACTTCCGTCTCAGGTTCAGCAGTGAAAGTGTCTACGACGAATACCAAACTCATTCTAAAAGCGAATTAATGGTCATCTCTACGCTCTCTATTTCTCTGCGGCAAAAAGCAGCTTAATCACGTTGAAAAGCAGTTGACAATTTCATAAGTTTTCCAAGGTGGGCGCTTTCACGGCGCCATCTGCCATTGCATTGCCCGTCGATTAGTTACAATTGCCACAAATTTTCTTTATTTTCCCCTATCCATGTTTGTGTTTGTGTGCGTTTTCTGTTTTCTTCTTATGTTTTTAATTGTGAGAATTGTATGGAAAAGTGGAGCTCACTCGGCGGGAAAAAGCGAAGCAAAACAAAAAACATTTGACGCTGTCATTGTCGACAATTGTTAAAATGGAAAAAAAGTGATCAAGCTTAGTGAGCTGAACAGCGGAAAACCCCCGGGGAAGCCTAGTTATCAGGCATCACCTTCTAGTTTGCAACTCTCCCAAGCTCCATTCCATTCACTTTCAAGATTATCTTTATTTTGAAGCTGCCGAATCTTCAAAAAAATACTGCCTCAAAATATAATTCACATGACTGGCTCCCAACACCGCATACATACCCAAAACACAATGATTCCTCAACTGACTCTTGCGCAGACTGTCTGACTCTTGACTTTGGTGTGCACATTTCTGTTAACCTGTTTGGACGTTTGGCTGCCTTTGCCTTTTTGGCTGCATTCTTGACGGCTGCGCGTCTTCGGGCCACGCAACTAACGTCTTCGGTTTCAAAAAGTCGCTAACAAAAACAAAAAATTAAGAAACTGATACTGATGCCTCCAGGGTTTTCGTGTGTGATAGTTATACTCTTGGGGAAGGCTTTCTGCAGATTCGGTTAAGCCACGGCTTTTAGTTGTTTGGTGGATTAAAATCAGAATTTGGTTCCAGCAACATTGTTTTTTTTTTTAATTCTGTAAAAGAAGAACTTGGATTACCCTTGACTTTTTAAAAGTCTTGACTCTTTGTGTGGGTTTAATATTTTTTTTTACTTTTTGGTTTACATTTTTAATAGACTTTAAAAGAATTTAATGTATGACTTTGATCGAATCATTAAAATATATTAAGTTCGATGAATATGAAATGGCATACTAACAATTTAAAAATATTTTCTTAAAATACTTCTCTAAAAATAAGCAAGTTCAATATAATTTGTTTATTTATTAAAATTAGGTATTGACATGTATTACCTCTTTACTACATACATAACCTATTAGGGTCTATCTGCTAAGTCAAAAACATTTGAACTGTTTGAAATTGTTTAAAATATGGAATATTTTTTATAGTTCCATAGCAAGGTTGAAAATTTCGGGGTTTTGTTAGAAGATATGTTAGAGAAATTCGTTGTCGTTGTGTTTGTTGATACAATTTCTTCTTTATTGTTTTGATAGCGCTTCAAGATATCACGGGCGTGCCATCATTCCCTGGTTGTTGCTTTTTGTTATGGCTTATAACCTGTTGTTGCTCTCTGTTTGATGAGTCGCTGACTTCATTTTGGCATTTCGGTGGGTTTTTCAGTGTTTTTTTTTTAGTTAGGTGCGGCGCATTGCATATTTCAGCACTTAAACTTCTTCGCTCAAGCAAGTCATTCATTTTCAGTTACAAAACCATCAACCTGGGGCAATGGAAAACAAAACTTTTCCTTGTCTATTTACAAATTAAATATTAATTGCACTAATCACCCACTCCGGCGCCCCCGCCGCGCTTCTTGGCGTTTTCTGCTTGTGAAAGTGTTGGCCAGTAGAAATCACTTGACCATTTTGTGCCCAGCTTTCGACGGCTCTTGCTGTACAGTGTACACGAAAACAAATGAATGTTTTTGCTGCTGCCGTTGGCGGTGGCAAGTTACCCGAAAAAGACAAGTACAAATTTATGGATAGTGAAAAGTTTAGTTTGCCTCGAGGAAAATCAAACAAGTATATTCATTTCGCACTCAGTCGGGTCATAAGGAACCAATTGGCATGCAAATAACTTTAAGTGACCCATAGATTTACCACAGGCTAGTCCTTCATAGCTCATTAAACCATTTTATTTTCTTGACCGATAGAAACGCCATTAAACTCTCAATGGCTTAGCCGCAGCTTTGGCCACAAACAATTCATGTAACCCAAATACCAAAGCATTCAAAAACAACAAAAAAACAACAAAAAACTTACATGCCACAAGCCCGAAACTAGTTCATTGGGTCTCTCCACCGATCGGCCAGCTGCCCCAGCTGGTTTTTCTCTCTGCTCCCTGCGGCTTCGGCTACCTGACCATCGAAATTAAACACAAATTTTTATGTTGAGCCAAAAGATCAATAGCTGCAAGAGGGAAAAGAAATCACGAGGCCCGAAAGAACATAAATTTACATAAAAATCTGGTTTCTTCTCGATGTCCCTCTCTTTCCCCCATGGGGTTTGGTGGCCATAAAGTGAGTCTCATAACGGTTGACTGGATTATGGAAAGCTTAATCCCAATGAGAGTGAGTCTGATCAAAGAACAAAGAAGCCGCGATCTGATATTGGATAGCCAGAACCCTAATAAACAATTGTGGGCATTTATGTGGTGATTCGTTAGCTGATTAAATGTTCTTTAATACAATTTTTAAAATTAATAAAGTAAAAAAACATTGATAGCACTGTGCACAAAAATAATTCCATTAAGGTTTAAAACAAATATTTTGCTATACAAAAGTAAAAAACCTTTCTGATTGATTGAATTAATTAGGCAAAAGCCTGAATGGAAAAATCACTCTATCACAGTGAAATCCGATCTTTTAGCTTATATAGAACTGATTGTAACTGATTAATGATATGTATTTTCACTCAACTAGCTAATATATTAGCTGATCAGAACTTATCAGCTTTAATTATTCAAACCATAAATTCCGTTTAGCTTATTAAATGGGTCCAAGTCAAATCTAATCGATTTGAGAAATAAATTAATCAATTTACTTTGATGTCTCTCCTGTTAACGTTTCAATTAAATTAAAAGAAACCAATGCTGCATTTATTATACATTAAGCTGTCCAGCCTAGATTGATTTACTCGGCTTGATTGCTGTCCACAAGTTAAATGTTTCTCTAACTGATCTCAATTGATACTCAAACACCCATCAAATTAAAGAAAAACACTGAAGTCTCAGCGATTCTCCATTTCATTTAACCGCTTCACTTAAGAGCTCTGTGTACTCTCTCCATAAGCATTTGATCCTCGTTTTTGTCCCAGTTTCTCCTCAACAACTTCCTCTTCACTCCTGACACCGAAAAAACTAACTCAATTTGTAAGAAATGGTAAAAAGCAATTGACCTTCAGGCCAAAAGAAATCAAAGTAAAATAATATTTGGTCATTAGTTGGGCAGACACAAAAACTGAAAACGTGTTTTTAGCCGCTCTGCTCCCCCCCTCTCTCCGTTGGCCAACATCGATTTGTGTGGCCAATATTGGTCTAAGCAAAAAGAAAACACAAAAACAAAAGGAAAACCAGCAACCAAAAACACTGAAAACGCTCCCCAGACAAGTGCGCAAGTGAAAGTCCCGTCTTTACTTTGCTAAAAACAAAAAAAAAAAAGTGGGCTCGTGTGAAGATGGTGGCCAATGCGAAATGGAAATGGAAAACTTAAACGCTGACTCTAAAAGGCAAACAAACCGGCAGCAGCAGCTGCATTTCCAATCACCAAAATCGAAAACCAGCGGCACAAAAAGTTCACCAAAAATTATGTACCTCGTTTGACTTTTACCATTTGCTCAACTTAGTCATCATTTAAAGGTATTCGTTTGGATTTTGATTTTGCTTTTGTTTTCCGCCGTCTCCGTTGGCTGGCTAAATGTCGAAGGTGTCATCAATAATGGCTGCAGACCGGTTTGGTCACAGATCGTTCCGTTTTCTTGTTGATATTCGCTTTGCATATATCACAGTGGTACATGTGTGTGCCTAGAAAATATTTGAATTTTGATTGCGACTGACGCAGCCATGAGTTTTTCCACACTCTTGATGCCGATGCAGTTTTTTTCCTCCATTCGATGGCGATTGCGAAACTCACAGCTTCGACGCGGATGGAAAAGGTTTTTCCATGTTTGGTTGCCCAACTCTTTTGTTCTCTGTGAAGGCTCAGATCGTTATGGGGGTGATGATGAGTGGTTCTCTTTTGCGGAAGCTGTCAAGTTCGTTGCCTAAGTCTTTCGTCTTTTGTAGAGTTAAGTGTGTTTTTCCCCTTCGAGGATACTCAAAACAACTGATTCATTATTTTAAATGATTTAGGTAACAAGTTTGTTTAGGAATTTACACCAAAACTAATCAGCTTGTTCTAATAATTTTAATTATCTATTTTTGCCTTGTATGTTACAAAAATTAAAAACAAAAACTTTTCACTCCGCTTTTTCGGAGTCTGTCAAGTTTGTCGCCTAAGTCTTTTGTTTTATTTTTGTTTTATTCTAAAGTGACATTAACTTTAAACTTTAAATTGTTTCAGTCTAGGATAATCCTTTTTAAACTAAATCTATAGTCGAGTTACCACCCAAACCATTAAGATTGCTCAATAAATTTAAATTTGCTATCTCCAGCTTAATCAACCTTTAAACGGTGTCAGTCATGGGAGTTACGAAAAGCCACACTAAACGACTTCCCATGCCGCCCATTTTCATGCAAATTGTTTTGTGAATCTTTCGAAACGATGGCTAAGCCATTCGATGAGCTTAGGAAATACACACCGAAACATAATCGAAGCCAAATCAATGGGCAATAAAACACAGACACTAAATCATATAGTATAAACCTGCACCCAGACCTTTCACTCTCTTTGGTCTTTTGTTTATTTACATGCTAAACGGATGGTATTTTTACCTTTTTATTACTTATTAGCCAAACAAACATTTGCATACCAGCAATGTAAGCGGTTGCAGCTTGCAGTTTGAGTGAAGAGTTGAAAATATTGTTTGCTAACTCTTGTAAGCCTCCTGTCTCCGTGCTTCGTGCTTCCATCATTAGCTGTGATTATATAAGCTGCTGGCCAAATATTTTCCAGGGTGTTGACTTCTGACGGCTTTAAGTTGAATTATTTCCGCAGGCTGTCAATCAAGAAATTAGTCTCGTGAATGAATGGAAATTCTGTATTATTACAGTTATAGACAGTTAAATCGCCTAAAGGTATTTAGGCTAATATTTGTCTTTGGAAAGTTAGCAAATGTAAATATAAATAGTTTGCAGACTTTTTAAACTTTTTAACGCTGATTAAAAGATGATACAATTAACTACTTACAAAAGTTTATTAGAGCGATATGCTTATTGTTTTAATTTTCAAAAATTATAATTTTAAGAGCTATGTTTTCAGGTGTTTCTGGATTAAAAAAGAAGCAATTTAGTTATAGTTTCAATTGGGTTCATAAGTTTGAATGTGATAACATAAGATTATTATTTATGTTGCTATTAAAGTATATTTTTATAGCTACTTTGCATGTTCCCCCTACTCTTATAATGATCTCGGCTGTATATTTTAATATTAAATTTAAATGAATCTTCATCAAACACCTTATGCTGTTTAAGGTGAATTCACAGTCAGCTAATGACAATGGTGGCGTCTTTGGTTAGGTCAAAGCCTCCCACCACCGCCCACGTCTCCGCCCCCTTTTCCTAGTGTGTGTGCGCTTCATTAAACAGCAAAGTAAATAAATGTCTGGGTAAACCTCTATAATTTTTGGCGCCTTTGCGATGAGTTGACTTCAGTTAGACTCCCAGCAACTTGGCTCACACCCACAGACAAATGTTTATGCTGTTGGGCAAGTACATGGACAAACAGCCACAAACACAAACACAACAGAGCAAAACAGTTAGCTATCGAACAAGTTAGCTGTTTGACGGCTGCAAGTTGCTTTCTGGGCCAAACCGCATAGTCAACTAATTGCACAAAAAATGCGGCTTGCGGCTTTTCAGGCAGCAGCAGCAGCAGCTGCAGCTAGAGTTTCAACTTTAAACTGAGAAAACTCCAGGCGAAGGAAAACAACGCATTGCATAATTCATTGCCCTTTTGCTTATATTAGTAAGTATTTTAATTATGATTTCTGAGCGCCGAGGGAAATAAACATAAACAAGAGTTGGCATCGCTATTTTTCTTAATTAGCGCTGAGTGGTGCGTGCAATCTTAGCTTACTTGCAAATTATTTTTTGCTGTCTTTTTTTCTCCTTCAATAAAAGCCGCCAAGACCTGTCTGGGTATAAGCCGCTTTTCAATGGCTTTTATTAAGTTTTTTTTAATGTTTTTTTTTTGTATTTTGGGCTTTAAGCCTTTCATTCGCATGCAACAAAGTTATCTAATGTTTTGACTGTCGGTGTATTTGTGTATCTCATTGCAAATGAAACATGTGGCAGGGCGTTTGCCTTCGCGTTTGACTAAATTTTAAGCCGAGATTGAGATTTCTCTCAGAGACAATTTGCGGAAGTTGTTAATGGACTTGGTCTGCGACTGGTCTGCGAGTTGCGTTAGGGGTTTTGTATTACAAATGCAGTTAAGAAACATACACCGCTTTATTTACACTTTGTCAATCAGCAATGTATACACGTCTCAAGACTAAGGCAAACGAAAGACTTAAGCAACAAACATGAAAGTTAAGTTGTGAAATGATGAAAAATGCAGGGTCTATCAAGTTTTAAATATAACTAAAATGCTAATGCATTGGTTTGACATCAATCGTTAAATGGGACACATTAGCTTACTATTGACTTTTCCAGGTCAATGACTTCACCCCCCAAAAATGTTAGCCTTAAGCCAACCTCCACCCCCAAAACAAGTTCAGTTAGCAAGCAAATATAGTATTTATAAAAACTGTAACAACATGCAACTGTACATCTTGTGTTAGCTAGTCTATAATTACTTGGCAATAACGGCAACCTTGCGCCTCGATCTCCGCTTACAAAGCGGTGGAAGGTGACGAGGGGCGAGGCTCACGAACAGACCCCACCCCAGGCACCCCAGACACCTCAAGCACCCCAGACAGACTTTATTTAGCTTCGGATATGAATGAAAAGTCACACACACTCAGAGACCTGACAAATGCAAACAAGTTCAGACGAAATCGTGATAAATGACAGCCAAATCGGAATAACCTTAAACTTTGGGTTGGTCTAAATAATAATTTTCAACCCAAATTTTGACTCTTTGCTCTGGTTTTAAATAATTTTGGAGCAGGTACAACATGCTTGTTATTTACGTATATTTTTATTACATTTATTAAGGTGAATTTATAATGAGGTTAAGTAATAATTGTATTTATATAATACAGTCAAGAGGGTTGGGGTTATTTAATAAATTAGGTATGAAGGTCTTAAGTATTAGTTAGGGTCTTAAAAAGTATGTTTACTGTTTCTTCTCCAGACAGTTTTCAAATACCTTTTTTTTGTAAATATATTTTTATTGCCACATTAGAAATTCCCCATCTCAATGACCGTAATTAATATTTTCTTCGCGAAAGTCATCTTACAAAAATCCCAGTATCAAATAAAAGCAACGCACTAAAACGAACATTGGATTTATTTGTGGCTCACCAACGACCTCGAGGAGAGAAGGGGGGTTTTGGGGCTAGCTAAGTATATGCAAATTCTTTTGCAAGCTGCGGTTTACGGACTTCTCGACAAACTTTCTAAAACCGCATTCACTAAACGCGAATGGCCGCAGGAACACGTGCTCAGATCACAGTCAAAGCTTCAACCTGGGACTGAGTCAGCGTGGCATAAATTTGCTAATCATTACCTTTTATTGGTATATAGTGTGTGTGAGTGCGTTAGGTGTGAATGAGGCAACCAGTTTTTGTGATTATTATTTCTTTTTTTTTGGGTGCCTGGGCGAGGCCACTAAACCAATTTCCTTTGGCTTATTGGATTCAACACCAAAACTGATATATATATTTTCACTTTTTCTGATTGCAGATTGGTAGCAAAACCCTGCGCTTAATTGGGCATTAAATCGGGCCAAAATGAAACAATCGACGGCAGCCAATTCACATTGGCTGGCCGCTTTGCTGTCGTCGCTGCTGATTTTAAATCTGCTCCACTTAATCGGAGCCGACGAGGCGTTTTCGTGTCCAAATGGTAAGTTAACCTACTAGTAGTGCCAACCCAAAATTAGATACGGTTTCCGAATTGCATTTGCAACACGTGCGTGGCCAGCGGACGCAGGTGTGGCACATGAGCCAAGCCAAAACTTTGCGCATAAATCAAAAGCGAATATAATTGTTTGGGTGTTTCTATTGGGTGTGCTCCAAGCTGGCAATTATGTCTTTAAGAATTCCTTTTGTCTTGAGTGTTCTAAGCTCTGTTAATTGCGTAATTGATTGTCTTTGATCGAAGCGTGGTATGATCAACCGTTTCCGGTTGTTAACGTGTCTGAAGAATTTTCAAAGGCGACAAGGTAACAGATGCACCAGGAATTTAAAGATGACCCAAATTAATAACGAAGCTGAATTGGTTTGAGCATTTTCTTACTTTTTTCTCAATTACTATTAATTTCACGATGATTTTGAAAAACCAAAATGATAGATTAACGATGACTTGTAGAGTTTCTTCCCGTTCTGAACCTGAAAATCAAATGTAAAGCATAAAATTTCTTCGATAAGCAGTTAAAGGTCAAAAAAATCAATCAGGTCTTTTCCCTTGGTTATTAATTATTCACGAAATTTGTAATCCCTCTTAAAATCTAAAAGGGAACCAATTTATCATACTTTAAAGCTATATACATGTTCTTTCCATTTTAAGCTTATCTTCTGATAGGCTTAAATGAAGTTTTAACTTTGTTTTTGTTCCTAAAAAAGTCAAATATTTATTCCTCAGTGTAGGCTCAGCCATATTTGTGTCATAAACATATCGCATACGTTTGTGCCATAAAAATTCTTTGGCTAATGACAAAATCCACAAAAGCCATAAGCAACCTGCTAAACGAGTTAACACTCGACAAAACCTACAAAATCAAAAAAAAAACGAACCAAGGGACAAGAACATTTCCTTTAAAAACAAACAAAAGAAGAGTCACAGGCTAAAAAAAAAAAAAAGCACCAGGGGCACATAACTACATATGTATAAGCATAGCAAAATGTTCATAACTCTTATTATTTATTAGAGCACAAAATGGTTCGGAGTGTAGTAAGACAGTGCACATATCATTATATTTCTTTTAAACCGTAACGATTGCATAAAAATAGGGCGCCACAGATTTCGCGGTTTGTGGGCGGTAAAAGGGGCGGGCAAGTTTTGAAACAAACTATCTGCGCTTGTTTCTAGAAGTCTGTGCCCAAAATTTGGTGGTTCTAGCTCTTATAGTTCCCGAGATCTCGACGTTTGTACGGACGGACGGACGGACGGACAGACGGACAGACGGACAGACAGACATTTGATCGTTTACAGTATTTGCTTACTCTTCGAGTATCGCAAATAAAAACCGCTGACAAGAAATACAATTCAGTAAGCTAAAAAGTGTGCAGAAAATGTGTACATGACGGAAGTTATGACCAGGCTAATCAATCAATATGGAGGGGGAGCCAGAGGGTGGTGGAGTACTGCCCATAGGCCTTTCACTTAACATTGCCACCTACAACACAAGTGAGACGGGTAACCGATAACAGTTATTACATACACTATGTGCCAAACTTGTTTCTCCTCTCGCCCATTACCATTTTTTCCCCTTCGTAGAATGCCATGACAGCATATACACCATATAGAATGCTCCATAAGAAGAATTCCCAACTCCAGACTTGGGCCCCACACAAACGAGATTTCTTAACGGTTTTCCGCTGTTGCAGCAGTTATTTTTTTTATTTTTCCTGGCCCGACTGAGTGACTGACTGAGCTCCTGCCTGTGCCCACTGTATCCACTGTATCCACTGTGCTGACTTCAAGACATCCACGTCCATCTCTTAACTAGCTGCAGCTTGCTGTGCTGATTAACACTTGTGCCTGCTCACACACACGAACAGACACACACAGCCAAACAAGTTCGTTGCCTAAGTCTTTTATTTTTTAAATATTTTTTCCACCGCACTTAAGTTTTCCATATGCAGGTGTCTATGTGTCGGTGACTTGTTTTAGGTGCAGTCGGTTGGCTTTGGTTGCACACACGCGGGCTCGAAAATAGGCCAAACTGTAGCCAGTTATTGCAGTTTTTCCTTCCATTTTGCTGTTGCATATTGATCGATGCTAATATGTACAACGATACCGACATGGATATGGGCTAAGAAGTGCTGTTTTCGATTTTATGACTCAACTAATGGAATTATGATGATGGGCTATTAGTTGAGCTGTCAAATGTGGAAGATGTTGGTGTAGTGTCAAGCACAAGAAGACAGGGTTATTGGGATTCTCCATTAGAGAATAGTGGTTGGGGAAATACAAAAGTCATATAAAGAAAAACTAATGAAGTATAAACGAAAGGAATTTTAATACAACAATACACTTGTTTACTTTTTTACTTCACTAAAAATAGTAACCAACAATTAATAATAATTATTAAATAATTTATTAACATCTTAACGCAACCTGGCAAAAACTACAAAAAAAGGTTATCCCAATTTTGAAAAAGGTTATTTTTTTTTGTAATGCCATTTTAACTGATCTTATATCAAAAATCTTATATCAAAATGGTTACCATAATCAGCATTTTTGTTTTTTTTTTTACTAGATTGAAAATCAAAAATATTGATCTGTTTGTTTTTTTAATTTTAAGCTAATGAGAGTTTACAAAATATTGTAATAAATTGTAAGGATCTTTGGAGTGGCAACTTTCCCCAATTTTTGACACAGAAAATCTGTGTTAAAATGGCAATTTCCCATCGGTCTAAAAAAATCAATTTTCTAAGCGCGTCTTGAAGCGTTTTGTTCATCCAACAGCCAATCTAAAACAGAAGTTGTACCGCCATCGGCTATTGGCGGTCACTTAAGAATCCCGCCTAACGGTAAAAGCCTCAAATTGATGATGACCAAGCCGACTCAGCTGACAGACTGACAAACACACGATCGCAAAGACTTAGAACAGCAACTTCCACATTTTTGGACACGCTTGAGTAAACGCTGCCGAGCTGCCAAGAGTTTCAAGCTAATTAAATGAGCATCTCTCTCTGTCGGTCGGTCGGTCTGTAAATTCTATGTGGCTTCTCTTCCAAATCCATCCAAGTGTACACTGGCAGAAAATGAATGCGATTTGGTTTTGATAAACGTTTATGGGTCGGCAGGCACACACTTGGATTAGAGCCTCCAAAGTGATTTATGGAGGAGCGACAGTGGGTTACCACCCTATTCGTAAAGCCTTTTTGTTTATTTATGATATTGAAGCATTTAGTAAATCATATAGCGTGAAATAAGCGTGCGCTCAAGTCAAATTAAACAAATTTTTGTTCATATGTGTCGGTTAGGGGAAGTCAACGCTTTTTCACTTCACTGACTTCTGTGTGAACTAAACAAATGGTAGTGCTATAATATACTATAATTGAAAAATCACAAAAAAGAGTTTCTAAGAACTTTAAAAAGGGTTTACACTAATTAACTGGTTTTTAAAGCTTTCTATGCACTCACTGAAATTGAGAGATCTCATTCTCTTCTTAACCATTTTTTTTTCGTAGAGATTTAATGGTTAAGATACCCAGTTACTCAGCTGGCAATGGGGTTAATGAAATGAGCACAGTAAAGAAGATTTATTGCAAGCCACAACCGAGTTTTCACTTTTTCTCGTATTTTACCTTTCTTATTTCTTTGAATCAAAAGAACTACAAAGATTTCGAAATACTTGGTTTTGAATACAGGGCATGGCATACTAATTTTTGTTTTGGAAACTGGTTAATAAGTACGTGTAGTTAAGCAAACCAGATATAATCATCGTAATTATATGCTTATACCAATTACGGAAATGTGATAAACGTTTATGTTTAAAACTCAAACTCGTTTCCTGCTTAGGATTGAAAACAATTGATTTCCAAGGGCTAAAATATAAATAATAACAACAACTTATGACAACACCTAACTAAAAAATTAAAAAAATTTGGTTTAGTTCACTCAACCTACAAAAAGTCAATAAGTACATGTAATTTAAAACAATTTACTTTGACAAAGTGCAAAATTACAAAAAGTAGATATATATGCTTAAATTTGCATATAAAGAAATATATACCCTTGCATGTATAAATCTCACGTGCTTACATATATAAAACTAGATGATTTTTACGTAAGAAATTCTCACATTATTAATTTGGTATTGTGTTCACAAGATCTTTCGTATGCTGCAATCACTGGGCCTGCCCTGCAAATTATATATAGACAATGATCAGTCCCAGTCAGAGTAGACATAGCTCCTAGAAAGAGAAGGCCTGAGGTAAGGAGAGAGAGAGGGGCGAAGCCAAGTCACGCAGCAAACATTTGCATAGGTAATGGCGCAAAGAGCTGGAGAAAAACTTCCTGGCAAGAATTTCAAATATCTGGCACACAATTCAATAAAACTAAAGAAATAACGACCCAGCGAATGCAAAAGTAAAGGCGGAGAACAGAGAAAAAAGCAAAGACGAGGACGGAGACGGAGAGGGAGATGGAGTCTGAAACCGGCTAACCTTGTCCAGTTGCTGTGGCTGCACCCAAGTCGAAGACCAAAAGAATTTCCGAAGCCAATTGGCAGTTACGTGGCTTTAATTGCTCACGGCGAATCGAACTCTGAAGTTCTTGGCTGTCATGGTGACATGGCCACAAGGTGGGGAATTTATCGCAGGCAGTGGAAGAAGTATCTCTTTGGTTTGGCCAGAAGTGAGGGAGAATTTATCTGCAGCCATTAAAAACAATTACGTGGGGCTTGTGTGCTGATTTAGATTTCCATTGAAGCATGTTAGGTAACCCAGAAAGATCGCCAAATGAAATCCAGAAAAATGTCCATGGCTCTCGCCCACTCCATTTCCCCGTTCTTTCCCCCAGCTTTTAAGTGGAACACCTTACAGTTAGCTGTGGTTATTTTGGCATTGAAGCATGGCTAATACCAAATTGCGCTGCGGTAAATGGGCAGACAAATAAATAAATTCGAACAAATTGTGTGGCATATAGCGGTTAACTCAACCAGTCAGGCAAAAACAAATAAGCCACAGAAAGAACGTTAACAATTTTACAGTTGGTCAGTTGGGTGGAGTTGATGGTAAATTGGGTAATGACCACAAATTCTTGAAGCTATCTGATTGATTGAAGATTCAACTGTTCGATTATTAAATTCGGTCTGGAAAAAGTTTTTTGTGGGTAAATACGGTTTAAAAATTAGTTGGAAAATATAAAGATAAAATGAAGTCTTTATTAAACTCAAAAAAATTTTGTTTTACTTAATTATAATCAAGTTAAAAATTTTATTTGGAGTAGGTACTTTATATTGATAGACAATAAAATTGATTTAACAATAACTTCATAGATTTGTCTCAGTTTTCAAGTGGGTCGTTGGCAGCAATGATGCAGACGGATATTTTTATTTTTGGTTGGGATCTTATGTGGATTTGGTATGATGCTGCAATGTGTGTCAATGGATTTGGGCTATAACTCTAAATATGAGACCGTACATGTTATACAACAATTTGGGCTTTAGTAAGAGGAAGAAAAGTTGTTTTCGTTGTAATATTTTTGTATACCAAACTGCATGTCCCAACTATTATTTGGGGCATGATTCGTAGAAAAAAAACTTAAAAGTCGCACATTACCCAATCTTGAACTTTCCATCTAAATGAACTACGGTTTCCACAAGCAATTTGCAATTTTTACCAGTTTCCTTCCACAGGTGGCATTTTGAGTAGCAGCAGGTAGTTAAATCGAAGTAACCTAGAAATTCGCACCTTGATTTCTTTAATTAATGATTGCTCAGAAACGCAATTTTCAATTGACCATGACCATATCGACAGGATGCAGTTTTCGATCAATAAGAAAGCCTGTTTTTATTCGGTTTGTTTTTCTATTTTGAAATTCGAATCTCAATTGGACAAGGAAATCGTGAAAGTCCCCTTTAAGTCACCCATACGAATCATAGTCTGGAAAATCTGTAACAACTAACCGACCCACAGAAAACACCAAAGACAACATTTGCCGACTGCTTTTGTACATATGTGACTTTTAAATGCCAGCGCGTGCTTCTGAGCATAAAAACAGAAAATTGTTTAAATACTTTTGCTTTTTGTTTTGGTTTCGCTCATTGCCAACTGAGCTTTGCAGCATATCTTAGTCGATTTGATTTTAAATGAAAGCTGTCAATCAAGCTGACTTTGAGGCGGGCCGTGTCCAAGTTTTGCGCGCAACTTTCCCATTTTACCAGGAAAACTCTTAGCATTCGGAGGAAAATGAAAGCGTCACTTGATCACCTGACTGCTGGCCACATCTTAAATCTAATCTCGCTTAGCTTAAACCACTCAATTAAAAGTTGATATGCTGCTTGAATTCTTGTTCTCATCAAGACACGCACAGAAAGTGTTCAGAGGGAAATAAATTATGCAAAACGAGTTAAGATGCTGATTGGGGTCACCACACATCTCTCTCTCTCTTTCTTTCTCTTCCCAGTTGGTGGTGATATCAAATGATTAAGAGAATCCGAATTAAATTCCGTGAAATCTTTTTAGGCATTTTAAAGAGGCTTAGTTTGCAGGCAATCATGAATATAAGTCTAACAATAATTTAATGCACACATTTAAGATCAATGACATAAATATAATATTTTGTAAAATGGATGGAAGAAAGTAAACGTATTTAAGATAATTTTTTAAAAACAGTTCAGTTGTTTTAAAAAATTAAACATAAACACTTTGCATTAGTTACAGTGAGCACAAACCATATAATTAAAAAACTAAGCCTTTAGTAAATTAAAAAATTAAGTTTATTACCTATTAGAGCAATCTTGATCTACATAATGTACTTCTATGAACGCATTCATTTTACCTTCTTGAACTAATATATGAATTAATTTTTCTTAATTTTTCAGGTTGGGAACTGCGCGGCTTAAATTGTTATAAATATTTCAATATCAAGCATTCGTGGGATAAAAGCGCCGAACTGTGTCGAAGGTGAGTGGAGTCACAACCATAACCATATGATAATTTCCTTAACCAAGTGAGATGATAAGTAGGTATTTTGTATATTGTGTACTGTGAGGAAGTGAGCGGGGGAAGTGCCGCCAACTTGTTCCGCTCTTTGTCAACGATCGAACCAGAGAAGGAAGCAAAAGCAATCAAGTTTTATTTGGATCCAACAGCTACGCTTGAGCAAATGCGCTACCTGTTGTTCTTGATGGATAGATGGATGGACTGAGGCACTGGGGGATTGATGGATTGATGGAGATAGATAGATCGATATATATGTACTGCTTCCAGCAATTGCCGTTACAGCAGCACATTGCATTTCCGTTGCCGACAGCTAACTGTCAATGCCAAAGTGGGCAGCAAACCAGAGCCAAAAAAGCAAAAGAAGCGAAACAAGTCGACAAGTTGGCTTTGCTGACCAAGTTTGAAATTGTTTTTCAGCCCGACTGGGCAGGGCCACCGATCGATACCTGGGTGATTCATAACCAACTCTTTTTCCACCTTCTCCATTCGAGCGAAAAGAAAGTCGCTGAATGCTTCCGGCAATGCTACGTTCCAGGCTCGTTTCGATTTTTTTTTTTTGGGTGTTAACCTGCACCGCTGACCCAAATATTTGTGAAGTGATCACCTGACCAAGAATCCCCGCGCTGCTCCCAAAAACTGAGAGTGTTTTGATAATAGAGTTGGCTCGGCTTAATGAACGTGAGAATCGTGAGCTGACCCACAGGGCATGTGGGGTGAAAGTTTCTCCAGTTTTTTTTTGGTTGATTCGCCTTTTGGCTGGTGTGTGTGTGGTTTTCGTTAGCGCGAACTGAAAATATATTAATAAAGTTATTGGCTCCAGCTGAATGTCAATGCCCTACGCAATTTCTCCCCGCCATCAGCGGCGTTAAATGGCACTTAACTATGCCCGACACAACGTGACTCCACTCGAAGACCACTGCTCCTAATGTAATTTACATGCCGTAGACCTCGCCCCAGTCAAGTCCAGTGTTCATTTGGATGCCAGTAACGTGGCTGGCTGGGGTTCAACAAACGTTAGCTATGTTTCTTCAAATGGACGATTTGCCAAAAAGTCATATGTACATGGGTAGGTAACAATACGATACAAGTGTGTGGGTATTGTTTATATCAACGCGGGGCGATTGCGTTGACAGGTGTCGTTACCCAGTCCAAGTCCAACATGCGTTCAACTGTGAAGTATTTCTGTATTTTACTTAACTCTTTATTCGGTGAAATTTCTTTTTGGAGTGCGCAGCATGCGAAATTGGGTAGAATGAAGGAAAGCCTCTGACAAGGCGTTAACATTTCAAGTTAACGGACTTTTTACCAAATACATCAAGTTGGTAATGCCTCGGGGCGGAAATTGAACACAGTCTTTAGATAGATGGGTATTTGGATAACGGATTGTATCAATGTGATTTCATAAATCACATTTGACTTTAAATTGTATGTATAAAAGTCCTATTAAGTCAAGAGTAGCCTTCCAAAGGCGTCAATACACAAGATCTAAAAAAAACTCCAATAAATTTAAGGATAAAGTTCAAGCCGCTAAATGGAAGAATCCTCTGGTGATTCCCTGAAAAAGACAAAAGGTGTGATAATAAATTTGACGATATGATACTAGGATATTATATTATACATTTTTAAAGTAAGTAACTCAAGCAAATTATTGAACAAAAGTCGTATTTAAGACCAGAGTCTTGTACAAACTCCAAATATGTAAACAAAGAGAGAAATCCAAAGATATTACAAATTAAATTCGAATATGATTTGCTCAAAAGTTTACACAGAATGTAAATAAGAAAATAACTAAAAATTAAAATAAAAAAACTAGCTAAGCAAATCACAAGATAATAACGATAAGCCTTATTTTCTGTGTATAAATCTGCAAAGTAAACTACAAAAACTTCGCTAGCTAAAAAGATTTCTTTAGTAAGAAACCCGCTAAATGAAAACCCAAACAGATCGAAAAATTTTTGCTTACCTTACCTTACCTTACACGCCCAAGCCATATATAAAAAGCCAATCCAAAAAAATGTGACTTACGGAGCCGCGTCTGAAGTTTTCACTCTTGTGTGGCACGCAGTGGCCAATTGTTGATGGTAAAGAGTGGGGGCAGGCACTCCACTCGCAAGGGAGTGTCTCACATACATAATTTTGTATGCTTTTTCTCGATTCATTTTTTTGGCATGCCACAGCTGCAGTTATTTGCCAAAGGCAGCCACGTCCCACGCGGCGAATGCGTAATGTCGCAATGGCTTTTTGGGGGGGAAAACGAGTTTTTCTCGCTGGGCCCGAAGAACACTCCAAGTTATGAGATTGAAATCAAAGTGAGTTTAGCGATTGGAAATGAAAGTTTTACTCGTACGGCGCCTGATTTCCCCCGATCCACATCCACCAGCATAATTGAGATAGAAACAGAAAATAGAAAGTAAAGCGCAGCTGCATAATTGAAGTTGCATTACGCCCGGCAGCGGAAGCTTGGCCAAGTGCAGCATTTGTACATACTAATCGTTCATATCCTCCATGTCCGACTTCACTAAGAGAAAAATAATATAATTATTGCTTTTATGTTCTTATCTGAATTTTCTATCGGCGGTACAAATGATTTATCCCCGTTTAAAACACAACCATCGGCTCAATAGAAAAATCTTTATAAATTGGCTTAAGATATGATGACAGGTTTTATTTCAAAGCTTTTTAATAACAAGTTAATAAAGTTAGAATAAAGCACAAATACATAAGGTGCATACTGCGTTTATGAAAAGCACATTTCATTCAATCAGTTCATGAATAAAATGAGTGCATATACAACATTTTATGTATTCACCTTCTCACGAAAATGTAGGGCAGGACATCTTCTTAAAAACAAATTATTTTAAATCATAATTAACCACTTATTTAAACTGCATTAAAATTAAAACTAATGTTTTATTCCCTTTACAGATATGGCGCCGAACTGGTGGCCATTGACAGCTATGCGGAGAACAACGAGACGCTGTCCATCGCGCGGGCCAGTGACCCCAACCAGAGGGCCTCGGACAAGTACTGGCTTGGACTGGCCTCCCTGGACGACCTGCGCACAAATACCCTGGAGTCCGCCTCGGGGGCTCTGATCTCGCAGTACTCTGGCTACTGGTCGCTGCACCAGCCGAACGCCGGTTCCGGCGAGTGTGTGGCTGCTGCGTTTGCAGGCAAGTCGCAGAGCTGGGACCTGGGCACCTGTGAGTCCCTGCTCCCGTTCATGTGCAGAGCCCAAGCGTGTCCACAGGGAGCGCTGCACTGCGCCAACGGAAAGTGCGTTAACCAGGCCTTCAAGTGCGACGGCAGCGATGACTGTGGCGATGGAACCGATGAGTTGGACTGTCCCGCTCAGTGCCACTACCACATGCAGTCCGGAGGAGATGTGATCGAGACCCCCAACTACCCGCACAAATACGGAGCGCTGAGCAAGTGTAAGTGGACGCTGGAGGGACCGCTGGGCAGCAACATCATCCTGCAGTTCCAGGACTTTGAGACAGAGAAGACCTTTGACACCGTGCAGATCCTGGTGGGTGGTCGTACCGAAGACAAATCCGTGTCCCTGGCCACGCTGAGTGGCAAGCAGGACTTGACCACGCAGCCCTTCGTTTCCGCCTCCAACTTCATGATCGTCAAGTTCACCACGGACGGAAGTGTGGAGCGGAAGGGATTCCGGGCCACCTGGAAGACGGAGGCCAAGAACTGCGGAGGCACCCTGAAGGCCACCCTGCAGCGACAGATCCTGACCAGCCCCAACTACCCGAAGCAATATCCTGGCGGCCTGGAGTGCCTCTATGTGATTAAGGCCCAGCCGGGACGCATCATCTCTATTGAAGTGGACGATCTGGATGTAGCCGAGGGTCGCGACTATTTGATGATCCGTGATGGGGACTCGCCTATGAGTCACACCATTGCCAAGCTGACCGGAAAGACCTCCCAGAACGAGCGCGTTATCATCTCCACTGGCAACGCTGTGTACCTGTACTTCAAGTCCAGTTTGGGTGAGGCCGGCAAGGGCTTCAGTCTGCGATATATCCAGGGCTGCAAGGCCACGATCACTGCCAGAAATGGCACGGTCACCTCTCCCGCCTTCAGCCTGGCCGACTATCCGAAGAATCAGGAGTGCTACTTCACCATCCGCAACAATGCCCGCGCTCCTCTGTCCCTCAAATTCGACAAGTTTACTGTCCACAAGAGCGATAACGTTCAGGTGTTCGATGGGTCCTCTACCTCTGGCCTGCGCCTGCACTCGGGTAACGGATTCACGGGCACTGCTGCTCCAAAATTGACCCTGACTGCCTCATCCGGTGAGATGCTCATCAAGTTCACCTCCGATGCTTTGCACAACGCTGCAGGGTAAGTATTTAGCACTAAAGTGATTTCGTATTGCAGCGACTAATTTGACATTTCGCCTTCGTAGATGGTCGGCCACCTTCTCGGCTGATTGTCCGGAACTGCAGCCCGGAATTGGAGCCTTGGCCTCCAGTCGCGACACCGCTTTCGGTACGCTGGTCAGCTTTACATGTCCCATTGGACAGGAGTTTGCCACCGGCAAGACGCGACTGGTTACAGAATGTTTGCGCGGTGGCAACTGGAGTGTCTCCTACATACCCAAGTGTCAGGGTGAGTCTGAATTTTTAAAACCACGTCGAAGTACTTGACTAACCTTGATGTGAAATCCCGTTCACAGAGGTCTACTGCGGTCCTGTGCCACAAATCGACAACGGGTTCTCCATTGGCTCCTCAAATGTGACCTACCGTGGTATTGCCATGTACCAGTGCTATGCTGGCTTCGCCTTTGCCTCGAGTGCTCCGATTGAGAAGATCTCGTGTCTGCCAGATGGTCGCTGGGAAAGGCAGCCCCATTGCATGGCCTCCCAGTGCGCCGCTCTGCAGGAGGTGGCTCATGCCAATGTCACGCTGTTGAACGGAGGAGGACGCAGCTATGGCACCATTGTCCAGTACGAGTGTGAGCCTGGCTACGAGCGGAATGGCCATCCGGTGTTGACCTGCATGTCCAACGGCACCTGGAGCGGTGATGTGCCCAGGTGTTCGCGTAAGCGCTGCTACGAATTCCCGGAGATCGACAACGGCTTTGTGGTTGACTCCACTCGAGGCTACCTGTTCGGAGATGAGGCCAGGGTCCAGTGCTACAAGGGGTACAAGCTGATCGGCAGCAACATCATGCGCTGTAGCGAAGCCCAGAAATTCGAGCAGCCACCCACTTGCGAGGACATCAACGAGTGCAGCTCCTCGCAATGCGATCTGACCACCACCGAGTGCCAGAACACGAATGGATCGTTCCACTGCCAGTGTCGGTCCGGATTCACGGCCACCACTGAGTGCAGACCCGTTGGCGATTTGGGCTTAGGAAACGGTGGCATTCCGGATGACAGCATCAGCACATCGATCAGTGAGCCTGGATACAGCAAAACGCAGCTGCGATTGAACACGATTGGATGGTGCGGTGGCTCCTCGGAGCCCGGCGCAAACTGGATCCTCATTGACCTCAAGGCCCCAACTATTCTTCGAGGTTTCCGTACCATGTCCGTGCAGCGTCCAGATGGCAATGTGGCCTTCAGTTCGGCTGTGCGTCTGCAGTACAGCAACGATCTGACGGACGTGTTCAAGGACTACGCCAATCCCGACGGCACTGCTGTGGAGTTCCGGATTCTGGAGCCCACTCTCTCCATCCTGAACCTTCCCCTGCCCATCGAGGCTCGTTACATTCGCTTCCGCATCCAGGACTACGTCGGAGCACCTTGTCTTCGCATGGAGCTGATGGGTTGCACGCGTCTGGACTGCGTGGATATCAACGAGTGCAGCAAGAACAACGGCGGCTGTGACCAGAAGTGCATCAACTCTCCCGGAGGTTACGCTTGTGGCTGCAACACTGGCTACCAGCTGTACACCTCCAATGGAACGGCTGGCTATCACATCGAGCGCTCCGAGTCGGGCGAACGCGATGGGGATAGCTACCAGCGCAACAAGACCTGTGTTCCCCTGATGTGTCCCGAGTTGGAGGCTCCTGAGAACGGACAACTGCTGAGCGACCGGAATGACTATCACTTTGGAGACGTGGTGCGCTTCCAGTGCCACTTTGGCTACATCATGAGCGGCAGCTCGGCGGCCCTTTGCCTGTCCAGCGGTCAGTGGAATGCCAGCGTACCTGAGTGCAATTGTAAGTGCATATTTTATCCTACAGTAGATTGTTAAGTAATTTAGTTTATTTGGATGTGAGCCAATGTTTAAAATTCTAAATTTTAATTTTCAGATGCCAAGTGCGTTTCCCTGCCTGATGATAAGCTGGAGGGTTTGACTGTGGCCCGACCCGATCCTGAGTCCGTCCTGGTGCCCTTCCGCGACAATGTGACCATCACTTGCGGTTCGTCCGGACGTCAACTGAGAGCCACCGCCTCATCCGGTTTCCGGCAGTGCGTGTACGATCCCAAGCCGGGTCTGCCCGACTATTGGCTATCGGGCATGCAGCCCTCTTGCCCTAGGGTGGACTGCTACTCCCCCATGCCCACGCCCGGAGCGGAGTACGGACAGTTTGTTGACACGCGCTACCAGAGCAGCTTCTTCTTTGGCTGCCAGAACACCTTCAAGTTGGCCGGACAGACGGGTCGTCACGATAATGTGGTTCGTTGTGGAGCTGACGGTATTTGGGACTTTGGCGATCTCCGCTGCGAAGGACCTGTTTGCGAGGATCCCGGACGACCAGCTGATGGTCGCCAGCTTGCCCGCAGCTATGAGCAGAGCTCGGAGGTCTACTTCGGCTGCAATCGTCCTGGCTACATCCTTATTAACCCCAGGCCTATCACATGTATACGCGAGCCAGAGTGCAAGGTTATCAAGCCTCTGGGTTTGGGATCTGGTAGGATCCCTGATTCGGCCATCAATGCCACCTCCGAGCGGCCCAACTATGAGGCCAAGAATATCCGATTGAATTCGGCCACAGGTTGGTGCGGCAAGCAAGAGGCCTTCACCTACGTTAGCGTAGATCTCGGACAGATTTATCGCGTCAAGGCCATTCTGGTCAAAGGTGTGGTAACCAACGACATTGTGGGTCGGCCCACGGAAATTCGGTTCTTCTACAAGCAGTCCGAGAGTGAGAACTACGTGGTGTACTTCCCCAACTTCAACCTGACCATGCGGGATCCGGGCAACTACGGCGAGCTGGCCATGATCACGCTGCCTAAGTTTGTGCAAGCGCGCTTCGTCATTCTGGGCATTGTCAGCTACATGGACAACGCCTGTCTGAAGTTCGAGCTGATGGGCTGCGAGGAACCGAAGGCGGAACCTCTGCTGGGCTACGACTACGGCTACTCCCCCTGCGTGGACAACGAGCCACCGATCTTCCAGAACTGCCCCCAGCAACCCATTGTGGTGCGTCGAGATGAGAACGGCGGCGTGCTGCCCGTGAACTTCACCGAACCCACGGCCGTCGATAATTCCGGATCGATTGCCCGTCTGGAGATTAAACCGCAGAATTTCCGTACTCCTTCCTACATTTTCAAGGACACCGTTGTGAAGTACGTGGCCTTCGACTACGATGGTAATGTTGCTATTTGTGAGATCAACATCACGGTGCCGGACGTCACTCCGCCGCTGCTGCAGTGCCCCCAGAGCTATGTTATTGAGCTGGTAGATCGCCAGGAGAGCTACTCCGTGAACTTCAACGATACGCGCAAGAGGATTAAGACCTCTGATGACACGGGAGAGGTTAATCTGAAGTTTAGCCCAGAAGGTGCTACAATTAAGATTGGAAACTTTGAAAATGTCACTGTTACGGCTACGGATAAGTACAACAACCGAGCCTCCTGCCACTTCCAGGTCTCTGTGAAGGCTTCACCCTGCGTGGACTGGGAGCTGCAGCCTCCGGCCAACGGTGCCATTAACTGTCTGCCCGGAGATCGGGGAATCGAGTGCATTGCCACCTGCAAACCAGGATTCCGCTTTACGGACGGCGAACCCTTGAAGACCTTCTCCTGCGAGACGTCGCGTCTGTGGCGTCCCACCTCAGTGGTGCCCGATTGCGTGTCGGAGAATACGGAGCAGGCGGCCTACCATGTGACCGCCTCCATCACATACCGTGCTAATGGAGCAGTGGCTCAATCCTGCTTAGGACAGTACCAGGATGTGCTATCCCAGCACTACACAGGACTCAACCAGCTGCTCTCGCAGCGCTGCTCGGCGGTGAATGTGAACATGAACGTGACCTTTATTAAGTCCGTGCCCATGCTGTTGGAGGAGAATGTGGTGAAGATGGACTTCATCCTCTCCATCCTGCCAGCAGTGCGACAGCCTCAGCTATACGATCTGTGCGGCTCTACCCTGAACCTGATCTTCGACCTGAGTGTTCCGTACGCCAGTGCCGTGATTGACGACCTCTTGAACATCGCCAACATTGGCAACCAGTGTCCACCTCTGCGAGCTCTCAAGTCACAGATCTCGCGAGGTTTCAACTGCAATGTGGGTGAGGTTTTGAACATGGACACCAGCGATGTACCGCGTTGTCTTCATTGTCCCGCTGGCACATACGTGTCCGAGGGTCAGAACAGCTGTACCTACTGCCCGAGGGGCTACTACCAGAACCGGGATCGCCAGGGAACTTGCCTGCGTTGTCCTGCGGGAACTTACACCAAGGAAGAAGGTACCAAGACGCAGGCGGATTGCATTCCCGTTTGCGGTTATGGAACCTACTCTCCCACTGGCTTGGTTCCTTGTCTAGAGTGTCCGCGTAACTCTTTCACCGCCGAACCACCGACTGGAGGTTTCAAGGATTGTCAAGCCTGTTCGGCCCAGACGTTTACCTACCAACCCGCAGCCTCGAACAAGGACTTCTGTCGCGCGAAGTGCGCTCCTGGAACTTATTCCGCTACTGGACTAGCTCCCTGCTCACCCTGCCCACTGCATCACTATCAGGGAGCTGCCGGAGCTCAGAGCTGCAACGAATGCCCCAGTAATATGAGAACCGATTCTGCTGCCTCCAAGGGACGCGAACAGTGCAAGCCAGTGGTTTGTGGAGAGGGTGCCTGTCAGCACGGAGGACTCTGTGTGCCCATGGGCCACGACATCCAGTGCTTCTGTCCAGCAGGCTTCTCCGGACGTCGCTGCGAGCAGGACATTGACGAGTGCGCCTCGCAGCCCTGCTTCAACGGTGGCCAGTGCAAGGACCTTCCCCAGGGCTATCGCTGCGAGTGTCCAGCGGGATACTCGGGCATTAACTGCCAGGAGGAGGCTAGCGACTGCGGCAACGACACCTGTCCCGCCAGGGCCATGTGCAAGAACGAGCCGGGCTTTAAGAACGTGACCTGTCTCTGCCGCAGCGGCTACACCGGAGATCAGTGCGATGTGACCATTGACCCCTGTACGGCGAATGGCAACCCCTGCGGAAACGGAGCCAGTTGCCAGGCCTTGGAGCAGGGTCGCTACAAGTGCGAGTGTCTTCCAGGTTGGGAGGGCATTCACTGCGAGCTGAACATAAACGACTGCTCGGAGAATCCCTGCCTGCTGGGAGCTAACTGCACGGATCTGGTCAACGACTTCCAGTGCGCCTGTCCGCCAGGATTCACTGGAAAGCGGTGTGAGCAGAAGATCGACCTTTGCCTGTCGGAGCCCTGCAAACATGGGGCCTGTGTGGACCGACTGTTCGACCACGAGTGCGTGTGCCACCCGGGCTGGACGGGATCTGCCTGTGACATCAACATCGACGACTGCGAGAACCGACCCTGCGCCAACGATGGCACCTGCGTGGACCTGGTCGATGGATACAGCTGCAACTGTGAGCCTGGCTACACGGGCAAGAACTGCCAGCACACCATCGACGACTGTGCCTCGAATCCCTGCCAGCACGGTGCCACCTGTGTGGACCAGTTGGACGGCTTTAGCTGCAAGTGTCGACCTGGCTATGTGGGTCTCTCCTGCGAGGCGGAGATCGACGAGTGCCTGAGTGACCCATGCAACCCAGTGGGCACCGAGCGTTGCCTCGACCTGGACAACAAGTTCGAGTGCGTTTGCCGAGATGGCTTCAAGGGACCTCTCTGTGGAACGGACATCGATGACTGCGAGGCGCAGCCCTGCCTGAACAATGGCATCTGTCGGGATCGTGTGGGTGGCTTCGAGTGTGGCTGCGAGCCCGGATGGAGTGGAATGCGATGCGAGCAGCAGGTGACCACCTGCGGTGCTCAGGCTCCTTGCCAGAACGACGCTAGCTGCATTGACCTGTTCCAGGACTACTTCTGCGTGTGTCCCAGCGGCACCGATGGCAAGAACTGCGAGACTGCTCCGGAACGCTGCATCGGGGATCCCTGCATGCATGGTGGAAAGTGCCAGGACTTCGGCTCGGGCCTGAACTGCAGCTGCCCAGCGGACTACTCGGGCATCGGCTGTCAGTACGAGTATGATGCTTGTGAGGAACAGGTTTGCCAGAATGGAGCCACCTGCTTGGACAACGGAGCTGGCTACAGTTGCCAGTGCCCGCCTGGATTCACCGGACACAACTGCGAGCAAGACATCGTGGACTGCAAGGACAACTCTTGCCCACCAGGTGCCAGCTGCGTGGATCTGACCAACGGCTTCTACTGCCAGTGTCCCTTCAATATGACCGGCGACGATTGCCGAAAGGCCATTCAAGTGGACTACGACCTGTACTTCAGCGATCCCACGAGGTCCACAGCCGCCCAGGTTGTGCCGTTCCCCACGGGTGAAGCCAACAGCCTGACGGTTGCGATGTGGGTGCAGTTTGCCCAAAAGGATGATCCCGGCATCTTCTTCACCCTGTATGGAGTGGAGTCGGCTCGCATGACCCAGCGACGACGAATGCTGCTCCAGGCCCACTCCAGTGGAGTTCAGGTTTCACTGTTTGAAGATCAGTCGGATGCCTTCCTGAGCTTTGGGGAGTACACCTCCGTCAATGACGGCCAGTGGCATCATGTTGCTGTGGTCTGGGATGGAATCTCTGGACAACTGCAACTAATCACTGAGGGACTCATTGCCAGCAAGATGGAGTACGGAGCGGGTGGCACTCTGCCTGGATATCTTTGGGCAGTGCTGGGACGTCCACAGCCATATGGACTCACCAATGAGCTTGCCTACTCGGACTCCGGATTCCAGGGCACCGTTACCAAGACCCAAGTGTGGGCTCGAGCCCTCGACATCACCTCCGAGATCCAGAAGCAGGTGCGTGACTGTCGGTCGGAGCCTGTTCTCTACCCAGGACTCATCCTCAACTGGGCCGGCTACGAGGTGACATCTGGCGGAGTGGAGCGCAATGTTCCGTCTCTGTGCGGACAGCGAAAGTGCAATGTGGGCTACACGGGCCCCAACTGTCAACAACTAGTGGTCGACAAGGAGCCGCCTGTTGTGGAGCACTGCCCCGGCGATCTGTGGGTGATTGCCAAGAACGGATCTGCGGTGGTCACCTGGGATGAGCCGCACTTCAGCGATAATATTGGCGTGACCAAGATTTACGAGCGCAATGGACACCGATCCGGCACCACTTTGCTGTGGGGCACCTACGACATCACCTATATTGCATCGGATGCTGCTGGCAACACGGCTTCCTGTAGCTTCAAGGTTTCCCTGCTGAGTGAGTATTGCTACTGAGTAAGCCTCTTAAGGTTTCTATAATGTTGTTGATATTTTCCAGCCGAATTCTGCCCAGCCCTGGCTGATCCCGTTGGTGGATCGCAGGTGTGCAAGGATTGGGGCGCAGGAGGGCAGTTCAAGGTCTGCGAGATTGCTTGCAACACCGGTCTGCGCTTCTCGGAACAGGTTCCAGAGTTCTACACCTGCGGAGCCGAGGGCTTCTGGCGACCCACGCGAGAACCCTCAATGCCCCTGATCTATCCGTCCTGCTCGCCATCAAAGGCCGCCCAGCGAGTATTCCGCATCAAGATGCTCTTCCCCTCGGATGTGCTGTGCAACAAGGCTGGTCAGGCTGTGCTCCGCCAAAAGGTTACCAATTCGGTCAACGGTCTAAACAGGGACTGGAACTTCTGCTCGAATGCCATCGAAGGAACGAGGTTGGTTTTGCTTTAGCTCTATTTGCCATTCAATTTTGTTAACCACTTTGTTTTTCAGGGAATGCAAGGACATCCAGATCGACGTGAAATGCGATCACTATCGCGCTGCCCAGAACAATCGCGTCCGCCGACAGGCCAAGGATGGCGGTGTCTATGTAATGGAGGCCGAACTTCCTGTTGTCAAGTAAGTAACTGCATGAAACTTAAGAACCTACTAGCGCACGATGGTCCAGCATGTCCTGATCTTGTGTATCCTTGTACTCTTTGTATATGTATATGTGTTTTGTGTGTTCGTTAACCCAATTTGCAGCGAGGAGGATGACGATCTGACTTTAACGGGTCGCCAGGGACGCCAACAAACTGGCGGCGATACATACACCCTGGAGATAGCCTTCCCGGCTGTGAAGTATGTCTAGCACTCTTTTGTTGGTTTACTTAACGAATAACCAAATCCGACAAATTGCACCCGTTCTGCCCAGCATCAAATCTGCACCCAGTACTACCAACTACCAGCAACCGTCTCAGTCTAATCCAACATCCATCCAATCAAACCAACCAAACCAATCACTCTGTCTAATGCTTAGCTAACCTCATGTTACATGTTTATGCGTTCTAACCTTCGAAGCTAACTTCTGAATGTCCAGGATAATGTTATTTGTCACATATGATTTATACAAGGTTACATTACAGACTTTTACAACCGTTTAAAAAATTGTTTTCGGACAGAAAATTTAATGATGATTCTTGAATTTCAAGTTTTCATTGTAATAGTAATGAAAAAGTTTTTTGATAAATTTAAGTATTAACAGATAACGTAAATATTTTTAAAAGTTTACTACATTTTAAAGAAATGTATTGTTATGGAAAGTTGACACCTTTATGCGACATTCACCTGATAACACTACATCTGGACATTAAATTCTTGTTTCTTAATTTTATGGTTAAGACAATGCCATGAAGACCAAACTAACTCCCATATTTTCTGTCCCTCTCCAGCGATCCTGTGGTGCACACATCGACGGGTGAACGATCCAGCGTCAAGCAGCTGCTGGAGAAGCTCATCCTCGAGGACGATCAGTTTGCCGTGCAGGAGATCCTGCCGAACACTGTTCCCGATCCAGCCTCCCTGGAACTGGGCTCAGAGTACGCCTGTCCCGTGGGCCAGGTGGTGATGGTACCCGACTGCGTGCCCTGTGCCATCGGCACCTTCTACGACAGTGCCAATAAGACATGCATAGCCTGTGCTCGCGGAACCTACCAGTCGGAGGCTGGCCAGCAACAGTGCAGCAAGTGTCCGGTGATTGCCGGTCGACCAGGTGTCACCGCTGGACCCGGAGCACGCTCGGCGGCGGACTGCAAGGAGCGCTGCCCAGCTGGCAAGTACTTCGACGCGGAGACGGGTCTATGCAGGTCCTGCGGCCATGGATTCTACCAGCCCAGCGAGGGAGCCTTCGGCTGCGAGCTGTGCGGATTGGGACAGACGACGCGGTCCACGGAGGCCACCTCCCGCAAGGAGTGCCGCGACGAGTGCAGCTCGGGTCAGCAGCTGGGAGCCGACGGACGCTGCGAGCCCTGCCCGCGAGGAACCTACAGGCTGCAAGGTGTTCAGCCATCCTGTGCCGCCTGTCCCCTGGGCAGGACCACACCCAAGGTGGGAGCCAGCTCTGTGGAGGAGTGCACCCTACCTGTGTGCTCGGCGGGAACGTATCTGAACGCCACTCTGAACATGTGCATCGAGTGCAGGAAGGGCTTCTACCAGTCAGAGTCGCAGCAGACCGCCTGCCTCCAGTGTCCACCCAACCACAGCACCAAGATCACCGGGGCCACCTCCAAGAGCGAGTGCACCAACCCCTGCGAGCACATCGCCGAGGGCAAGCCGCACTGCGACGCCAATGCCTACTGCATCATGGTCCCAGAGACCTCTGATTTCAAGTGCGAGTGCAAGCCAGGATTCAATGGCACTGGCATGGCCTGCACGGATGTGTGCGATGGCTTCTGCGAGAACTCGGGTGCCTGTGTCAAGGACCTGAAGGGTACGCCCTCTTGCCGCTGTGTTGGATCCTTCACAGGACCCCACTGTGCCGAGCGATCGGAGTTCGCGTACATTGCCGGTGGCATTGCCGGAGCCGTGATCTTCATCATCATCATAGTCCTGCTCATCTGGATGATTTGCGTGCGTTCCACAAAGCGGCGCGATCCCAAGAAGATGCTGACGCCGGCCATCGACCAGACCGGGTCGCAGGTCAACTTCTACTATGGCGCCCACACGCCCTACGCGGAGTCCATCGCCCCCTCGCACCACAGCACCTATGCGCACTACTACGACGACGAGGAGGACGGCTGGGAGATGCCCAACTTCTACAACGAGACGTACATGAAGGATGGTAAGTTGTGCTGACTTAAAGTGTTTCCCTGTGGAGTCAAACGAACTAAGTTTCCTGGCCTTAATTTAAGACTACAACTACATAATTTAATAATATTATTGATTAATATTATCTTTGAAAATGTGGTAGAGATTTGTTTTCCAGAACATTTTAAGTCGCCTTGCATCCCTTTCCAAAAATCCATGTTAGATCCTTGCTAATTCTTAATCTTCTGCAGGTCTGCATGGCGGCAAGATGAGCACGTTGGCCAGGTCCAATGCCTCGCTCTATGGAACTAAAGAAGACTTATACGACCGACTGAAACGTCACGCCTACACGGGCAAGAAGGGTAAGCCCAAAAGCTAAGCTCAACTTACTCAATTTACTAAAACATTATATCTTTCAGAAAAGAGTGATAGTGATAGCGAAGTGCAGTAAACAACGAGACGCGTATTAGAAGAGATAAATTACAGATAACAAAGCTGCTTTAATGTAAAATGTGGTCATAAATAACGAATGGGATGTAGCAGCAAGCTCACTGTCAGAACAGTGATTCCACACTGCCCCCACAAATACTCACTGGAGAGCCTTGCATTGAATCAACGTAATAGCTGCGACACCGTTTGCGATCCATCTTCAGTCCCCATCTCGGATATTACGTGGCTTAATGCAAGGCTTCGAGAGCTGCTTGAAAACGCGAGTCGAGACGAGAAGGCTTAAATTAGTAATTCCCATATGTGCTCTTTAGGTATGCAAACTAAATGAAATTAAGTCGAACTTATGCGTAATATAATGAATGAAATATTGTTTTAATCTTAAGTATTATTTACCTATACAAGAAACTCGAAACTACCATGCTCGACAGGGTACCAAATTGCAATACTTATATACTTATATATATAAACTTAGATTTTTCCAACCATAAAGATTGTCCAAGCTTGTTGATCAAATTCGCGAGTGCTGTAAAAGCAAATCAAATATAGTCGTTATTTTGTAATTTAATAAAAGCAATTTAATTATTATTATAAATTTTCTTGTATAAAATAAAAAAAACAAACGAATCTAATTAAAGACACTCTTGAGATATTCTTATTTATTGGTCAGAGGGATGGTCGCTGCGATCGAAGTGACTTACAAAGGTCTTGCCACGACGCTGTTTCCGCGCCAGAATCTTGTGGACTTGAAGAGTCTGTACATAGGTGGGTAACTTCTTCCTGGGGTTCTGATTGCGAGCTATGAACTTCAGGGCCTCGTTCACATGGAGGGTGACCTTTGTCTGCACTTTAAAGAAGGGCTTGCGGAGCAAGTGAAAATGGTCGGTGGCTTGGCCAGCAAAAGCCAAAATCAGCAAGGACAGCGGCAGTGTGACACTGCTCACCCAGAATCTTTCGTACTGCTCATAGTTGGACTCCGAGACGAGACCTGTGCTGAGCAGTGTTATCGGGATCAGCAGGAAGCATAGTTTTTCCAGTGTCCTCCAGACAACGTGCATAGCGATCTCCAACAGAAGAAATGCAACTGCCAGCTCGTAGATGCGCTTGAGGACTACCGGCAAAAATTATATCGCCGGGGAATAAAGCAGTTGTCGTATATCAGATCCATCGCTCCAATGGCCACAAACAGAGATGGTAACTGCGACCACGAAATGTTCAAACCCTTAGAGGTTAGGGCCCAGTAATTCAGCAGGTGGGCCAAGCCGGCGATGCAAACACATGACATGGATGTCATCTTTATAGAATCCAAACAGGTGATTTGGTGACTTGAATTAAACCTGCTAGAAAAAGCTTACCATTACACTGACCATATTCTAGGCATTAATATGGCTCTATACTTACGTAAAAAAATTGAGTTATTTTTTTAAAAGTGAATTTTTAGAATTTTAAAAGGTTACTGCGAGCAGAAATATTTACCTGTTAATCCTAAAGGCAGCATATCTATTCTTTTTTAGTTGGTTTTATAATATAAATCATTCGAAGAAGGTCCTGAAAAGTTTAAAAACCTGATATTAATTTAAATTAAATTGAAAATTTATAAATTGAAAAAGGCTTAAAGTCCCGCAAAACAAAATATACAAAATTGACGGAGGTCCTGATTTAATGCTTAGCGCAACTTTTGAGAGGTACATATCTTCTTCTGTAAAATAAGTGGTAAGATTTTGAATTGACGTTAGTTACCCAACACTGTTTTATCTGCCCACCACCGCCATCTAGCGCTCGTTATTAAAGAAAATTTAACAGATTGGCGCTTAAGTTTAAAAACACATATAAACTTACAAATATAAAACCATGTAAGCTTGTACTTGTGTGATTATTTATTTGAAATATAGATTTAATTTAGGGCAGCTAAATGCCAAGGCGTCTTGCGATTTTGAGATGCTCTGTTCGATTTGATTCTATCTATAGCAGTCGAAAATGTGATTTATATTGGTATGAACATATACATTATATTTTTATCATTTTTCCAACGATGACCTAATCCTTGCGCGCCAGGTAGATTAAACTGAAAGCCAAGGTACAAAATAGTACGGGATAGCCGAACTGCACCACCTGACGACTGAAGAAACGCCACCAGAAATTCGGCTTGCCTGATCCCCTAATCGACAGATCAATGTCCAAGGCGTCCTCGGAATCTTTTTCCGCCCCCGTCTCCTTCTCCTCCGCTGATTCACGCTGCGGCAAAGCCGGATCTATCTCAAGTATGTTTCCTTTGAGACCTGCCTCCAAAAGTTGACGCAGTTGCTCGATATTGTGCTCCGCACCTAAAAGTTCTTCCAAGGGCACCATCCGGCGATCGCTTCCCACGGCACGGACGGCCAACCCTGACAGCGAAGTAATGGACAGGTTCTCATCGGTGGGCTCATCCGCTGAGTGTTGAAGCACCTGCTCCAGCATGTCTTCGCCCAGTGATTCGATTTCCTCGAAATGCTCCCTGAGTAATTTCTCGGTTTCGGTACCACCGCTTATTGCCATTTCCAGTTGCTCCACAAGCATCAGATCTGGTGACTGATAGAAGTCCTTGAGCGATTCCTGTTCAGGTATTTGAGGTTTCCTGTCCACAGGTTCCTCGGACGGCTCCTGTAGCACGATATGGGGAAATTCTTTGGCTGGCTCTTGCGCCACTTCCTCTAATTCTAAACTAACTTCCTCAGCTGGTTCTTCTTTCTCCCCAGATTCCTCTGCAATTACAGTTTCGTCTTCCGATTCAGATTCCGCTACCTCCTTTGATTCCTCTTTCTTCTCCGATTCCGCTATCTCCGTGGATTCCTCTTGCTCCACGGGTTCCTCTAGCTGCATCTCTAAGTTGCCCAGCACCAATTCTTCATTTGTTTTGTCAGGATCGTGGAAACTTAATTCTTCCTGGCTTTCGTTGTCAAAAAGTTGTTCCTCTTCTAGGACCGAATTCTCTGGCTCCTCTGCCGGTTCCAGAGCTTCATCATGGTCTGGGAGCATCGGTTCCTGTACCTGTTCCTTTGTCTCGATTTTCGGTTCTTCATCAACGGTCTGTAGCTCCTCCATATCCTCGTCATCTAAGGCCACTTCGGCCTCCATTTCGGCGACAACGCGTTGAAGTTCCTTGAGAGTTTGCTCCTCGGCAAGTTTTAGTTCAATTTCACTGCTGGATTCTGGGATCTCCTCAAGAATCGTCTGCAGTATGGGACTGGGTCTGACCGTCAGCGAGGTCTCCGGCTCGGTCATCAAAGAATCGTCGAGGAAGCCCGAGTCGCTGGTCACCTCCAGGAGATTGTCGCCTTCCAGACCCTGCTGGCTTTGCAAAGATTCCCGACTGCTGGGAGTTCGCAGGACCTTGGTGTACATGCGGCGGTGACTGTCGCTGGGACGCAGAGGTGCGGGAATCCTGGTCATCTTCGTCACTGAGCTGCTCGAAGCCCGGAGCTCAATATCCGAGGTCGTTGGTTCCGCATCAATATTTGAGTTCTGATTTGACAGTTGACTTTCTTCCGAGTTTTTCACATTTTTCATGTTCTCCTTCTGTTTTAACTCCTCCTGGGATGGAGTCGCTTGCACGTCGTAGCTGGCCATCGTTGCAATCTGGGCGCTCAAATTAGTTCAACTAAATTTGGAACAGTATTCTGAATGAGGCTCTTACTTACCCTTGACAATTTTTAGCAACTGACACTGAATTTGAATCGGTTAACCTGTTTGACTGCTGTGTTAAGGTGTTTTCGTTATATATTTTCCGCCCCAATCGAAATTTTCCCTAGCATATGAAGATGTAGTTTTTTAACTGAATCGGGCAACTAAATAAAGTTGACAGGTGTCGTCTCATGGTTTTCACATGTCATGGCCACCTTTTGTGTTGGAAAAGGCCTGTCTCATGACCAACTAGGTCAGATTTTCCGTCGCTCGCTGTGTTGGAAAATACTGTAACTCGTTTATTAACTATGTGGTAGCATTAATATTTAATTTGGTTAAAATTGATGGCAGAGTAGGGTTTTAGCTTTTAGGAGTGGTGTTCAGTTCTGCAACTCCACCTTCATTTTCAGGTGATCGGACAGTTCACTGTAGATCAGCGGACTCACATGGTCTGTTTCGGGAGAGATAGAATAAATGTGAGTGACGTCGAAGATTTCCCTGTTCGGTTTCACTTACTATTGCATTTGTACTGCAGATTGGACCATATAATCATCTCCTGGGAGAAGCAGAACACGCCCAGCCGTCCGCCCTTGAGCGTGGAGTCGTATATGTTGTGCGAGTCGATGAGCAGCCGGTTGCCCTCGTACATTCTAAGGGATAAGATTGAAAACATGAGAACCTAAAAGACCAAAAGCCAAAGCTATCACTCACTGCAAGCGGATGAGGCCAATGGCCGGTCGGTGCACCAAAGACCAGCGGTAGGAGGTCCGCTCCTTCCAGGCAATGTTCATGGGATCCTTCCACAACAGCCTCGCCTCTCCATCGATGTTCCCCTGGTGCCACAGACTGTTCCGCATTCTGGACCCTGGACCCGTTCGGCTGTCCACTAGCTTGATTTGAATTCCCGGTTCGGCGGAGGCGGGAAAGGGCTTGGCCTCCCAGTAGGTCTGCGAGCCCTTCTTCCACTGCACCACGTAGAACTTGTGGTTGCTCTGGTAGCTGAACACAAAACCCGCGTAATCGTCATCCGTGTCATCGTTGACATAGAAGGTGCCATCAAAGTCAACGCCTCCGAAGGAATCGTTGCCCACCGCTAGCCCCGGATCCGAGTTGAGGGTCTGGACGATCTCGGTGCCATTGGCATGCACCACCCAGTTGGGGTCCTCCTGGGAAATGCCTTCGGGATCCAGACGTATAGTTTGAAGGGTCCGGAAGTCCGTGTGGTGAATCATCGAGTTATTTGGACAGTTGTCGAGGGCATTTGGCACCCCATCAACGTCCTCGTCATCCTCGCAAACGTCGCCCCTGCCATTGCGATTGAAGTCCAGCTGCTTGGGATTCTTGGCCAGCGGACAGTTGTCCTTGTAGTTGGGTATGCCGTCGCCATCCATGTCGTCATCGCAGGCATCGCCCTTGCCATCCCCGTCCGTGTCCAGCTGGTCCGAGTTGCTAACCATCGGGCAGTTGTCCTCCGAGTCCTGGATCCCATCGTCGTCCCCATCGATGCCACTGTCGCAGGCATCGCCCACTAGATCCATGTCGCGGTCCTCCTGCATGGGATTGGGAATGGTCGGGCAATTGTCGCAGACATCGCCCACACCATCATTGTCCACATCCGACTGATTGGGATTCGACAGCAGCGGGCAGTTATCAATCTCGTTCGGTATGGAGTCGTTATCGCTGTCCCCGTCGCACTCGTTTCCCCGTCCATCCCCATCTGCGTCCAGCTGCTTGGGATTGGGCTTGTGCACACAGTTGTCGCACACATCGCCCACCCCATCGCCGTCCGAGTCCAACTGCTCCGTGTTGTAGGCCAGCGGGCAGTTGTCCTTGTTGTTCTGCACCTGGTCCCCGTCCGCGTCATCGTCGCAACCGTCGCCATGACCATCCAGGTCGGCGTCCTCCTGGCCCGAGTTTGGCAGATCTGGGCAGTTGTCCCGCCGACAGTGCAGCTCCGGGCAACTGAGTGACTGATCCGGCCACCCATCCAGATCGCGGTCCCTTCCGCACACCAATCCGTTGCCCGCCCATCCCACATTGCAACGGCACTGGTGGCGGAAGTTATCCGCTGGGAGGCACTCAGCATTGCGGTCGCACACGTTTCCATCCGGACACACGGCCACCGAGGATCTGTCCAGGCAGCTGAAGGTGCCATTAGTCACATATCCCTCGTGGCACTGGCATCTGTAGGAGCCCTGGGGAAAGGATTGGACTCAGTTTACTCAGGAAAATAGCTTAACTTTATAAACTTTACCCTAAAAATATTATTTAAAAATAATTTTAATGAACAAAGTGGTAAAAAAAAACATCGGAAGTTTAAAATTTATATTAAAATAAAATGTTTTTAGTTACAAATTTTTAGTACATTCAAGTTATAAGAGCTAAAAATATTTGATATATTTTAATATTTGACTCACAATCTCGTTCATGCAGGTGGAGTGATCCGGGCAGCGAAAGAAGCCAGACTGGCACTCATCGACGTCCAGGCACGTCTGCTGGCGGTACTCCACGGAGTAGTAGTCCGCGTAGTAACCATGAGCGTGGATTCCATCAAAGCCAGGAGGACAGGGACCGCACTGAAAGCCCGGGTTAAGATTGGTGCAGATCGTTAGATCATCGCAAGGCCTGTACAGCAAGCACTCGTCCACATCCCGGCAACTGGTGCCGTTAACCTCGTGGCCCTTCCGGCATGAGATGCACTGGAAGTGGGGCGGGTAACCCACCTGCAGGCATTGGGCACCTGAATCGATCAAAAAAGATTAGAGTCAAATGAAAACAGCGATTTATGTATTTATGACGTTCAAAATATGAGATGAAGCTTATAACAACAAACGTTTTTTAAATTTTTAATACTTAAAGTTGCACCACAGGCTTTTAAATTTAAGGTTGAATCAATGGATTTAAAAAAATAAAATCAGGCAGTACACAACATGTCTATCATATAGGAGGTAGTCTAGTTCTTTAATATTCGCAAAAATCCCCAGAAAGTATGCAATGATTTTACGTGGTTCCAGGTAGCATAATCTCTTAGAATACTCAAATAAAGTTTTCATAAAAGTTTTTAATTAAATTGAAGGTTTTTTGTTTGTGTTTCTCTACAATTATAGGTGAAAAAGCGTGCGGTGATGCCCCCTACGGTGGTGTTACCTGTAAGCTTGAGTATTAAAACTGGTAGCCCATGTGGCTACTTTATACCCGTCCTGATGGCAGCCTAGGTCATGTGAATAGTATAGAAAGTATTAGTTTCTTAATTTCTACCCACTTACCAAATATAGCAAATATTCAAACCGGGATGAATAAGAATGAATGAAATAAAAATATAATTGATGGGTTATGTAAGTATGAAAGTCGGGAGTTCGGCTTCTTGTTTTTTAAATAAAATAAAATATTGATGATTATTTACAGCAACATTTTAGGGCGTGGTTTTAAATAAAATAAAAACAAAAAAATCAATAAATATGATTTATATGATGTGTAGTTTTCAGAACAAACAAAATTATTCTCATCAGGTACCATATTCACATTAAGTTTAATTGTATTTAAATTCAGAGGGGTGCAACAAAAACACGCTGCATTGTCAGGATTATTAAGGATAATTAATCACGGAGAAAATGGGCGAATTTTTAGATATCTTTTGACAACCCATGCTAGAACTCACTTACCCTTATCTATAAATGTTCTGAGACATGACCAGAAAATGATAGTGTATAAACATGATGCGACATATAGACATGTGGTATGTGGAAGATGATTTCGATAGGAAAACAAAAGTATGTAGCCAATGGTGGAGTTTATTTATTGAATACCAAAAAATTACAGCATACATTTTTTTTATTAATATTATTCATGTTTTATTACAATAATTGGGAGATTTCAGGCGGGGAGGAAACAAATTTTGTTACACGTTTATAGACTCCACTTTCTGGGCATTTAATTGGGACATATACCTATATTCTATTCTACAATCAATTTTCCAAAAATATTTAACCATATTTTTTTGTTCATGGTGCGTTCTGTTTCTCAAATGGATTGCTAATACTATTAATTCCTCTGTTTGCCAATCGTAGAGCTTACAACTTATGACTATTTTATATAGGTAGTAATCAATATGTGCACTTTCTACGTTCTGTGTTTGTAATTTAGGTGTGTATCATAGCTTAATCGAAACGTTGCGATTGTCTCTCCCGCCGTGGATTAGTTCGTTACGACCGAGTATTTGCGGGCCGTGTACTGGCTCTGCCTCTGATAGTGTTGCACATTATGCGAGGGCACTAGAATGTTGCCTAATACAAATGAGAATTGTTTATTAGTAAGCAGATATGTAATTTGTGATGTGTCCCATGTTATTTTGCTAATTAAATCCACCTACTGGTGGACAAGTCGTGCACTTTGTACTTTTGCCGACAAATCTTAAAAAGGCCCCAACATTCCAGCACGGCTAAAACTTGTTGCTAATGACTCTGCCTCTGGACTGAATCGAGTGAATCAAAACTCTGATTAGCCGTCCTGTTTCACACATTCGCGGGAAGCCCGAAATTATCCCAGGTACTGTATAATTTTCGAGGGTTTTTTATTCAATCAAAAGGGTCCGTGCATCCCCACAGCCCGAATTAAGCCGAAGTGGGCATTAATAAATCAAATAATCGTGTGAATTGAGTACGCTACACTCAAACGGATGGGGTATACGAATTTCTATCAGTTCAGTTAATAATAAACAAACAAAAAAATTATGTTAAAAAAAAAGGTTTTTAATAAACAAATGCTTCAAGACTATTAAATTCAAAAATGTTATTGTTTACTATTCCCAAAACTCGTAGTGCAATCAAATAGTTTAACAACAAGCATTTCCTTCTTCCCATTACGGTGAGGATGTCCATGTCTTCAGTGATCCCATGTTTACCAATCACCCACTCGCAACTGAGCTGATGGCACGACAAACCCAAATTAGCCATAAAATCAACAAAATCCCCGAAAAGACAAAACTGCACTTAGGAGCTGGCTCGAGAGGGGAAAAAAAGAGGAGGGACCAATCCATTTGAGTGGCTTCGACTTACCTGAGGGGCATGGTGTGTCCAGGCAAGGATTACGTAGCGAACATGTGCGTCCATCACCTTCGTAGCCGACTGGACAGGAGTCACACTGGGCTCCATTCACGGTATCGTGACACTGAACGCCTCTGCAAAGGGAGACACAGATTGTTGTTAATGCGATCGAGCAGCAGCAGGAGGAGGAGGTGGAGGATGTGTTGTGTTGTGTGTGCACTATTCGTTCTGGGCATATTGTTTATTATTATTAATACCGACAGCCAGGAACAAACAGCAACAAAAGACTGTTAATGTTGGACACAGTCGAGCATACAAAGGCATATTTATTAATGATGTTTAGTGGAAACGGCTACACAAAAGCCACTGAGAAAAGAGAAAAGAGGAAAGGTTACCCCGCGGAGGGGATGAGGATCACAAAAGCACCGACAAAGCGCAGTTCGACAAGCGACAAGACATGTGCCAGGGGTTCCTCCGTACTCCGTTCCTTCGCCTCCACCTCCTCAGGTGGATTTTCGGATGGATCCCGAAAAGAAAACAAATTACAATTACAAGAAAATCTTATTAAAAGCCAGCGAAACACAAATAAATAAAGGAAGAGACGGAGGGAGGATCAGGGGCACCCCGTGTGTGTAGGTTGGGATGCGGATGGCCCATGGCCAAAACACAAGACATCCAACTGCATTGCATGCATGTAAATTTCTCTGTCCGTTCCTTATTTATGCTCCAGAGTGTGGGATTGCTTATGGCTCTGCGAAATATTTACATATCATGACATGGTCATTAGTTCGCCCCGGTTCGGGGTTACAGTTACACGCTGCCCATCGGCCAATGGTCCGTCTTCATCTGCAGCTGGATCTCCATCATCGTTTCCATCTGCAGCTCTGGCTAGCTTTGCATCCCACTTTGTCGGGACATAACTCATGGCAGTCCAATTTTCTACGAAAATCACCCATCAGCGAGAACTACCGTGCCCAACTGACCCAGAAGCCATAGTTTCCAATATTTTATGGCTAAGCACACAATGCGTTTTCGCCTGCCGGAAGTCTTAGTCTGAGTTTGTTATAGACCTAGACCCTGGAACTTGGCCCTAGCTTCCAAGCTTGCTTTTGGCCCGAGGAGCAAATAATAATGATGAGCCAAAGCTGAGGGTTTTACACAGACATATTGTTTCTTAATACCCTTAAATAAGGAATTTTTTTTATTCAACTGTCTTTTCTTTACAAAACCAAAAAAAAACAATAAAAAAACTATAAAAAAAAAATTAAATCAACATTAAAAAACCAAGCTAATTTTTAAACTGACATTTCATAAAAAGTATTTGCAATTAAAAGTTTTAGAAACAATTTTTTTTTAATATTACTTAGTTTTGTGCAATTGAAAATCAGTTGAATGGTTCCCATATATTTTTTTAAAAAGTCCCTTTAGTTGAACGGTTTATTTCCTTTTGACTTCTTTCCTCAGAAATTATATTTTCATAATCTCATAGTAAATAATAATTTTAAAACGTCCAAAATTGGGTAAACGACTCTATAATACTCACAAGTCTCATTTCAAATAGAGTATTATAACAACATTTGCTTGTCTGAAAAAATACCGAGTCGCAGAAAAAACTTGAACTATTGTTTTTGTTAGTTTTTTAGAGCCGTCAGTGGAAGAGATCCATCAGCTTGGGGCCCTCGACTTTGGCACATCCATGGTGGGCAACAACGCACTTGTCCCGATCCCGAGTGCCTGCGTCAATGTGGTGAGGGGGTTCTCGCGGTGGAAGCATTTCGGGGCTTGCCTCCAACTGGCAGGGCGCAATTAGCGAAAAGTGTTAAGTACTTAAGTGGCCAGCGGTCTAAGTCAAGGCGCTGTCCAAGTCCAAGTCCCCATCCAAGTTGGATGCTGCGTAGGGGTTTTCGCTTTCCGGCTGCGTTCCCAGATCTTTTCGGCCACTTTCCGACCCACCTCCCTGCTGGCCAACACTTTGCGCTTTTCTGCTTTGTTTCAGTTCATTCGAGCATATTGTCTGGGTCCGCGGCTCTGCGGCATCGTTTGAGTGCTGGGAAAATATCCAGTCAAGCGCAAAGAGGAACGCATTAGCATTTCAGCCACTGACCCCGCCCCCATCCATTGCATCGGCTTGGTTAGCATGACGGACCCAGACCCACTTGCCCCGTCTTGACTGCCGGACGTTCTGTTCTTTTTATTAACCACGCATTCATAATTCATAATTCCAATTTGCTGGCCTGGGCCCCGTGCTCCCCCGAGTCCAGTTCAAACACCAGCCCAAGGAGCCATAGAAGGAATAGAGGGCAGGTCCAGCGAAGGAGCAGGGTGCCTGAGTAATGTGTGAACATGGTTCTGAAGCATGCAAAGGCTTTTAGCCATGGGATGGGAGGTACTGGGATTACAGTGGTATAAGGTATAAGAAAGTATTCAATATTGTTATACTTAAAACTTGTCAGAGACCAACAATCACATATTTTAGATATCCCTTTAGCTGGTTTAATGGTCTATTAGCCAATCGGCTCTATCGTAACCCCTCATTCTTGAGGTTTACTCACTCGACTCCCCGCCATTAACCTCAACCAAATGACTTCTAATGGTAGCGCATGCCATGCAAATGCCCACCACTCGAGCTCTAACAACAAAAGAGCCAAGAAACACTTGGCTGCCACTCGAAGGAGCTCCCTTTTCGGAGAGAGAGAAGTGCATCCAAGTAGTGCCACCAACCAACATCCAGCATCCTCAATCTCCAATACCTCCAATCCTCGAATGTGGCGCACGCTTGGGACAAACTGCAGCTAACTGCCATAAAGCGGCGTTTATTTTGCCACAGGCCACTTATCTGTGAGGTTGACTGGGGCTCCAACTCCGACTCCAGCTCCTCCAACCTCCAGCTCCAGCTTCAGCTTTAGCTCTTACTCGGGCCTGATCTCGACTTGGCTTGGCCTGGGCCAGGGCTTGTTTTTGTTTTCATTGCTGCGCCTGCGCATGGCAAAGACGACTGGCGTGGCAACGGCAGTGCGCCACCATAAAATGTTTATGCGGAGATAAAATATTGCGAATTCCTTACGTGGGATGCGCCTACTAAAAACTTTCTTATTAAATTACTTAAAAAATAATAGTTTGAATTAAAGTGTACTAGGGGATAACCTTATTTGTTTAATCAGTTAGAGCTCGATTAAGAAAAATTTCTTTTAAGATTGTGGCGGAAAAAATTCAAAATAATTCATGATAAGTTAATGCACAATAATTAATTGGATTTTTTTCACCAAAAATTCAAATTCAGAAAAATCTTAGCTTCACAAAAACGGATTTACCCACATATTTCAGCAAAATTACTTAAAAATTGCGCATCATGGGATTACTGGAGTTACAGTGTTATATGACAGTCAAGTAAAAATTTCAAAAACTCCCCACGAGCAATACATGAATTGACACTGGGTATAAACGAGGCCCGAGGTGGATTCGCTGCCAGTCCACTATTAATTTGAATTCAAGCAGTCAAACGCTGCCACAGCCGCAGAGTCAACAGCCACGGCAACGGCAGTAACAACAAAAAACGAATACCCAGCTACGACGACTACGACAACGACTTGGAATCAATGGATCCACTTTTTTCGAATGCGTAGGCGAACTTGATTCACACTGAGATATGCGTTCCACCGATCCGAACTTTGATGTTTCGAAGCTGTGAACCAGCTAGCCGCTGCTTCCACTCTTGGCTTTTCCTGCTTTTACCTGGGCCGTAAACGTTTTGTCTTGAGCCGCCAGAAAAAGAGAAGAGATGAAAATTTGTGGAGAGGAAAACTGAGATTCTGTGGGAAAGTTTTCTCAATCAAATGGAATTCTGTCGCGGGAATTGTTCAACATGCTCTCGTACACATGTTGCAGCTGCCATCGGCCTAGGAATCACACTCCAAATCGCTATCTGCTATCTCCAGATGGTAACACAATCTCCCTTGGTCCGTGGACGCAGCTTGATTGCATTGCTGATTATTTCATCAAATGCATAATTTAAATTGAACAACAGAAGTGTGCGCAGTGAAAACTTTCTGGGCGAAGACGCCCGACTGTCATCGGCCTGGGGCTAAGTTATGATTACCTTTTCAGGTGGTCATCACCACCTGTGACTGGACCATGGAAAATGGAAAGTGCAGGGCGAATACAAAAAAAGCTAACCAAAAAATTTTATGGGATAATACTATAGTATTTCAAAATGGTGCAGATTCCAATCTGTTAAAATCTTTCAAGAAGGAGTTTAAAATATAAACGAAGAACCAGGAGAGAGATATTTTTAAAATTGTATCAGTTTTTAATTAGAAAAGTATTTTCACAAACAAAATTATATTTATAAGGTAGGTATATGTAAGAAGTCTTTAAAAGCAATTTATTTCGTATTTGTTATTTAAATAATTTGTATACAAAACAAGTAGCAATAACAATTACAATTTTAGCATGGGCTTACATACTCCTATATTGTTTTGAACATTAGCTGTAATTACAACTACATATAGCTTAGCTTCTGTTTATAAAGTTCCTGATATGTGTTCTATAGTATTTATGTTTATTCGATAAATTCCTAGAAAACATGTAAACATTTTCAATCAATGTAGAGTGCTACCACGACCCTAAGAACAGAACCCTCCATTACCAGAACCATTATATAACCCGACACAAAAGAGACCATCAGCCGCGCCCTACGATACAGGGATATTGGTGCCTATATAATACCCCCACAAAACACACACACGATAACTGCCACAACAAAGGATCAACAGGTGTGCATGTCATTAGCGCAAGTTTTACGGCCTTTTAATAGAATCGATCGTCTTCTAAATTTCCCTAAAGAATGAGAGTCGGAATCGAAGTGGAAAGAAACAAAGCGATGACCAAGTTCAGCCATGACGCCGCATTTGATTCAGATGACATTGGGTGGGTTCTAAATTAAAATGATGGTGTTTGGGCAGCGGGAATGGAGTTTCGGTTTTGGGCCTACCACACACATTGACCACATTTCATCGATAATGAAAGATGACAGTAACGAGTCGACTTCGGCGATGGCGATCGACGTCGTGACAACATTTAAGGCAATTTTATGCAAATTAAAATACGGTCAGCCAGGGGCGCACCCTGCCCGCAACCCAAGAAGAATCCCTAGACACCTACAACACACTGTTCCCAGTGGGCTCTTTCCAATAATTTACTCAAATTTATGGCCGAATGCTCCTATGCGCGTGGCCAAGGAGGATAGGCGCCCGCTTCTCGCGTTTCCCCGGAAGGGTCCCTTGGTCAGCGAAAGAATAACAGAAATCACTTTAAGTGTTTTGACACAATGAAGTCAGTCAGTCTGTACAATTTGGGTTCTGAACAGAACTGGGTGCGGGTTCTTTATTCCCGCTCACATTTAACTAATTTATGCGGCTGCTTCAAGTGCCATTTGTGGTCCAGACCTCACAGCTCAGGGTTCTTTCTGTATTGCCAAAGGTTTTGTTGCATTTTGTCGAACAATATCTACAAAATATTCTCCTTCAGTTTCAGCTCCGTTACATCGCATAACTTGTTATAGTTTTGTTTAACATATTTATGACTCGTACGGTCAGAAATAATGTTTTTATTAGGGTCCCCAGCAGTGCTGAGGGTCTTTTGCATAATTTGTTGGGTTTGACATAAATTTGGCAGCGCCAGAACAATCTTTACCTCTTTATTGATTTTGGATTGAGACGCACTCTTCCGGTTGAAAACAGATAACTTGATATGGGTTGTGGGTGGTGGAGAAAGGTTCCCCTGTTAAGTTCACATATGATGGTTATATTTTGTCTGAGTTATGAACCTGAAGTCAGATGACCACTGCTTGACCTCGTTATTAATCTTAAAAACATGAAAGAGATCATACCATAGATAAATCCTCCATTTGCATATCTATCTTATCCCGACTTAATTATGCAGACTTTGTAAAGTATGCATAAGAAATGGAAAATCTCGTAGGGATTAGGAAGTCTTCGCATTCGGATTGACATATCTACGATCTGGGAAGCTTATCAGATGGGAAGAGGTGAGAAAGCAGGTTCCACAGTCACTCACATGACACACAGCCATTAAGCCCAATCCACTTACTTGGTTCTGTGTAACCAGCTCATGTCCATGGACTCCTTGTTCCCATTTATTCGTAGAATTCACCGGCTAACTAAAGGCCTAAATGTGTCTCCTCAATGGCCATCACGTGCTTATCAATCACAGATATAGATATGCCAAGGAGTCGCCCTGGGTTGTTGTTTGACTAGATCATCAAACCATAAACAACATCAAATTGCCATTAAGGCCAAATGCAAATAATTGCACAGTCAGGCAGGGAGAAGCCTTTTGGATGGCGGCGCTTTTCAAGCCCTCGGAGAAGTCCCAGCATGACAAATACAATTAACATGGACGCGATGGCCACGCCCTTGACGCCATTAAAAACTCCACAAGCTGCGTTAATTTTGTTCGCACAAGCGCACGAAGAGCACACACACTCGAATATGTGGATATATGTAAGGATGCAGGACAGACTTACGGATAGCACATGTGGTGGGCGCAGGTGACGCCCGGTTTGCAGGTCTTGCCATCGCCAATGAAGCCAAGAGGACAATGGCCACATCTGGGACCGGCCGCCGAATCCAGGCACTCCACTCCTGAAAATGAATAAATAAATTATTAAGGTATGGTAAACCCTTTTTATTAAAACTCTTAAATATTTTTTTGTCAATCTTGTGATCCATATTTTTCTGTAAAGTGCAATAAATTACTAACCACATCATTACTCTTACTAGAATTTATCTATCCATTAACTTTCTTTTATAGTAAAAATATATGTGTATTACAGAAGTAAACCTTTAACTTTAATAACTAAAGAACTGAATGAATGAAGTTAACATTTAAAAATTATAAGATTTAATATTATAAATTCTCAAAATAAAGCACTCAGCTAAATAAATAAATATACCTTCTTTAATAAATATACAAATTTAAAATATAAAAATTTATAAAAATTTTTTGGGTAATTAAACTTACCTGGGTAACAAGGATTTGCGGTACGGCAGTCGGGCTCGAGGCGCAGTTGGTTGTCACCGCTGAGGGGGTTCTTGCAGCCGGCGCAGTTCTCCAAGAGCATTCGCAGGTAGGCAATCTCCTGGCGCTGGTGGGCGACGTCTTCGCGGAGCAGCTTAACCAATGCCAGTAAATCGCTCAGCGAGCGTGCGAGGGCGTCTGTTTGGAACAATGGGCAGAGCACCGAGAGCAGAGTAACAGTTGAGTTAAGTCGGGTTCAGCGGGGACTTTTAAATAAAGCAACAATAATTCACGAACACCCTCCACACCCTGGACGAGGCAAATGTGTGTGTGGGAAGCGTTCAAGCGTCTGACAAGATTAAGGTCTAACCGATGCAAAAATCGCACTCATTTCAGCCGGAGTGGGGATCCCGACACGGCCCTCTGATTGCAACCTAATCCGCTTTGTCGCTCCAATGGACTCACTCCTGCCATCGGGACTTCGAACAGCTGCTAATGCGTTCGGCGTTTTAGTGCAGCTTAATGCAATGAGACAACAAAACGGAGCAACTAATCCCGTTTTCGCTACTCCCTTTCTCTCTTGGCTCTAGGGATGAGTCAGTGTGCTGATTGATTGGAGGAACCGGAATAATCCATCCACTAAACATATTCATACTTTATTTTGTATGTGGGTTTAGTCTACATGAGTAAATGTCTTTAGCTAATGGAAAACAACATTTCACTTAACTTTAATATTTCAAATTTTTAATTAATTTCAATTTGAATATGACTAATAACGTCAAGACTTTGCAACCGGAAATAGAGATGCCTGACTCACCTAAATAATATTAATCATGTCGCAGATACACAAACACATTAACTAAGCATTTTCGATTAAAAAACTTTTAAATTTAAATTTCACAAACAATTAAATTAAATTTTGGTTTTGTTTGTAGAATTTGCTTAAGAAAGAAGCTAAAAATAATGTGAAGCTACCCATAATGTTTTGTTTATTAGTATTTATTTGACCAGTTTCATAGAGACTTTGCGACCGGAAACAGAGATGTCTGACTTACCCACATTATAATAATTGTGATATAAATTTAATATTAGATAGATTAATCAGATATATTAATCACACTTATGTACTAAGCAGTTCTAATTGAGAAAGGTGGCATATTAAAATCATTACTGATATAAAAGTGCCTCGAAAGTTTCTTGAAATTTTCAATGGAAAACAGATTTATCAAACGAACAACAAACGGTATACAAACTAAAAGAGTTTAAAAGAGGTGTTCAATTAGTTTTATACCTGCCAAATCCTCTTTAAGACGACTAGAAAATCAAGTTATCTCAATTTTGTATGGTAATCCTGGCAAAGTCAACAAATTGCAATATATCGCGTATAGATCTGTCATCTCTAGGCCCCTCAAGTTGTACAACACCATGTAAGACACATGGCAACAACTAAACTAGTTCAACATAGTGGTCGGTTCTATGGGCACATCTGTCTGACTTTGTCGGTTTGCCGGGCTGAGTGCCTGAGTGAGTTTTGTCAACACTGAAAACGCCGCCGCCTCAACGCCCAAACGCATCCGTTCCAACTTGGATCGGGGATCAGGGGCTGGCCTCTCGTTTGCCCGACCATCTTGGGTCCTCGCCCCAGCAATCTCGATCTCGTTTTGGTTACATTTGGCAACCTTCGCTGCTATCTTCGTCGTCGTCGTCGGCGTGGCCGAGTAATTCATTCATTACGATTTGCCGTTGTCGTTGCCTTTGCGATTTATATGCCGCCCCGAACTCATGTCAAATGCACTCAGAAAATAAAAGGGTTCCACATTTGGTCTTATGAAAATTATGACAACCCACGAAAATCTAATTTTCGTTAATAATTATTTTTAGAATTGTTATATAATATTCAACAAACAATTTTAATCGCCATATTTATCCTGAAGCATAATCTAAAATACAGGATTTTTTTTTTTCAGGGAAAAACCAAATGGTCCCTAATAAGGATTTCTTTAGTACACAAACATTTCACATTAACAAAAGATTTTCATATTTTTCCTCTTCTTCAAAAAAACTAAATTTTCTAAAACTTGAAAGTACAAAGATTTTTAACAATTATAACTCTTTACCTATAGGTAATACCTATAACTTATTTTGAATACCACTTCTATTTTGTTTTAAGTGTACAATTGAGTCCGTATGTCTGTGTGCAGATTGTGTGGGTACAGATCGGAGCTGGCTACCAATTTGGTGTCTTTGCTCTGAGCCAGATAAATAATAATTATGCCGGCTCGACACCAGGCAATGTATGTATAAATGTACGAAACGAGTGCAGAGCACAGCTTATGCATGGGCTTTGTCATATCTCGGTGTTCATTAGTGATTTTACTCTGTGGGCGCCTCGTAACCCTGCTTCCCCACCCGATATCTCCCTTTTATTCATGTGATCACTTAGCGGCGACTTATTGGCCAAGATGCTGACTTCGATGAGGGTACTTATGGCTATATTACAGAGCCATAGATGTTCGCATGTTTTGTTATTAATTGCTTGCCAGATTTATAAAGCATTAGTGAGTTAAGCGAAGATAGGTTACGGCTTAGCGACCTAATGAAGAGCATAATGCTTAAGGACAAGCAAATTGGTATTGGACTGGGGTATTACGAGGGTATTAACCTTTTGGAACCCATACATACATGGCAGCACTTGATTCTTCCTTTTTATGTTTTAAATATATACATATTTAATAAATTATTATTTATTTTGCAGCCCACATATTTGCTGCCTTATTAAGTACCTTTAAACATTATCAATCAATGTCATGTTTATTATTCTGACAGATCCGTTTCCTCTTCTCTTTCAAAACAATTAATTCTATTAATAGGAAGTGAGACAATATATCAGAAGTTGAAGTTATATAACCAACTTCCCCAGTTTGATTTTTACAGCTTAGTAAAAATATAATGTTTTACAAGATAAATTGTCTAATTTGTTGTCACAGAAAGAACTGCTTATAGAATAACATTATTTGCCACTAAAATATGCTAGTGGCTTGAAGCTTTTTAAATATTCTGACTGTACAGCACCTTCACTGCTTTTCAAGGCCTCGTTCATTCACTTGCACATGCCATTGAAATCTCAAGCCCCCACTCGATGCAACAATCCCCCGAATCAGTTCCCCATCCCACACGCATACTCCGATTCAGGTTGCTCTACAACATTTGCTTAATTGAATTATGTTCCTCGAGTGACATAAACGCCAACTGACAAAAGCCAAATAATTTTATCAAAACGAGCATCTAATCTAGCACCAGCCCAACCCTCAAACTGTAGGAAGCCCCCGTTTTGGAAAGGGGCCACGCCTTTGGGCTAAGATTTGTTGACTGCCCAGAGACTACCGACTGTCAGCTGATAACTGACAACACAAGACAACACAGAGGAGCCGGTGCCAATGTGTGATGGGTGGTTGGATTGGATTGGGTTGAGGAACCTACCTTCGCAATCGCCATGCAGAACGGGTATGTCGCCGCGCTCCACGTCCGTTGGCACCTCCTGGTGTCTGTGGTCGACGACTCCTTCCCGGGCGATCGTTGGCTCGTACCAGCCGCGCACGTCGCGCTTCTTGTTCTTTTCTGTAAACAGTATAGTAGTAAAAAAAAGTTTAGAAAAAGTTGGTTTATTATTATGTACAATTTGTAATAATAGTACTTTTTGTGTAAAAAGCTATAAACCCTTTTAGTTTGAATTAAAATCATTCCTACTAGAGATTTTACTTTACACTAGCCTCTGGATTTACCTTAAAAAAAACGTCTTGGTAAAGGTCTGGATTAATGAAAATTCTGTTTTGACAGGTTTCTTTCTTTAAAAAAATATGATATAAGAAAAAAAATGTAATAAAGGGTTTTAGTTCCAAACTTGCATTAAAATTTTAGCCCATAAAAATGTAAAGGACAACGAAATATTAAATTTTAAAAAATTTTCTTTTATAAAAGGTAAAAAAATATATAAGAAATTGTATTAATTTTGGTAGAAAATTATAATAAAGTGTTTGTATGATCAGAGATGTCACCAAAATGTCTCTGAAAGCCAATCCAATTTGCATGAGATGTTTCCCTATGCAATCAGAATTGGGTGGGTTGTTGGAGATTCACTGTGGGATAACTCACCTCGCTCGGTGATCTTGTTGCGCAGCATGCGGCGGTTGCCACGGCGATGCATGCCCTTCTGGCAATTGGCCCGCTGGAGGGACTGCTCCATGTCCCCGTCGAAGTGGAGGGGATACTTGCGCTCACGGAACTGTCAAGGAAAAACGATTTGCCCTCTTTACACTTTCAATCCCACTTGTGGCTGAGGCCCATCCACTCACCAGCTTGATCACCGGATCGTCCATTTGGGTGTACAGCTTGGCCAGGTTCATGTCGATGTCGTGATGCGTGCTCGCCTTGCAGTCCACATAGAGCGTTATGCGGTTCTTGGAGAACTGCAGCGCCAGCGAGCGAATGGTGCTCGTCTCATTGATGTTGGGTATGTCGAAGTTCCGCGACTCGGTGGCTCCATTTGCACTGATGTCCAGTGTTACCCGCTGCTGCTTGCGGTCCAGGAAGAAGGACATCTTGTGCTTCAGCATGGGGAAATCGATCATAAAGAGGGCTTCTATGGAGATGTGTAACTTGCGACGAGGTCTAATTGGTGAGAGGAGTCAGGTCAGTCATCGGTTTACAAGGTACCGAGAAAGAACTTACCGTATGTGTCGCGTTGATATGACAACATCTCCTTTTCGTATATACTGCTCCAGTTCGGCAGAAGCCACTGAAAATAAAAAAAAACAAAGAATAAATATAAATGTTTAAATATTATATACCTTTTCGCTAAAAAATTAAGAAGTTTTGAATCAAAGTCGTAGGATGGATACACATTTATATTTTTTTCCGGAGGTGCTAACAGATAATTAAATAAAAACTCTATAGTCAAGTGTTCCCTAACTCAAACAATTCTGTATAAGTTTTATTCGTGCCTTATCTCATTTAATTTTCGGTGATCAGTTTTGAAACTGTAAAGAACAACTTCCGTTCTGCCGTAACCAAACATATTGATTACCAAATCAACAACTAGGTATAAACAAAGATAAAGCATTAAGGTGCCCACCCAAATCATCATTGGGTCATGTTTGTTAATCTCTTCAAGTAAGCCCGAGTCTTAGCCACTTGCTCTATTTACCCACAAACATTGGCAATCGGCATTTTCGCCTGCCGCAGATTACAACACTTTGGACGCGGAACATGGAACTGTTTATTTTGGTCACCCCGAGAGATTGCCTCTAAGACAGCGGGCCGTGTTAACCCAAATAAATACACGAGACATAATCGGGTCCGAGCCGTATTTGCACAATCCGAATAAGTGAACAACTGCTCGCCCCTGGGGCAAAGGAATCCATCCATCAAGACGACTCTATATAGAATTTCACGCATTTGTGCGGTTATTTGTCATGCTGGCTGCGACCAACTTTTTGACAGGCTTATGCCAGGTGACCTTCACGACGTGGACATGCACATGGACATGGATGTGGATGTGGGACACGAGGCACAAAAGTCGCAGTTTCCAGTCGCGAGATGGCCTGGCCAGGGGCCCTGCTCGTGATCGGGCTGCAATATCACATCACCATCTACGGAGCAGGGAGGTCACCAACTCAACAACCGGTGAACCCAACTGTCAGTTGGCGACGTTTGCATTGGGATTTGAGCTCGAGATTTACATAAATCGCCAAGTTGGTAACCAAAAGTACGGCTTTCGGGCGTTTCTCGGTAAACATTGACGATGCTGCTGGTGCAAGCCGCCGCATGTTTAGCCATAAAAACTATAAAAATATGTACACACATGTACACTGGGGTATCAATCACCGAGAGGCATTCAATAAAATAATAAACTTGCCTTCATTGTTTTTATTTTACTGCCGTTTAAAGTTTTTTTGATTTCAGCTAATACACAATAAATGGCAATAAAATGTGGGTAATGTAAGAGGCTTGTGTATCTTTTTGATAAACTTTGAAGATGAAAAAAGCAAACTGATAGCTAGCAAATGAAATCAGATAAATATTCTTTCCTCACATTTACTGACACGTTTTAAAATCGATTGGGTTCTTCTTGAAAAGAATTTTAAAAATACAGCAAATATGATTTATGATTGATTTTTGTTTTTATAGTTTTGAGACGTGGTATTTATATTTTAACCAAAAGCTTTGTTTTGACTCCTTTCACCTTAAGAATTTTAAGTCTAAATTAGCAATGTACAAGATTGATTTAAGTATCTTTTTAAAACCAAGTTATTCTCATATAAACGCAGCATTTGAGTCTATTAGGGCTGCTCAAAACTTTAAAAGATAAAGATAACTTTTCGTTGAAACTCATGTTGTAAACATTCCAACATTTTGTTTAGTGCATCTGCATACCAAAACAAGGTTTAGAAATAGGGTTTACTGGAATGCAATGGGTCGTTTTGCACTTATGTACCTACCTGGATCGAGTGAGAGTGATGCAACCTCCACAAATGTCAGCGCCAAGGCGGTCAACCCGATTAGCAGCACGCGCGTCCAATTCATCGTGGTCGTCGTCGCTGTTGTTTTTTCCGTGAGTGAGGGACCGGCTCTTCACTCCAACGTCTCTCCGTCCGCTGCAATATAAATAAAAAAAGAAACGATAAAGCGAAGAAAATCAGATCTCGGGCCTCAGCCGGTGGTTGTTTATTTACGTTTAAAAATAAAACGTTCAGTAAAACGCATTTCTTGGCAGACATAAAATAAAATCGCATTAAATAATAAATAAAATTCAAATTAAATTGGTTTGTGCCGAAAAGAATTGACCGGGACAGCAGGAGAGCAATATAAATATTTTGCAGCATTTTTCACATTTTAAACTAGCGTGTTATGTCCATGTCTCCCTTTCATTTTCACTCCCCACTTTGCCGGAAGTACTTGGTCCGGTATCACCTAGATATATATCTGCTTAAATATATTTGTATAGCTCTCCCCTCTGGATCTTTCATCTCAATGGCCATCTGTGGGCGTCATCATCATAAAGCATTTCGGAGCTTAAGTTTTATATTTCTTGTTGTAATTTTCTTGTGTGCCCATTGTGGATTCTTTGAGCTTCGGAGATTTATGTTGGATATTTGCAATCATTCTTCCCTGAATGCCTCTTTTTAACTTAAATAAATGTTTATTTAATGTGTGTGTTCAGTTTTATTTTCGCCTGGGTGTGTTTTCAGGTGCTTTCCCAGCGGAAGTTCCGTGGAAAGGTTGATAGAAGCTCAGGGTAGGTAATGATCTAAACAGATTACATATTTTTCTTAGAAGTGCTATGTGCAATTAGGCTAGACATAATTGCTTTAGTGTAATTAAAATTGTGATTTTAAAATATTATGGAGTAATTGCCCATTATTATTGTGCAACACCATTAAATCCCATCTGCTTTCTTTATAAAACACTATAAAAGAAACTTCTTTATTTACTTCACATATATCTCAAGCAAAGAAGGCATTTTAACTTCCCTGAGTGCTCATAAATTAAGCCTTTAACGATCAATAATACAAATTAAAATGTAGAAAGATCTCGCTTCTAGAAATAAGTACTTACTGATTGGCATTAAACAAGTGGTGATAGTAAAACGAATTGAGGATTCGCCCCCTATCACCCGAAAAATACCCAGATGCAATTAGGTATTGAGCAGCCACAAACGTCAAGAAGTGTTATAAACTGCATAACAAACAAATCCAGTTGGGAGAGAGTTCCAGGCCGAGCCCGGGGTGATCCTCCAACTCCCAGCCATTACACAACTTTCATGCTTAAATAAACACAAGAAATGTGGCCGAGATGTTGTTAGCTTTGGCTTTAAGGTGTCCCAGGAATGTGGTAACGGTCGACGATGCTCCCAGCCAGCCACATTTAGACGCAGAGTCAGAGTCAGGCCAAAAGCAAATGGCGTTCTGGCCATACAAGACACGACGACAACTTCTCCGATACTGGTCCAAAATGTTGACTGACAGTTATGGATTTATAGTGGCAGTTGTTATTGCTCTTGCCGACTTCTCGTTCTCTTGGCTACAATGTCACTGAGTCACAAGTGGACGGGCTGTAGGATCTATTCCATTTATGGGTGTAATCGCAATTACCAGAGCATGGGCCTCTCCAAGTAATAAAAGTTGAAAATACGGTGGCATATCACAGTGATCGTATACTAGAGCTGAGAGCGTTCGAAGGTATAGTAGGGTTTTTTATACCCTTCGACAGATGCAAGCTGAGAGTGCTTTAGTATGGGAATTTAAGGGAATTTAGAAGGTATAAGAACTTTGCTACACATAAAAGAACCTTCTTTTTCTTTAATGGAAGATAATTAGTAGCTTAAGTTTTCCAAAATAAATTCTATAAAGTAAACACAGGAAAATAGGCTTGTTTAAGCGAAAAAGTAAGATTTGTCCTTAAAATAATTTTTTATTATCTGTTTTTAATTGAAGCACTAATTAAATAAAAACACTTTTAAAAATACTTCAAAACATTTTTTTAACCATTTACTGCCTCAAGCCTCAAATATACTACTGTAATCTGGATTCAACTGAAGGTAAGTTGACTTTAAGGCGCTTTTTCAAAGAAAAAAAAAACATTTTGACTTATAGACAATAAATTTTTATTCCGTTTCTTTTTTTTGAACAAAAAACACTTATCAGCGGACTCAAAGGATTTTCTAAAATCTTTGACATAATCGTGTAAACAATTCAACTTTAAATTAAAAATAAATTTGAAATTTAATTTATATGCTGGAGATTAAACAAAAAATTCAACAAATGTAACCCAGATTTAAATAGATTACAGGCTTATATAAAAGAAATTTCATCTATGTCCAATCATTCCCATAAGTTCTCAAGGCTTAAATCGTCCAAGTTATTCATCCATTTCTAATTCCGTGAAAGGTTATCAAGAACTTAACCCAACCGTAATGCCGGAGATCTGTGCCAAGTGTTCATTGAAACGTTTATTAATATCCAGTTAAGTTGTCCCGCCTCCGCCGCCGGCTACCGATTCAACCCAGCCGCAGCCAGAACATTTCCCACCAAATGTCAACCGAGTAATCCGCCTCGAACATAAAAAAAAAAAAAACCGAAGCCAAAAGTGGATACACCTTCCAAATGTACACCTAAACACATAATCCTCAGGCCTGAAATTTATTAAATACTTTTTAATGCCATTGGTTCGGCATAGATCATGCATAGGCCGAGCATATATCTCTGTCCAGCGCCCACGCAGTCATCAAGTTGAGGCCCCAAAAACAAAACCTCGCCATGGAGACGCCAAAAACAACAGCAGTCGCAGCCGCAGCCGCAGCATCATGAAGACGACGCCACATCTGATTAATAAAGCGGACAAATCAGAAACAAAGTCCGTCTCCATAAACCGACGAGTACATTGATTGACATTTAATTAAGCAAAGGCAAATGCACACGGAAGCCGCAAAGCGATCAACCGGCAACAAACCGCAACTGAGAAGGGATGGACAGGGGGTTCGAGGCGGGATCTTCACCCACTGGCCGGGTTAGATCCCTCCCCCACTGATTACTGATCTGAGCCGATTGAACGAGTTTAGCGTCACCGGCAAACGACTGTCATGGCAGTGACAAAGGCCTTTTCTGGTCTATCATCAAAGGAAATTTGATGCTTATCGGAAAAGTCATTTTCATCAGATTAAATGGCAGGCCCGAGGACGGCGAAAGGGAAACAAGAACGCTGGCCAGCCAGTTGGCAGCGAGGGCTGTTCTAGGGGTATTTTCCAGAGAAAGGAGGTGGGGAATCGACTTTAAACAAAATAGTAATTTAAACAATTCCGCTTTAACTAAATAAATAGGAATTTTTTATAAGGTTGTTCTTCTTTTTTGTAGCTTTTAACAGCAGTCAATGTTAACATTTAAATGGGAAAGAAAGAGGTACCCACTGCTGTTATTTCCATATGATATGATAAGGTAAACAGTATGCATTAATCTGAGTTCTAAACTCAAAGTAAAGATAGGAAAAACATTTTTTAAGAAATAAGTTTTTGAACTTGTTTTTAAATTTAAGAAATATAACATATACATAAAATATAATATAGATAATATATTTTTAAAAAGTGTATGTCTAATCTTATGGATTGAATCCAAGTTTTCAATAGCCCAACCCAAGTGATGAAATAAAGTTCAAAATCTAAAATGTTCAAAGCGATTAGCGGAAAACCAATTTAATGACCGCCGCTTCAAAAAACGTAAACTTTATTGTTTATATTAATTTTTAAATTCAAAGCAAGGCCAAACAACTCAATTTTCTTTGAACTACTGGATGAGTTACTGATACACTCTTCTGTCGGCCCTCGTATGGCATTAGAAATTCAAATATTTTGACTCTTGTGCTGGTCGGGCCAGCATGCAACCGCAGCAACGTCCCCCAGGGCGTTTAAAGCGGCGCAAAAATTAAAACGAAAAGAAAAACGGTCGGCAGGCTACTGCGCATGCGCGACTGTTGACGCTGACGCAGACGCTGAAGTTGACGCTTCGCCGCAGTCGCGTGTGGGCAGGACAAGTTTCGCGTTCATCGCGGCTGCCGCTGCCGCCGCAGGCGTCGTGTCACTGAAATCAAATCAGCCGCGCTTAAATGCTCAGCCGAAAACTTCAGCTCGGCTTCAGTTCGAGTTGGGGCTCCGAATGGCTGGCAAACCTGCTGTCAGTTGCTGGTATGACATGGAAAAAAATCTATGCCGGCGCCTACGCATCACGAGCGGCGAGAAAGAGTAAAAAAATGGGGAGAAAGGGTGGGGACGGGGACGGGGACCCAGCTAAGCCACTTAGGGAAATTCTTCAGCGGATTTTCATTTGCAGCTAACTTTCTTCAGCCTTTGTTTAATTTTTTCCAGGCACTTATAATTGGAAGCAAAAAATATCCAGTCGCGGTGAACTGAATTGATTTGGTGCTGCCTGATAAATTGGTTTCATCATAATAGACTTTGTATAACTTCCGGCGCAAGCCAACCATTTTTCCAACGTTGTTTTGAAAGTGTCAAGATTAAGATTGGAGTCAAAGTCGAGTTCAATAGTCTCGAGCGGCACTTGACGTCCTCATTTTATTGATTTCTGTATTTGTATCGATTTGAATTTCGAGTCGGTCTTTTTCTCGGATTTTTCCCATTCAGTTTTTCGACAATTTATATTCCACAAAAATGCAGTAGTTGACAGCTTGAAATGTTGCTCATTCAGGTGCTGTATGGAGTCCTATTTCAAAATATTGAAAGGTCTGTCAATTATATACCGGGTGATGGAGATTTCTGGTATGGTAATTGCCACCTGCCAAGTTGCTCAATCGGAACAAAAAAGTTGGTAAACACTATTGAAATTTTAGGCGTAAGTAAGTATATAAATCTTATGTCGGTAATCTTTAATCTAATAAAAATCTTAACTAATATCCAAACTTATGATGATGAATAACTAAACATACAGAATGAATAAATTACAAATTATAAATAAAAATCTTTAAATAATTATAGCCAGCAGCTAAAATCTCTTCCAAATCGTATTATAATGACATAAACTCAAATAAACAACATGCTATGCCCGCTATAAAATTAAAAGATTTTGTCAGGTGTTGGTTGGACCACACCTGGCTCTGAGTTAAAGTATTTGCATATCTCTGCAGAATATCTTATTATAATGAAACCGATATGAAAGGTCTTCGTTCTTAAGATGGATCTTATCAACTGGTTATAAATGATATTTTTCTTGCCCGAATAAGAGTATACATTTTAGCGCAGCATTATTATTTTTTTGTTAGCGATCTTGTCAAATCGTTTGTGAATGTGTTTAATCTATCATTAGGCCAAAACCGAAAACCCATTAACTTATGTTGATGAACCATTAAATCGAAGTCTGCGTCTCCATTCCACTTGAATCAGTTTTGACGCCGCTAGTCTAAACAACCAACACAAAAAAGACTCAGCTTTTATTGTGACTAAGGTCTATTTGAATTGCAAATTTAAGCCCGAGTCAATACAAAGCATTAAAATTTGTTAGCCTGATTCCCCGCATAAGGTCGGATATCGGTCTCTGAATGACTTTCCACTGACGATGCGCTAATTTGCTGGTGCAACAATTTTCCACTTAATTTGCATTTGTTTATGAACTCATAACTCGCTGCCAAGCGGAAATTCCAATACCAACAATGGCAATATTATTTATGTTTTAATAATGTCAAACTCGGGCTCCATATATGGTCAGCACAGTGAGAAAGATATTACCATTTTAGAGGAGTCACTTGTGTGAGGGGTGACAATGTTTGGACAGGGCCAAAAAAAACACAAAAATAAATTTTGGAATATTTATTTACAGATTTTGTGTCCCATCTCATTGCATAATTAAAGAGATCAATCTGAAGTGTCAAAAAATTTTAAGAGAAAGTAACTAGTGCATTTCCTAAGTTAAATAAAAACATTCAGTTATAGAGTAAAGTTTATTATACCTTTTTCGTCTAAAAGTATTGGGAATTACTATTGTATTCTGACAAGTTATATTCTTTCTTATGTTATAAATATATTGGTACAAGAAATTTGCGAGCTGGCAAACTCTCTCTATGGTAGAAAAAATCTTAATTAGCTTGCAAACATATTAAGACATACGTATAACTCCATGGACTCAAAGGTCTCAGTAAAATTATCAACAAAGTATTGTGACTAACATTTTTTAATTTAATACCCCTCTAGGTCACGACGGCACTGCCTAAAACAATATATTCAAATAATAAAATAACCGCAAGTCTAAGATGTCTCTCGGAAAGGCAGTTATAAATTGTTATGGAGATCTCAGCTGTGGGCGTCTTTTAATTGAATCGCTTGGAATAGAGTAGCAGAGCAGATCGGAGCCCAGTAGAAACAGCAGAGTTATGGAGAAATCAAATCATTAAACACCTACATATCTACCGTTGCTGGAGAATGTGTCCAGCTTCATTTGGTAAACGGCATTAACAAACTGTGGCTGCTGTTTAAGACAACAACAAATCATTTTTGGTGGAGCCAAAGATTCTACATATACTCTGACCTTATATGATCACATAATTATAGTTCTCACAGAGGCATAAACCTCAATCTGCTCGTTTAAATATGTGTGGAAAGTCCGGTAATTAATAAATTATGACTCGACTGCGGTATTTATGGCGCCAATGCAGATAAGACCTTTAGATCTCCAATAGATTAATGTCGCTCGGCCTGTGTGGATGCCACAGGCCGATTTAGCTCCGAGATTGCGGTTGACTTGGGTGTGGCTAATTAATATGTATCGATAGTATTTGAATTACAACAACAATTAGCATGATTTATCATCTGATATCAAATGGCGGTAAAATGAATCGAAGTTTCATGAGGCGCATAGAAAAATATTCATAAATTGGCCTATCAACAAGGCAGCGATTATCGCGCAATAAAGACAGATGAAAAGACTTGAATCTCAGTGGGGAGAAGCATTTAAATAAAGCGTTTTTTTTAGTAAGATGCTATGTTAGCACTTGTTTTTCAGTTTATTTTTATTTAGTCTTCTTTATTTGTTATAGAAATCATGCTATCTTAACACTTTTTTTTCAGTTTATTTTTATTTAATCATTTAATTATTTCATAAAATTGTTTATTATTATTTTACTGTTTAAAACTGTCCGACAGAAATGACATTATTGCAACAAAAATATTTTAAGCCCACAAAATAAGGTTTAAATTGATGTGTCAAAACTTTTCAAGGCTGCTAACCTTTTTTTTAATCCTTTCAAAAATTGTAATTTCAGATGAGGTAATTGATTGTTTTTTACTTAACTTGTTTTGAGGTGTTTATAACACTCTTTAGTCATGCTCGACCAATAAATAAGAAATGCACTTCGCACTTGACCACACTTCACACTCATATTCCCAGTGACTGGGTTAACCCAGATTTTGGCCACACAAAGACTATTTATAGCACACTCTTGAGCGCCTGCAGCCTGGAGGTCTGGTCTCGTTTGGCCAACCTTCACACTCACCTCTTAGTCAAGGACGTTGCTCGTGCAGAAGTTTCCCCCGCTGCTGCAGTTGGTCTAAGTGAATCACTTGGGGAGACTGACAGCTCCTTGGGTTGTTTGCGCCACTTGCGGCTGTCAACGCGCAATTTAGAATGGAAACGACTTGAGTTATTTTTACGAGTATTTCCACACTTTCCGCCGCTTCCTGGACTACGGCACACACAGACACTTTTATTATTTCTCCTTCACGAAAGATCAAACAAATCGCAGGCTCTTCACACTAAAAGAATCGATAACGAAACGGATGCATTAGATAATTTAAACCCTTTTCAAAATCCCCAGCCAAGCGACAGGCATAAACCTGGCGAAGGTGAGGAGATGGCGGATTGGATGGGGAATGGGGACACACGCGAAGATCTCTTGGAGCTGATTTTATGGGATCGAGGAGGCGAACACGCGACGTCGATCCTCCAGCAACGGCAACTGCTCCACGACTGACTCGCCCCGTTCGTGCCAATAAAAATTAAAACACTTTTGTGCTATTAACAGCGAGAAGGCGACGCGACGCGATCTTGGACACCTTGGAAACGATGGAGGATGCGATGCTGCTGGAGGATCGGTATGGGTGCTGTCGGAAACTTTGTCGCCATGTCGGATGATTTGAAAAACACACTTAAAAGCCGTCATAGATCACGCGCATTACATTCCCCCGATTAGCGATCTACCACCGATGGGGCTGATTTATTTGGAGATTCGATTCTCCACCTGATTGCTGATCACCAATCACACTGATCACTGATCACTGATGAAACCACGTACCGTTCGGTTCCAAGTGCCAACGAGCACTAACACTGAAAATGCGAAGGGAGCGATCGACTGGCAGTCGCGACGGTGGCAGCGCAGTCAGCGTCGAAGTAAACTGAGGCAGCGGCAGCGACAACTTGTTGTTGCCTTTCCTGCAGTTTGTTTTGTTCTCAGCTGTTGACTTGTTGCGCCGCATTTGTTGTTGGGAGAAACGCGACGCCGCAGCAGCAGCATTTTGTCTTCGTTTGTGTTTCTTTTGACGCGTGAGTAAGCCGAGACGCCCACGTGCGAAATTTGCGTAAACATCAGTGTGGCCAGAGCACTGGCTTACATGCTGGGTTTGGTTTGAGCAATTGAGGAAGTGAGTGGAAAGTGGTAATGGATTTTGGGAAATGATTACTTCCTTGGATTTGGAAATCGCACTAAACAGAGATTATCCTAAAAATCTTAACCTTTTATACCAAAAAGTTGAGGCATTACATTTTATAACACTTTTATCAACTTGTTACTTGAAAATATGATGTGGTTATAAAAAATTTTAATAGTTTTAAAAAAACTAAAAGAAGAACGCGTGTTCCGGTTTGAAAGAGCGCGCTCTTTTATAGATATCGATAAATTATCGGTATAAAAACAAGTTGCCGCAAAACCAAAAGGACGCACCAGCCAGCCAAACCAGCCAGAAGCCAGCCAGCCACAAGTGAAACTAATATAAAGCGTTTAAAAAGCTCAAAGTACTCCAAAAATTAAAAAAGTACGTGGTGGTTAGTTTTAAAAAAAATACGTTTGAGCAGGCTTTGCTTCTCATTTAAAATTATTAAAAACTAAAAAACCTCTACTTTACTTTTTACTTTACTTTTACTTAAATTTATTAATAACAAGTACAACAAGTATATTCAACACATTACGTTTTATAGTATAGTACATTTGTACAATTTGAATAATCCTTAATTTAACTTAATTGTGTAAACATCATTCAAACCAATAATAGTTTGCAAAACAAATAGTTAAAGAAAATTAATATCTTTAAGCTGTTTTGCACAGCTCATAAATTTCTTAATTATCATGGGGGAGTTTCTCATTTAAGCTGCCCCACTTATAGACTGCTTAAGCCATTAAACTGAAATTCAATTCCAAAACATATTTACATTGTAGCCCTGTTTAAGACCATTAAATCGAATTCATGTGAACCCTTTTTTGTTAATGCGTCCAGCCTTGTTTTCAGTCCTCCTCCACGGCAGCATCGTGATCCTCAGCATCAGAAGGGAGATGGTGCCGCCTGCCAGACATTCTTTTAAAATGAAGATCGTAAATAAACGGCACGCTCTGCAGGCATTTAAAACAACCGAACTTCTCGTAAAAACTAGACCCCAAAATGATATGCATATGTGGCACCTATTAATGGCTACTTATGCAGTACAAGTGTTTCCTATTTCGGAGGTCCCCTTCCTTGTTTTTGGGACAAGACTGACTGATGCGTAACACGACAGTATCCAAGGGGGGGAGTCGGTGTCGCAGTGCCGCGACCTGTTCGTCATTATGTCGCCGGCATGTCAGCGGACAGGGCAGTTGGCATCATCGTGCAGCATTATGCAGATGTGCATATATCATGGAGTGCGGACACACCCCGAGATGCTATCCCACATCAACGCTGCATATTTTGCCGCTTTTCGGTTGTGTCCGAACCACTTGCTGAAATTTCATTATGTGCGTGATTTATAAATAAGCCTCACTGCCTCCACCTCCACCTCCAGCTCCCCATCGTCCGAATCTTCTTCAAGTTGTTCCCAGCATCTTCAGTGGGTACGAGGTAAGACGACGGCCCACGCACTTTTCGACACAGGCACAACAGCACAACACAACAGCAACATCATCTGCTCCGTCCAATCCCAAACAAAAACCCCACCTTTCCCCCGGTTGCAGTTCAGTTCGTATTAATCATAAAATTGTATTATTAACATGTTTATTTTTCGGTCTTCAAGATTCGATTACACGCATGCTCCCCAGCTCTTTCTTTCTGTGTGCTCGGTGAGTGAGTGTTTTCTCGGGGAACGTGACTTTGTTGTGCAGTGTAACGAAAGTGAGCCACTTTCTAGCACGGAGGCTGGGAGGCGCACCATGAGCATTCAATTGCATTAAAAAATATTGTCACTTTATGTCTTTGCCGCTTAATTGGGTTACCTGGCTAATGACGCTAACCAGACCAGATGCCCACCACCTGGGCAATGTGTGGGCGTGGGTGGGAAATGGCTCGATTGAAGTCAACTGAGCCAGAGCCTGGAAAGTTGGTCAAATTTCCTGGGAAATTATAAAAAGGTGAAGCCAGTAAAACCCTGGGAATTGAGCGGAAAAAAAGGCTTATTTACATTTGCTATGAAGGTAAATGTACCTATTGCGGTGGTTACTTTTAAAAAATGAACTTTACAGGATTTGAATAACATATGACTTCACTTTTAGGTTAACCAGTGTTTACAAAAAAAGTTACAAATCTTTGTAGTTCTTTTATTCTGATATTTCTGATATTAATCCCACCTGAGCCACTGTTTTCTTTTCGATCACAATATAATTAAAAGTAGTTAAAGGTCAATTCACAATCTTATCCCAGAAATGAAACTGGTTTACCCGCTTATTCGAAGTAAGTTATTCAATAAATATTGAAGAGTCCGACGCTTAAAGACACGAGTGTATAATTAACGGAGGGCTTTGGCCATAAACCAAGTGATTAACGTCGTCTTAACAAATTTTCCAATACAAATAAACCGATATGTTGGGCCTAGAAGGGGAATCAAGCCAAAATCAGAATTCACAAGTGGTTTTCTTGATATTTTCTATAATTTTTTACATATCTTTATTTCGGTTTCGTTCATTTTCATTTTTTGTTATGAATAAATTATTTTAAATTAAGCAATAATCCGACTAACTAGAGTATCTCTAATAGTAAGCGGTATTACATCTTAAGCGTATTTCCTATGCGATAACTTTGTTTTCCGATCATTTGATGGCCCCCAACAAAGCGATTTAAAATCGCAGTTTGGATCTCTTCTGGTCGGCGTTTGTTGTCTTGAAAACATTTTAATTTGTCGCTAGCTAAATGTAAATGCCAAAAGAATTTATGACGAAAATTCCAAACTAAGCTGGTTAGCAAATTAAATGCCCTTTGTTCCAAGCCGACTTCTCCAGATGAACAGTAGCAGATCTCTTAATTGATCCAGTTGCTCTCGTAGTTCTATTTGTTATTGTTTACTTAACCACAGTGGTCATTTCGATGGAGTCGCCACAACTGAAAGTATATATTTATTTAGACTTCGCTCTTATTGATGCTCCGATGAGTTGACATTAAATGAAGTGCGGCAGGGAATGGCTTTTAGAGCGGATCTTTTGTGGGTGAGCTTTTGGGTGTATGGAAATGATGTAAGCCTGCATTAACCCAAATGGGCTAAGGTTTGGTCTAGGTCGCAATTTAAGATAGGTTTAATGGAGATGGTCGTTTTGTAGCTGTTGCATAAGTTTCTGGACGAGATTTTTAATTACTGCTTAACTTAAGAGCCTCCGTATTTCAATTGTTGAGTAATTCTGTTTTATTTCTTTAAAGTTCGCATAATAATTAATTTTTTAAAAGAGAAAAGCAAGAAAAAATGTAATAAAAAAATCTAAATTTGTTTAAACTGCGACTTTTGGTTATATTAAGCTGTCTTATTAATACATTAAATTTGTATGCCATCTGTATTTACTTGTTATTCGACTATGGAGTTAAGACTATTTATGCACCTTCCATGAAAACGGAAAAGTTATAAAATGTATAAACTGTTTAAAAACATAAATTGCTTGCGGTTTTTCTTATTCATGTTTTTGTTTCTTTTGACCTTAATAATATAAACCACAACATAAAACCCAACTTTTTATGTTGATTGCTCTGCGAAAATCGAAAGCGAAAAGTGAATATGAGGATGTGCTGTAAATCATTTAGATAAAAGATGAGGATGAGCATGAGGACTTCGGAGTGGCAAGAAGTAGGAAAGGTTGTAGAGACCGAAATTACTTCTGGCGGAACCTGGGTTGATCCTGGCACCTGATGGTGACCACACTGAGGCTGGAATCGTCGTAGTCCTCACCATCACTGGCCAGAGGAGCGGTGGCCAAAGGTGGCGACGGGGGCAGAACCACCACTTTTCCCACGGCTGCAGCAGAGCCGTTGGAGTTGGCAGTACCTTTTAGACCCACTGCGTGGGCCAACTTTGTTGTGGCCGATACGGCGGCCGCCATCGCTGGCCCACGTCCGTTGACTAGTGAATCGTTGGTCAGCTGCTTCTTCATGAGTTGATTGGAGGAGTCCAGGCGATTTGATAGCGATGTGTGCCTGTTGTTCACCGACTGCAAAAGGGAGGGGAAATTAATTGTGATTGTTTACCAGTCCCTTTTACGTTTTCACTTTTGTTTAAAAACTTTTTTTACATTTTAAATTGACTTCTTAAAATGGTTAACGAAATATATTTTACTGTCATGAATAATCCCTTTAATAAGGTTAGTATAAACTATATTAATTTAATTTAGTTATGAGATTAATAAATCCAAATTCCTGATTCAAGTGAAAAACGGAAAAAGACCTTAAAGTAATAGCCCACCGGATTATTGTTGTTCATTCGTCCGCGAATATTGTAGAGCCCATAGACCAAGGGATTCATACAGGAGTTTGTCGAGGCGAAGATAAACAATGCCTTGCGCACCAGTGGATGGACTTTGTCCGCGGAATGCTTGTCCAGCCAGTACCACATTGAGATGACGTAGTACGGCGTCCAGCATATGATGAACACAATCACAATCGTGATGGTCATCTTGAGGGTGCGCTTTTTGGCCCTGCTGAGGACGTCATCGTTGGAGCGCCGGAAACGCTCTGAGATCACGTCCTTAAGAACTCGCTGGCTCTTCCGGTAGATCTCCACGTATATGGCTCCGTAGCAGTAAATGAACATGACCAGGGGAAAGGCGTACATGCTGCACATCGAAGCGACCTGATAGATCTTTTCGTCCACTTCGCTCTTGAACGAGTGGAATATCACGCACTGAAAGTAGCCTTCAACTTTGGGGTGCTCCTCCAGGTGGAAGAGAAAGGCCTGCCGGAGATGGATGTTAATTATGTTGTCTGATAGGTACACTTAGGAAATAATCACAATTAATTAAGAAAAGACAAGGGGACTTTTGTTTTAATCATAAATTTAAAGTTTTCGATTTCAAAAATGTATGCTTCACATTGTAAATTTTCATAATAACATGGCTCTATTAATTTTTAGTATAGTCGAAGATTTAAATAAATTTTTTCCGGGTGTACCAGCACCAGGGAACTCACCTGGGGAATGCTGCAGACGACAGAGCCAGCCCAGGCACAGGCCAGCATGATGCGTCCCCGGTTGTAGGAGCGCTTCAGGGGTTTCAGTATGGCAAAGTACCTGGTGGCGAGAGGAGGGAGCAGGTGGTGAGAAAGCTGGGACGGCTGGCAGGCAGCCGTCAGCCATCGATTGACACTTGGAGCCGCCTTATCTGGCTATCAATTTGGTCCATTAGCGACAGTCAACGGAGCTGCAATGGGCACCTGGACTCACCTGTCGAGCGATATGCAAACCATCACGTAGCTGGACAAGTACAGGCCGAAGACGCGGAAGAAGCTCATGAGGCGGCACATCAGATCCGTGGAGAGCCACTGCACCGTCCAGGCCCACACGATCTCCATCGGCATCAGGAGCAACGTCACCATTAGATCGGCGATGGCCAGATGCATTAGCATGATATCAATCCGCAAGGGACCCCGCAGTCGGCGCTTGGTCAGCAGATATAGCACGGTGCTGTTGCCAATTGTTGAGATCACAAACAGTATGCTGAACCAAAGAAAAAACCATTTGTAATGCAGGGAGCAGAGGGCGGAGGTTCAGAAGCGATTAAACTGGTGAGTGGGAAATTAAAGAAGTTTTCCATGAAGTGGGTGTCGATGTGGGTGCCATGTGCTCGATAAGTGGGTCAACGAATTGCAGTTGGGAAAGGTAAACTTGTCGGGCGAATGCGTAAATGAATCGCACTCTATAAAGTCCCAGAATATCAGTTGTAGACAATCTGCGCTCTGAGCTGACAACTTATTTTTTTTTAATGTGTTTTTCCATATGATTCAGGATGGGAATACCCACTTAAGACGTGTAAAATAAGTCATTAAGATTTATGTGCATAGAAACAGATGCATCTTTTACTCAAAGTTTCTTTAATTGGCATTTTAAACAAAAATGTAATAAATGATTCTAACTATTTTCAATTAGACTGTGTATTTTATATTTATATATTTTTTAAATTTTCATTCATAAATGTTGCGTGCATAGACTGTACGTTTTTCCTTTCTTCGAATTTCAGTTGCTATGATACTTTCAAAGCACAACGATAATTTAATTAAAATATCAGTATAAAATGATTTTAATTAAATAGTTGGGATTGTGTGATAAGTGAAACACTTTCTACGCCTTGGCTAACTCTGGAACTCGCTCTTAATCGATTCATCGAATCTCTGGCATTCTAAAAAAAGTGAACCCTATGATGAACCTCAACGTTCAAATTCCAAGTTAAAACGGGAATAAATATTGAATCTCAGACAGATAGCCAGACAGCGGTAGAGGAATCAGAGATGATGAGCCCAGCATGATTTATACTTTACGGCTGTATATAAACTGTAGCAATAACACCCACACCTGCACTGCGATTGATTAGTTCGGACTTGAAAAAGTGTTACAGATAGTAAGAGCCAAAGTTGATAGGCTTTGACTGTTAGTGTGAATATAAATGGAAATGAAATTGTGGGAGGAGATCTCGATGATAAGCTATGAAAATCGATGGGGTGTTTTACGTTCCACTCACCTGTAGACAGTGATGGACAAGCGGTGTCCATCATTAAACAGCATGTCCTTGGAGTAATGCATGGTTCCATTTCCATTCGTATTGTTCACGTTATACCAATCACTGAGACTGCGATGATCGTTTTCTTCGAGAACTTCTCCCATTATTTTCCCAGATTAAAAGGATTTCTTCTGCCTGCTTCTCTCCTGTTCTATTTTGGAATACATGTGCATATGATTTTAAGTTATAAATTTGTGCTGAGTTGTAAGTTTTAAAAAATTAGTTTTATTTCATGTTTTATAAATTTTTTGAAGTATTTAATTTAATTTTTGTAACATTTTAGTTTTTTATGACTATCATTTTGCAATTTATTTGCTGTTTAATAAGTGTGTGGCTTAGTTTTTTATCTCATGTTTGTAATTAATAAAAAAATAATTTATCGTATAATATTTTTACTATTATCATGTTAAATGTATGACTTTTAATCAGTTTGTTTTGGGGGCCTGTCCAACTTTGCTCCAATCTGAATGATTTCTTTTGTATTATTAGCTTTGTTTTGTTCGTTACACTTGATAAACAATTGTTTGAGATAATCCAATAATATAAAACACAAACGGAATTCACTCAATTAACCGAATCAATTGCACTCAATTTGATTGTCTAAACTTTTCGATTACTTGAGTTTTTAGGTTCAAGAACATGTTTACTATGGTTTTGTTATGATTTCGTTTTGTTTGTTGCACAGTTTTTTAGGTGCTTAAAGCCCCCGGTGACCTTGAACTAATTACGCTCGCACCGCATTGGAATATTCGAATTTCCAATTGATAATAAAAATTCCACTTATGCTGAGCTCTCTCGCTTTGTGTCTTTCCTAGAGTTGATACAACCATAATTATGGAGGAGAGCATCTCACGCTCTTGCCGTCTTATTATTCTGTTAATCAATTGCGCTCAATCGAACCAGAGTTCACTCAATTGAACGGGCAACAGCAGCAAAAACCATCGACAAATCGTTTCCCCATTAATCCTTCGTTCAATTATTTTACGGGTTGTTTATTTAGACGCGCCGCGTTTGATGCCTTTTGAACTTGGCATTTTAATGTGCTCACGCACAAATACCAGACTGACAATTAAACAAATTTTGTAGTTAAATGGGAGAAAAATAAAATGTAGCGAAAATGGGGTTCCAAAATCTATTCAGGAGCCTTGAAAACACGTAAAAATACTTTTATATTTAAGGGCGCCTCAAAGAATACCTAGTTTACCTAAGCAAAACCCCTGGGAGATTACAGAACGATTCAACTAGTTTCCTCTTGCTAATCGATCACCTCGTATATATACTTATTGTAGGCGTAATCATTGATTACGAGTACGCGTACGTGCCGTATAATTTCTTTTCTACTATGTACAACTATATTTCTTGTTTCTGTTTTTCTTCTATTTGTGATTTCCGTTTTGCTTTGCTATTTCTAAACACGCGGGCACACCGTGCACTACTAAAAGATCTATAGATATGGGAGATTTAATCATGGCTAAATACTGTTAATTTGGAAAACTTTTTTTTTTTGCACACACCTCCCAGGACCGATAAATACAGCGTTCTCACTGCCACCCGCCCACGCCCACACGCGCGTCTTTATCGCTATCGGTGGCACGATAACACACGGGACTAGACCAACGGTAAACGGTAACGGTACTTCAGGTTCTCACCGATCGGCGAGCAGGAACTGACTGAATCGAGTGCCTGGGATGCTGATGCGATGCTGCGAAATCGAAATCTCGACAACAACTGATAATCCCGCTGGAGGAGGAGAGGAGCGAGAAAAAGTTCGACACGGCGATAACGGCGGGCGACCCCAATTGCTGGCCAATCCAATGGATGTGTGTATGTCCGCAGGTCCCGCCCGCATAAATTTCACGTTTATCAATGCGTGTGCATGACTCAAAGTTCAAACGGTGGTTGTGGTCGGTCTGATCGCCAAATGTTGCGATCCCTTATCAGCCGCGTGAGTCGCGTCTCACCCAGAACAAGTAATTAAATTGGAATTACTTATAGGCCTTATCGGTGCGTCTGTCTGAGTTTGCCTCCCCTGGCTGGAACTCTGAGCTCTGCTCCTTAAGTCTCGTGTATGTCCTTTTTCCGGATAGCGACACCTCCGATCCCGTCGAGCGACCACTGACATCTGCCGTGGGTCCACTGCCAAGGATAACCATTTAACCTAGCGCCGGCCATGCGATTCGCAAATCGCAAAACGGCTCATTAAATTTAATGAGGGCACCAACAACGGACAAAAGGATTTCAAGTTCACGTTCAGGAGCGCGCTTTTGTATGCTACGAATGTGGCGTGTGCGCGGCCTTATCAAGATGCACCTGGCCCACCTGATAAGTCAAGTCGGTCGGCTCTAATGAGCCATGTGGCATGTGCAGTAGCGATTGAAAAGTGCAGCTTCAAGTGCTTCGATTAGTTTTAAACGTTCATTTTATATTTTATGTGTTGAGCTTCAGCCCAAAAATATGCAGTCTTAAAGTTACCCTTAGCAACTTTTTAGATGTGGGAGTAAATTTATGTTGAATGAAAACTGAGTTTGTTCATTATATTTAAGAGAATTAGGTTATATGGTATTTATTTATTGACCTGAGAAACTATTGTTAATTCATAACTTCAGTACTGAAACATCTACATCTACAGTCTTTAAAAGGACTTAAAACAATTAAGTCCATCTAGGGTTAGAAAACATATAATTTATTTAAACTAACAAATTAAGTACATCATAATCTTATATTTATGTTATGGTATAAACTATAAAAACTTTTTTCAAGGCTAACTCTTATCATCTAAAAACTAAAGTCAAGTATTTCTCAACAACTAAAAAATATATTTTACCTGTTAGTAAAGAAAACTTCGTGGAAAATTATATAGAAAACAAAAGTATTTATGTATGTAAGACAAAGTTTATAACTTGTTAATATTTACCGCACAACAAAGCTGTTACTTTCAAAATTAAAACGATTAAAGCTGTCGTACGCATAATCAGCGGTGCTTAAAGGTGTCGGTAATTTATTTATCCTTCCGTAAATGCAATACAAGCCTGATACGCTTAGCACCATTAAATCCACAGACAGGCAAAACGAGTGCATAATCCCACCCCGTTTGATGATCACCCGAAAGGAGTTATTCATGGAGAGATCCTTCAGCTGCACCGTCATTAGGTTGATATTGGCCACCTCACTGCAAGTACTGATCATCAGGTTTTGCTTGATATGCTCGATTGATAGCTCCAGCCGTTCCACGCACCGGAAGCTATGGTCATGTCGACGCCAAATGCTTTCAATGTTGGCGCTCCTGTGCATTCCGTCCTCGGCGGCGACCAGATTGAGGCAGACGGAGTGCGGATAGATTAATCCACCGGGACGCAGATAGCGATCTCGGGCCATTATCAGACCAGCCATTTTGCGCCCGTACAGAACGCCATCCCTAAAAAATTGTTAATATGTGATCACTAATAAATATTTAAGTACCTAAATTATAACACAAAGTTATTCAAGGATACGTACAAATGTTTTACCTAGCAGTCAAAATTGAAGTGCACAGAATACAAAATGTCCATATATGATATGATCATATCACTTTTCGTTGAATTCCATTATTTTTATTATATTCCTTAAAAACTCTTTTGCAATAGCCAATAAATTAATTTAAAGACAAACGCGCGCAACAAGCTTTTGTAAAGTGACCAGCTCAAAGATAAAAAAAAACTCCATGTTCCAAATTCCGTTGTTCCGTCTTGCTGAAAAAATACTGATGTTTTGATATGTTTTTCACATCTGTAGTATATTTTAAAGTACCGGCGATGGTCACATACTCCCGTCCCATGTGGTAAACTCTGGAATTCACAAATTATAAATGAAACTCTAGCAAAATGTTGCGGAAATCAAAGAAGCAGCCCCAAACGGTGGCTGAAAAGGTCAGCAAACTACTGTCTCACCCAAACGAGAGCGACAGCGCGGAGGACTCTGACTTTGACGTGGCCACGGGGCCGCGTTTGGTGGACTTCGAGGAAGATGAGTACGACCTGCCCGATGCTCGGAGCACAGATTTTCGTAAGCGGAATGTGAAGCTGCTCTCGGAGCAGAGTGAGCGGTACAAGGGTAAGATCAGCAGTCGCAAGGAGCTGGATGAAGAGGAGGAGGATAACGACCAGGAGTTGTCTTATGAGGAAAGCGATGAGGATGACAATGATGATGAGTTGGCTGCCTTTAATCAGAAGTTGAAGGCTGGAAAGGCTGCAGAAAAGGAGGAGGACGATGAAGATGAAGATGAGTCCGATGAGGAGGAGGATGATCTGGCTGACGCTGCAGGTGCTGGATCCGATGAAGAAGACAGTGGTGACAGCGAAGAAAGCGATGGAGAGGATGATGATGAAGACGCCGACACTGATGACGAAGATGCAGAGGATGCGGAGGAAGACACAATCAAACCTTCAGATGTTATGTCAAAGACCAACCACCAAGCTGAAATCCAAAAAGGAGTTTGCGTCCAAAACCAACTCCGCATCTGGGAGCGTCTCCTAGAGCTGAGGATCAACACACAGAAGTTTACTAGCAAAGCTAATCAGATGGCTGCGCCGGACACCTTAACGAAACTCGGTTCAGAGAACGATGAGCTGCAGTCGGTGCTGAACGAGGCACAGGAACGCTCCTCAAGGCTGCTTCAGCAACTGCTGGCCCTCCAGTCCGCTCTCCACCAACAGAACTCAGAGATGAGGAAATCGGTGAAGCGCAAGGAGGCCTCAGAGGAGGTGGGACCACCTGCCAAACGTTTCGGCAGTTTGCTGCACAACAACTTCCAGCAGATGAAGGGTTACCGCAACGAAGTCCTGTTAAAGTGGGACGACCGCACCAAACTCCTGACCCCCGGAGCAGGTGTCAAGCGCAAGTCCGTGCAGGAGGACTACGACATAATCAAGAAGATCGACAGTGCCCTAGCCAATCGAGAAGCGCTTGTGGAAAAGTCGCAGACCCCAAAGAGCAAGCAGCCGGAGCAGCAGGAAAACGAGCCGGTGCAGCGATTAAATCACATCTACGATGACAGCGACTTTTATCATCAGCAGCTTCGTGAGCTGATCGAGTACAAGGCCAGTACCTCGTCAAACATGAGTGAAATCACCAAGCAGTTTGTGGAGCTGCAGAAGCTGCGCCAGAAGATGAAGAAAAAGGTAGACACCCGGGCCAGCAAGGGGCGGAAGTTGCGGTAAGTGAATAAGACTAGGATAAAGTAACTCCTACTAATTAACTTTGTATACATTCTTTCAGATACGTGGTGCACAACAAGCTCATCAATTTCATGGCGCCCAATGAAGTAAGCGAATGGACGGAGGGCTCAAAGTCAGAGTTGTACAAATCGTTGTTTGTCTAGAAAATATCTAACTATGTAGATAGAATATAAAAATATAAATAAAATGTCATAAGAATTGAACATTTGTATTAAAATGTTTCTAGAAAATATCGGGTCAAACAGACTGATGTCAGGGCTGTCAGAGATAAGTTATTTATTTTAAATGCCTGAAATAATTTTAAATAAAAGAAAATTATTCTGAATTTGACTTTAATTTATTTTATATATATTTATTTATTTATGTATATTTTCATTTGTTGTTTACTTTTAACTGCTAAATTTGTATGTTCAACATTTCATTTTCGTTATTAATTCTTATTTGTTCTCAACTGGGTAATTTATGCAGCGCGTGCATAACAATATGGCTTGAATATAACTGCAAACGTTTGTAATTACCGCTTCATAACCGTTTCGTTAAGTGGGTGTTTGTGATTTGGAGATTGTGTGTTCTGTTATGTATTATTTGCTGGCTTCATTCGAATTGCGTTTTTAATTCGATGCGATACATAATGTGTATTACATATAAATTAATTTTAATAATTTATTTATGTATTAAACTAGTTGTCCACTGATGCACATACTTGACTGGGTTTTCTTTTAATTTACTTTGCTAGTCTCGTGATTTACTTGGGCTTCGTTCCATTTATAAAATTTTCTTTGCTTTTACTTTATTTTATCTTTATATTTCATACTGGTTTTTAGTGTGTTCGTCGTCTAAGTCATTGTTAGTTATGCATAAGTTAATTTTATATTTATAAATATCATGTATAATGTTAGTAAATCAGTGCATAACTGCAATAAAAGGTATGCTTGTGGGGGATCGAAGTCGAATGGGTCGAAATACAATTCAATAAATAAACATTTAACTTTTACGCCTAAGATTTGGAGAATACAAAAGGTTCCTTCTCAAAATACTATAAAAAGACCGAGCACATTTACAAAATAATCTAAGCTTGATTATTCTTTGGAAAATGAGTTTCAGGGAGTATTCATTAGCAAGCTCTCATTAAAAATTAATTAACAATCAGCTGAAAGTGTAAAGAGCACATAATATCGTTATTACATTCACATACTAGAGATAAATGTATATTGCACTTAAATGCGCACGAGAATCGATCGATTAAGACCTACGTGTCACAAGGACGCGAAAAGTTTTGACAAAAATACTGGGCAAGGGTTTATTCTCCTTTCGATTTTAAGTTACCAAAAGACGTTACAACACATAAATGAAATATATTGGCCTAAAATAAGGGTAGATGGGGGATGATTGAGGGAGTAAGGGGGTTCTTTCTTAGCGCTGTCCTTGTATACAAACTACCAATATAAAGATTACAAAAATGCCACTGACTAAATTCTCTCTCTCGGCGTTATTCCCTTGGATTTTTTTCTAATTGTTAATGGAATTCTTCAGCAACAGGGGCAGCCCGGTTTTAGTTTTTGATTTGGAAACGAGTATTGTGGCAGTTTTGGCCCCACCTGAGCCAGCTGCAGCAGCCGCTTCAGCGGAGGCAGAGTTGCGCCTGGGAGCCGCCTGCCGCTGATGCAGCTCCTGCAGCAGGGCCGAGTGCTTGTCCAAGGCTTTCAGCTGAGCCGTGTTTTGGGTCTCGTAAAGCGACGACTGCAGCTGGGTATGGATCGAGGTGACGTTTGAGAGCGTGCTCTCGGCCTCAGCAGTCGGAAAGTTGCTTAAATAACGTTTACTTGTCGTGCTTCCTGTTGTTGTCGATGATGTCGTTGTTGTGTTTGCCATTGTAGTCTGTTCCAGCGCTGAAACCTGGGAAAGAAATCGGTTAATAAGTTGACAATCAAAGAAACTGTTGGTCAAACCTTTCGCATAACCGCCAACTCTGTGTCTCAAGTGCACTTGGCTTGTTGTATAACACCTTCCATATCCTTCTGCACCCCATACAGCTCCGACAGTTGCTTAGCGAAGGCCACGCTTATTTCGCTCAGCTTAGCCAGCTGAAAAGGGAGTACATTAATTCAGTGTAAATAAAAAAGTGACTTTTAATTTATATTTAAAATTCAATGCGTTACTTTAATAAAAATAATAGGAAATCATAAAAAAAATAATTTTTAGAAATTAAAACTTAATTTTTCGTAGTTTGAGTCGGAATACCGATTAAAAACGCAGTTAAATCTAATTCAGAACTCACCGTCTGGTCATTGGACTTTTCGCGGAGAGCAATGTTGGCCGTCTTTAGTTCAATTTCCTGTTGCATAAGTTCCTTCTGCAGTTGTTCCATCCGCGCCTTGTGTGTGGCAACCTCGCGACGCAACTCGTCTTCTACGGCTCCTCCACCTCCGGAAGCAGAACCCACCCCGCCTCCGCCCACACAAAGCTGATCCATGTCGCGCTTGAGGCGAATGTTTTCCTCTTTGTAGGTGTGCAGCTGGCGCTTCCATTCGTCTACATTGGCAGTTGATTCCTTAAGAATAATATTAAAGGAGACGAACATGCACGAATATTTTCACTATATATCCATCAATTAAAATGAATAGATCTTAATAACTGGGAAATCTTCTTTTTTCAATAGCTAAAACAGTGATAACAAGGTAGTTGATATGTAAACATTAGATACTTTGGAATCGCTTAGCTTACCTGCAGAGCGCTGGTCAAGCGAATGTTATTGTTCTTCAAGGTGGCCAGCTCGATTTCCCACTTCTTGGCATTCGCACAGCTGAAACAAAACGGAGGAACCTTCATGCCAAGAGCCAAGAATAACTAATCAAGCGCTCACCTTTGGGCCAGGGCCATTTTCAGGCGCTCGTTCTCATACTTGAGCTGCTGCTCGGCGGTGGCGCCCGCTCCTGGACCCGTGTGCATACCCACAATGCTGCCGCCCGACGAGATGGTCACACCTCCACCGCCGCCGCCACCAGTGACGCCCGAGGTGGGCTGCGGCGAGGGCGTGGCCGATCCGATGTCCGTCTTCACATCGATGGTGTTCAGCAGCTTGTGGGAGGGACTGTCCGGATTAGCGTTCTGGGTGTTTGTGTTGCTCATGTTGGGCGGCTCCACGGTGTGCGGATCAATGGCTGTGTTGTCGTTTTGCAAGGCCCCCACAGCCCGGCCGGAAATGGGCGAAGTGTTGGCCGAGGTTGTGGGCGTAACGGCATTGGAGCCGTTGGCCGACTTCATCGCGTTCTTGGTGGCCTCCTTGACCTCCTGGAACTTCTCCACGAACTATTGAAGAGAGGAGAGCATTAGATGGTCAGGGACAGAGAATGGCAGCTTCTAGCGGCTGCCCACCTTGGTCAGCTCTGCCTCGGAGGCGAATCCCAGGCCGTACACCGTGTTCGCCCGCACATCGCTCCACTGGCCGAACTTCTGGGAGGTCTGTGTGAAGGTCATGTTGGGCGTGATTGTTGAGTTGATCACAGCCTTGGTGCCCTCCACGCTGATGATGCGATACAGATTCCGGGAGCTGTCGTAGAAGAAGCTCACGTTGACCGCCTTCATGCTGGCCGTGATCCAGGTGCGCTTCGTCTTCGGATCGATGTGGAAGACGTGCGCCTGGCAGGTGAAAATCGGTTGTTCGCTGTGGGCCATAAAGGGAATACCACGGCAGGGGTGTGATTAATTAAAAATTCCATTTAGAGGCGGTAATAAATATTTCCCTCCCCTGCGAGTGCGTGTGTGTGTGGAGCCCATCTATTACCTATCCGCCGACATTATCCGCAGAGCTCTGGTGTCTTCCCGTTATCGCTGGCGACTGGCGGTCGCCGACCAAATTGCATTATGTGCTAAGCCATTTTTAGCAGCCTTGCCTTTGATTTTGTCTCAAGCGCACAGCACATACGCACACACCTGCACACCCACAGCACACAACACCACATAATTTGCGTGCCCACGCGTGTGTGCCAGGTGAGCCTGTGTGTGTGTGTGTACATATTTACGCCGCCCGCTACACACAGAACGCCAGCAACAACAACACATGCAGAAATGTCAGCTAGTACGGCGTCGATTTTTCCCACACAAAAAACGCTATGTTCGGGGCGGTTCTGCACTGCCCGCCACCTTACCCCATCGTGTTCGTTGACTTCGGCGCTGGGTGAGTGTTATGGCAACGAGTTTAACTTATGCTACGAGCTTATAGTGATTAATTTGTCGATTAAAAAAAATAAAACACAAACGCCTGCAAAACCAGTGTGACCGCGGCTTAACCGTTAAAAGATACCGTTCGACTTTGGGAAATATACTGAAAATGGCAAAGAAAAGGTGGTATTCCCGCGTACAGCCCCAGTTGGTCTCACTAGTCTGGCCCCAAATCAGTTTTACCCGAAATTCCCGCTTATGACGCCGGAAAAGCCAGTGAAAAGCGCGTGCGTGGGTTGGCGGCGCCGTGCAGCAGGTGGGAAAGCTCGAGTTTCCCCAAAAGCGCTCGAAAACGGCCGTTTTCCCGTCCCACGATTTTTCTGCCAGTGCTGCCAGACCAGCTGAACCAGGTCTTTCGCGAGTTTTCCTTCATTTTCTCCGTTTTCCGGCCTCGGCCCCCAACAAGAGACCCCTCAGAAGTTGCGCCGCGTCCCCCGCATACGCCCCCACCCTGGGCCCCCGGCAAAGTGCGACAGGGAGGCGCAATACTAAAGCCGATCCGGACCGTTGAAATCAGACCCTCAAGAACACCTCAGGTAACCCTCAAGACCCCGTGAGGGCGCCACCTGCCGGACCAGACTCTGCGTATATAACCATAAGTTGGCAGCTCTATTTGCTCCGATAAATTTGCATGCTGCCATATTTTTCAAGATGAGCGTTGCCAGACAAATCCCGCGATTCCATCTCTAGTTTCTCAATCGTAAATTGGGGAAAAAAAACCTCTTTGGAATTTAGTTTAGCTACCTGAAAAAGCAGCCGGGACACCTATGCAAAGGCCGACACGCGGCAAGAGTTGTTGTTGCTGCTGCTGCCCTGCCGCCGTGCGATCGATCGGGGTAAATTGGCGACAAGTGGAGTGGGGGAGAGATTTTCTCGCAGGTTTTTTTTTTCGCACAGAAGCCGTCCCCCAAACCGAATTTTGAGGTGAAAAAGTCGTTTGGAGGCAGCGAAAATCGCACAAAGTTGGCACCTGCTGCGGATTTAACTCGCTTTCGGGCATTTGTTGTTGCAAAATGCGTGAGCGACACACCTAGGCACACAAAATATGCCAGTTATGCGAAAGAGAAAAAAGTGCTGAGCCAGTGTGTGTGCGTGTGCGGGCGTGCGTGTGAGTGTGTATGCCGTGCATGTGCCAGTGTGTGTTGGTGTAGAAAACTTGTTATCAATGCGGCGCCTATGATAAGTCTCATTAGACATGTTTCTCCCACAATGCTGGGCATTCCAATTGGAACTGACAGTGTGTGTATGTTGTGTGTGTGTGTGGTGTGCAAATACCAATACAAATAACGTAACATGTTTGTTTATAATGTTGTTTTAAATAAAATAACAAATGAGAAAATGAGTCCCTGCTAATGTGAATGTGTCCCCCTCTCGCTCTCTCTCTCTCGCAGTCTGGCGGCCCCAACTAAATAATGTGGAACATGATGTGCGACGTAATGCCCACGATATCAGAGGACAGCATCTCGCAGCGCTCCTCGCAGTTCAGCGGCGAGGATGCCAACTTCGAGCAGCTGATGGTCTCCATGCTGGACGAGCGGGACAAGCTGATGGACAGCTTGCGGGAGGCGCAGGAGCGGCTCGGCGAGACAGAGAACAAGCTGCACGACGTGGAGAAGGAGCGGGACAGCCTGCAGCGACAGATCAACGCCAACCTGCCGCAGGTAACTTCTCTCCTTTGTCCTTGCGGTGTCCTTCGGTTCACTAATTGATCCTATCTGATACCCTTAGGAGTTCGCCACCCTCACCAAGGAGCTGACGCAGGCGCGGGAGACGCTACTGGAGCGGGACGAGGAGATCGGAGAGCTAAAAGCAGAGCGCAACAACACCAGGGTGAGCATAGCAGGGAATTTCTGTTAATAAATTTTAAAAATAAGTAGTGGTAACTCCTAAAAGCTGTTACAAAATTTTTAAAATTATAAATTAAAATTAAAAAGTCTGTTCGCGTAAGCCCTAAACGGAAAATTGATTCCCAAATCTTAGCCATTTGTTCGGCTCCAAGACAGTCTTATCTTAATAACATTTAGCGAATACAATTTCAAAATGTTCTGTAAAAAAATTCATATAATCTACCGCCCCGATACCCAGTAGGCAAGTTGAAGTTAAGAGATTTTACTTGATGCACTCGATTTCAGCTTTTTTTTTACTTAATTTCATTAGTTACAATGAACCAGATCATTTAGTGAAATTATGCTTGCATATGAGCTCAAACCTTTGTTAACCGTATTAATGTTAATTTTTAATAACGTTTTCTGATTATTCTAGCTCCTCCTGGAGCACCTGGAGTGCCTGGTCTCCCGCCATGAGCGTTCACTTCGAATGACTGTTGTCAAGCGGCAGGCAGCCGCCCAGAGCGGCGTCTCCAGCGAGGTGGAGGTGCTCAAGGCGCTCAAGTCGCTGTTCGAGCACCACAAGGCGCTGGACGAGAAGGTGCGCGAGCGCCTGCGCCTTTCCATCGAGAAGAACAACATGATGGAGGAGGAGCTGAGTTCCGCCAAGGAGGAGCTGGCCCAGTACAAGGCGGGGGTGGTGCCCGCGAGCGCTGGCAGTGGCGGAGGAGCGGGGAGTGGCCCAACAGCCGCTGGAGGTGGAGGCGCTGAGAACGGGCTCAAAGAGAAGGTGCGTTCACCGCTTGAAAATCATTCAACCGTGTCGGTCATTAAATGTATTCTCTTTTTGGCCGAACTTTAGATGGTGGGCGTGGGTGGATCTGGCGGCGTCAATGGCGAGACGAATGAGTTGAACGAATACGCGGCCAAGACCCATGAACTGCAGACGATCATCGAGAAGCAGGTGAGGAGAAGGGAGGCACATCTGTTGACCATGTGTTTAACGTTCTCTCCCCTTTTCAGACCTCGGAGCTTTCGCAGTGGCAGCGTCGCGTCTCTGATTTGAACAACAAGATCAGTGAGCTAGAGGAGAACATGACGCGAGTTCAGAAAGATCACTGCAAAGCCCAGGACCAGTGCTCCAAGCTGCAGCGAGATCTGCGCGAAAATGTGGCCCAGAAAGAGGATCAGGTGAGATTTCAATGCACGCAATATCTACCCAGATTGTTTATTAATCTGTCCGTTCCCAGGAGGAGCGTATTACCACACTGGAAAAGCGCTACCTGAACGCTCAGAGAGAGTCTACTTCGCTGCATGATCTCAACGAGAAACTGGAGCAGGAGCTTCGGCACAAGGAGGCGCAGCTCAAGGTGGGTGAAACAGAAGGATTTCTTACTGGGTTTACGGTCAAGGCAGGGCATATTTTAACTTTATTCTACGGAGGATCGATTTTTGTGATAACCAAAATGGCAAAGACATATAAGGGCGGCCCACAATAAAAACATTGAAAACCAAAATGCTCCCAAATATATAAACCCAAAAACTTAACACCTTAAAAAAAAATTTAAAGCTTTCTTAAAAACTCTATTACCTTTTGTAATTAATACAAATATAAATCGTAATGTTCTTTCGAATTTATAAAAAACCGATGCGGTCAAAAATCGTGTCTATTAATCAATACTTTAAAGCAATACTTGCAGCTCTATTTTGCCAATAAAATCGATCCACCATACTTTTAATCGTGCCCAAGCCTGCTCGCTCATTAAGCTCCCCTCTAGCGTGACTAATCAATTGCATTTCCATACGCAACAAATCCCCCGACAACTAATCGAACACACCCGCCCCAAACACGAACCACAACCAATCCATGCCTCATGAACAATGCCGAATCAGCTGCACGAGGAGAAGATCGGGGCCATCGAGGAGAAGCTGGAGCTGTCCGAACAGAAGCTTGCCCAGCATGCCAAACTGCAGCCTGACATGGAGGAGCAGCTGAAGGCACGCATGGAGGCATTGACTAAGGTAGGAAACAAGGTATGCACTCGAACTAATATGCGCGCCGGACAGGTTCCATATGACAAGTATTATTATCCCGTACAACTTCAACTCTGTTTTGTGTAATGCTCTTTTCTTTTGCGTACTTTCCACCACAAGAAACCAACAACTACAACAAGTCTGTCTCTATGTACTATACCTACTATTTCTCTCTCTGTACTGCACTAGAACTTTCTACTTTCACGCACCCGAAACCAAATCAAAATCAGACCAAACTATCCCCTCTGTATACCTATTACGATGGTTTTTCAAGAATATTTTTTGTTTATTTAATATCAAAATGCGTCTATGCAGTAAAAAAGTCCAAAAAGGTAGTCTATTTATGAAAAAAAAATATTTTTAATTTGGAGTGCTTTAAATTGTATAAAAATGAAAAAGATAGTTAAACTTTATAGTCAATATTACATTACATTGCTTAAATGCGTTAATGCACTCATATAAAAAATAAAGTTTTTGCAAAAAGAATTCCACTTATTCCACTGTCGGTTACATTTTTTAAAAAATTAAGTGACACTTTAATTTCGGATGTATTTTTTTTTTTGACAACTAAAGTATTGGGTATACACGAGAGATCACTCACCTTTAGCTTTCATTACTAAAACCCAAACTAACCCTTCTCACTGCCACTGGTGAAAACTCGAGAACAAACTTTTTAAATTCGCTGGCCAAACCATTTCCAGGCTCAAGAAAGACACGGTTCTGCGGAAGACCGCATCCGGGGATTAGAAAATAACCTAGACGAGAAGACCGGCGAGGTGGTAAGACTGAACCAGCGTCTCAAGATGAACGAAGAGCACAACCTTCGGCTCTCCTCCACGGTGGACAAGCTGCTTTCGGAGTCCAACGAGCGGCTGCAGGTGCACCTGAAGGAGCGCATGCATGCGCTGGACGAGAAGAACGCCCTCACCCAGGAGCTGGAGAAGGCGCGCAAGGTGGCCGAGGAGTTGCACCACGAAAAGAGCGAGATCATGAAGGAGCTTTCAAAGACGCGGCTGGAGATCGAGAACTTTAAGCGGCAGCTGCTGCAGCAGGAAATCGCCTACAACATCCAGCAGACGGAGGCGCTCACCCGCAGCCTCTCGCCCAGCAGCGTGGTGGACCAAACCGGCGCCTTCAGCCGGAGCAACTCGCATGCCAGCTTCGAGACGCACTCGCTGCGCCGTCAGAGCAAACAGCGGCTGGCCGAGGAGAACGCTCTGGTCCGCTCCATGGCCGAGCAGGAGTGGGAGAAGCTGCAGCAGGCGGCGCACGCCCAGCAGCAGGCCTACGATCTGGTGGCCAGCGCTGCGGACTGCGACGATGCCGATGTCTTGTACGCGGCGGCCACGGCGGACATGATGTCTCCATCGGGCCACACGGATGCCCAGACGCTGGCCATGATGTTGCAGGAGCAGCTGGACGCCATCAATAACGAGATACGCCTGATCCAGGAGGAGAAGCAGTCGACGGAGGCACGGGCCGAGGAGCTGGAGTCGCGCGTGGGCAGCCTGGAACACGTAAACTTGCTGGCCCGCGGTCGGTCCATGGACAGGCAGAGTCCACCCATGAGCGGGCGGAGCACGCCCAACAGCCCGCAGCGGGATTTCATGCAAAAGTATCACACGGTAAGTGGCTCTGATTCAGTTTAAACTTCTATTACTTATTCCTTTAATTTATTCTTGTATTTTCGCTTTCATTGACAGCTCAACTTGCCCGTGCTGTCCAGCGATGCCTCCCGCGAAGAGCTCCATGGCGGCATGTCCACCACAGGTGATTCGAGCTCTGGCGGAGCTGCCTCACCGCTGACCGCCCGCTCTATGCGGCTGGAGCGTGTGGCCCAGGCACTGGCACACAGCCAGGAGGAGCTGAGGCGACGATCCATTGGCCTCAATCCCAACGCACCTGTGGCGCCCAACCACAGTGGCGGCCACATGCCGATGAGCAGCCACAGTTACGGGCTGTCGCCGCTCAGCTCGCGATACGGCAGCCAGGAGTCGCTGCGTCACTACAACACCATGGGCTCCATGTCCATGCTGCAGACGCCGACCTCAGGCGGGTCCCGGGATGCAGCAGCCGCTGCCGTGCAGAAGAAGAAGGGCATCAAGTCCTCGCTGGGACGGTTCTTTAGCAAAAAGGAGAAGGTCAAGGGCGTGAAGGATACGCTGCCCGATGGCTCACCCAGTATGATGTCTATCGGCAACCTGTCGATCGGACTGAGCGAGGTGGACTCCAATTACGATGCTATGAGCATGACTGGAGGCATGATGCCCCGCATCGCCAGCTCCCAGGGATCCAAAATAAGCAGTGTTGATTACGGCAGGCAGAAGAAGTAAGCCCCCAACTTATCCCATATAGTTTTAGATTTTATAACGATTTTTTACTTTTCAGGGAGCACGACTATCGCAATGATTTGCTGGGCGAGGCCATGAAGGCGGGCACTCCGTTTGCCTTGTGGAACGGCCCCACCATCGTCGCTTGGTTGGAGCTGTGGGTGGGCATGCCTGCCTGGTATGTGGCTGCCTGTCGGGCCAACGTCAAGTCTGGGGCCATCATGAGTGCGCTAAGCGACACGGAAATTCAGCGGGAGATCGGTGAGGATCCTGGGTGACTTAATATCATTCGCAGGCTTACCTTTTCTTTCGACAGGCATCAGCAATCCCCTGCACAGGCTCAAGCTCCGCCTGGCCATTCAGGAAATGGTTTCACTGACCTCTCCCTCGGCGCCACAAACCTCACGGACCACGCTAGCGTTTGGTAAGTCTTATTTTATTTTGCTCTGGATTTTGGTTAATGATTTCCTATTACAAATTGAATTCCTATTTTCCGTAGGCGATATGAATCACGAGTGGATTGGCAACTACTGGCTGCCCGGCCTAGGACTGCCGCAGTATCGCACAACCTTTATGGAGTGCCTGGTGGATGCCCGCATGCTGGACCACCTCACCAAGAAGGACTTGCGCGGTCAGCTCAAAATGGTGGACAGTTTCCACCGCACCAGCCTGCAGTACGGCATATCGATGCTCAAGCGCCTTAACTATGATCGCACCGAGCTGGAGCACAGGCGCAAGATGAGTGAAAACGGTCTATGCGATGTGCTCGTCTGGAGCAACGAGCGGGTCATACGATGGGTCGGCAGCATTGGATTGAAGGTGAGTGTCAGCGAGAAAGATTTGTGGACTAAAGTTGTATAACATTATAACACAAGAACAATTCAAAAACTAGAAGTCATATTAACCTACGTTGTTTTGCAGGAATATGCCAACAACTTGCTCGAATCGGGAGTGCATGGGGGCTAATGGCCCTGGACGAGGGCTTTGATGCCACTGCCATGGGCTTGGCCCTCCAAATACCCACACAAAATGCTCAGGTGAGCCCGAACCGCTCTATTTATTAATTGAATGAAATAATGAGAATTTTCCGGAATAGGCTCGCCAAATACTCGACACGGAGTTCAATAATCTGCTGCAGATCGCCACAGATCGCAGGCCGGAGAACGAGCAGCGCAGCGCTTCCTGATGCAGCTACAGTCCGCCCACGTCTTCGGTGGATGAGTGAGCACCAGCTGAAGAGCAGGACAAACAGACAGAAGCAACCTACAACAATAAGACCGTAAAGACCAGGGGCAACGTTTCCTAAACCGCAACAGTAACGACAGATAAAAACTAAAAGAGAGGGATAGAAATGCTAGCAGCAACTAAGCCACAAAAACTCTAACAAGAAAGACGCAACGCAAGAGACTCCCCCAGCATGATGCACGTCTAATCCACATATTTAATATATATAAATACACGCATAGTCACATAATCCATAACAAGACAATGTATACAAGACATAGCACATACTCTACATAGGACATACGTAGTTGCATTGGCGCCAAGTCGCTGCCGCTGCCAGGCGTGTACAAGTTTTAGAAGCTAATCAGTTTTCGATTGTAAAATTATTATTGTATTTTTTTATATAGTGTAATTGGGCTTGCAATAGACTAACAGTATTTTGTTTTAGATGATGCAGAGGTTGACAGAGATGACGGCGTGCTTCGAACCAAATTCGTGACCAAACTTGTTTGTTATATAATTTTTATTGCATTTTGTACAGTTTTTAATTTAATCCAATATTAATTTTTTTAAATTAAATCAACTAACATACGCTTTACATATGACATTATCGTGTTTCTGTTTAGGTTTTGTAGAAGGCAGAGATGGCGTTCCAATTGAGTTTATAAACTGAACAACATGCACAACAATCAGGCATACATATATAGAGTAACAGCTGCATATACATATATACGATTTATACATTATAATAAATCTAATTATAAAACATTATGAAGCATACGTGTAACTAACAGAAAGTATTAAATGTGAAGTGAAGGAAGGGGAAAGGAAGTTGTAGAAGTCGCAAGCGCCCATTGAAATCAACTATTTACATACTTAAATATACGAGATCATTTAAGTAATCGAAGAAGCTTTAAAGGCGAACTAAACCTAAACCAAAACTCAAATCTTAGCATTTGCTTGAGCTCTAATAAAAGAATTTCTTTGCTCATTGGCTTGAGGGGAATTCGATCTTTAATAGCGAATTAAACCCTTAAATATTTCTAATTAACTATTCACAAAATCTAAAAGCATATCCATTGTTTTTCAAAACATAAAAACCCAAATACCTTTTCAAATTTGTTTACGTGGTTACCTAAGTTTAGTTGCAAGTGCGGCCAGTTGATTCATGAAACAATACCTTCTCTTCTGTTGAAATTCTTTTAAACTAATCAATCTATTTAAGATTCGCATGTACTTATTTGTCCCTTTATACGTTAAAGCACACAAACTGCCACATTACACGTACACCAAGAAACATCCACGGCATCTAACCATGTTAGCTTTTGGGGTCTTAAGTACATTTAGTTTAAGTTTTTACTTATTTGTACAAAAACCAAAATTGCAACTAACGCTTGTCTCTAAGTTGGAATAGAAAAATAAAGAGATAAAAAATCAGTAAAAATGAACACATAACTTAAATTAATTTATAAAACTAAAATATATATAACAAATACTAACAACAAGAAAATACTTAATGAAATTATTTCAACTGTATTAGCGAAATTAAAAAACAAAAAAAAAACATATAAAAGCTATAAAACCAGAAAACTTATTTATGTATGTAACTGTAGCATTATCTAAGTAAAACCAAGAGTAAAGCAAATATTTATGATGTGTAACCTAAATTGACTAACTACTAATCCAAAACATCTAAGTTAATTTGAGCAAAGGATTGGTTTAATTGTTGACTTTTGTTGAAAATTCCACAAAACAAGTTGAAAAACGAACGTAACTAAACTAAACTAAATGCATAACATAATTATAAATTGATTACCATACACTTATGTAAATATATTTATACCATATTGTGAACATGAAAAATGAATGCAATACAAGCAAATTAGGTAAAAATTCCGGTTAGGAGTTTTTTATATGTACCATATATATTTGAAAAAATGAAACCAGCAAACCACAAAACAAATGAAGAAAATATAACTACAAATTAAAAATTTATTACAAAAAAGCAACCGACTGAACATTCTAGTCATTTTTTTTTCCCACAAAAAACTATTTAGTTTTTGGGACTTCTGGTGGAAAGGGTCAGGTTTGGAGACGCTTAAATTAGTTAACCATCACTAATGTTTTAATTTTATTTTCCACTCTCACTGGTCTAAAAGGAGATTTCTTTAATACATTTCACAATTATTATTCACAATTTGGGAACACCTTTTTTTTTAGAGCTGTAATTGGAGCAAGCTTTGATTTCAAGGTGTTAACTTTGGTCTCACATTCGTTTCGTCAAAGGGTTCACATTTTTTTTGTGTCAAATTTTTGTTCCTCTGCGAAGAAATGTTTTTTAAATCAATCAAAGTATTTGGTTAGTACATGCGACACTGTTTGAATCTGTTTGGCTCCTGCTTCAAAATTCCACGTTAATTGCACAGAGCAATCGGCTGCTTTGGCAACTAGCACACCCATCGCCCATTACTCGGAAGAAGCGAGGACAAGCCCAGAGACTCACGCAAGGACAAGGACACGAAAGGGCGAAGTGATATCCAAAGGCTTTTCGGATATTTCATCGTTCAGGATTTGAGGGAGGAGAAGCAGCAGCCAGCAGAATGACGCAGAGCACGACGCCAGCTGGATTCACAGGGACCCGCAATCGCTACTACAACCCCGTCTCGAAAATCCAGTCGCTCATCCACAACCTGGACGCAGAGCTGGTGCAGCTTTGCAAGCAGTGCTCCGTACCAAAGCCGCTGACCAGCCACAACAACAACAGCACCAGCCAAAATATCGGACTTGGGTCGAGTAACCTGGCCAGCATGGCCTCCAACGTAGGTAGCTATCGTCCAGAGAGCATAGCGAGTGTGCTGGCCCGCGCAAGATCCACCAACACGACCAGGTCCGTCACAAGTGCTCCTCTGGCACCGGACGCCCAAAAACGCCAGCTAAGAAGTGTTTATAGAAACCGCGTCATTGACGCATACCGCAACCGACGCATCTTCACCGTGTACGGAAATTACCACACAGTAAGAAGGGCTCTGACGAGGAGAGGGTGGCTGGAGAAGCTGCCGGCTTCCCGGCACGCCAAGCTGCAGGAAATGTCCGAGGAAGCACTGCTGGAGCACGCTCGGCGCGGCAACGACTACGAGACGGTGGTTATATCAAAGATGATCAACCACTTTCCGGCCTTCTTCATCTGGCAGGGCAAGGGTCAGCGCGACCTGTTCGCCGAGGTGAGACCCTTTCGAAACCGGGTGCGCCGCAGCCAGTTAGTGGACTTCTCCACCAAGGTGGGGCTAGTGGGCTGTGCCGAGCAGGAGCGCTGGTTTCGCGAGGACGGTGTCTGCGGGATGAGCTATCCGCGCTTCTACCGCCTGGGCGGCAGCAACCTGGATGAGCGCATGGCCTTTATTGAGGACTATCAGCAGACGCAGGCCCGATCGCTGCTGCTCTATGTAAAGGAGCACAAGCCGGCCGAGCTGATCAGCGAGCACGGTACGGTGGCCAGCACCACCTTGGACTTCGCCCTAGGGAAAGTCAAAAAAATGGTGCGCCACGCGGAGCATTACTCCTTGGACGATGTCAGCGTCAAGCCGCCGACGCCCGCGGAGATTGTCGAAAACCAAACGTTTATGAGGCAGTCCGCCGACGTGCTCAAGTCAAACGCCAAGTTTAAGGTCAGCGAGAAGGTCATGACGGAGTACGCCCGTCTGGCTGGGCTCTACCTCGACCAGATCGAGTCCCTCCGACCTGACTATCGGTGGGACGGCTCCCGTAATCTGTGGATCCTCAAGCCCGGGTACCAGTCGCGCGGAATTGGCATCGTCATACGCAGTTCTCTGGACGAGATCTTGCAGTGGTCGTCGAACAATCAGAACAAGAAGTACATCGCCCAGAAGTACATAGGTAAGTCGCATTATACTTATGCCATAAAAGGAGCTACAAAATATAAGATACGTATTAGTAGTAGTTTATGGCAGCTCCATCAGTAAGATTCAGGGAGGGTCGAAATTGGACCACAGGTCACTAACTAACTTATTTTCCACTCTGAACAGAACGACCCATGCTCGTCTACCGCACCAAGTTTGACATAAGGCAGTACATGCTGCTGACCATCACGGATACGAAGGTGAGCATCTGGACGTACCGCGACTGCTACCTGCGCTTCAGCTCACAGGAGTTCACGATGGATGACCTGCGGGAGTCCATCCACCTGACCAACAACTCGGTGCAGAAGCGCTACAAGAACAACAGCAACCGCGACTCGCGGCTACCCAAGAACAACATGTGGTCGCTGGACCAGTTCAAGAGCTACCTTAAATTCATCAATGCCCCAGACGGGTCGTGGTCAAAGACCTACAACGGCTTCAAGCAGAACCTGGTGGCCGTGGTTATGGCCAGCCTGGACGAGACGCAATTGTTGCAGAATGCATTTGAGCTATACGGTTGTGACTTCATGCTGGACGAGCACTTCAACCCCATTCTGATCGAGATCAACTCGACGCCGGATCTCTCGCCCTCGACCGACATTACGGCCAGAATTTGCCCGATGGTGCTGAAAGACTGCATCCGCGTGGTGGTGGATCTGCCGAAAAACCCCGCAACCAACACCGGGCTATTTGAGCTGGCCTCCGAGGTCAGTTACCATGTCAACAAGGGGGCGGACGGCAAGCCTCTGGAGCTTAATGGCAAACAGATGACTCTATTCGAGAATTTGCCCAAGGTACGGAGCAGCCCGCGCACACGGCTACTCCGCAAGATAATCAACAACGTGAAGACTTCCAGCGGCCGCAAGGAGGGAAAGGCTAAGGAGGCTCAAGTCAAAAATGTAAAGTCGGTCGGGGCTAAGATCACAAAAAAGAAGGTACGGTACAAAAACTATGATCTAGGTAGAGTGACTCCCAAAACTAAAAATATAATAGTTCCTGACATAAATATTACTTATTCATTAACATTTTTTTCGGTTTTTAAAAGAAACATGCGACGTCGAGTGCGAGTTCAAGCTCTCCCTCAGTCCAGCCTTCATCGCAGAACTTGGTTTCCAAGCAAATTTTGAATCCAACAGCTCGTGAAAACTTGGCACTCCAATATACCGCTCCTAAGTGAAGCTAAATTTAAAGAGGTGAGCTACTTTTACATTTAACAAATGAATCGAAATTATTTGCTTTACATACTTTCTTAGCTGGAAATACAAGTATGCCTCGGACACCGGCATTTATGACAGAAATTCAGAAGTATAAATAGTACACACGTATTTGTAAGAAAATTTTTGCAAACAAATCTGAGAAATGCAAATAAATTAAGAAATTTGTAAGTTCCTAGCCAGCTTATAAAGAAATTGCATTGAGAAAGTTATCGTTCCACAGAATTGATTTGTAAAACTGATCCCCGCACAGCGCACAATAAAATAATAAGGGGTAAGCTAAATTAAATTGACCAACTATTAATTGACAGAAATTAAATTTCAGGACTTTTATGTGATACCAATATAAGAATTCTGGGATCCCCATCAATATCTTAACACCAGTGTCCGGGGTTGCAGTGGAAATCAATAACATTAGAATACACTGTTAACAATTCCCAAATTGATTCAACTTTATTGAAGACCATAAACCTGCAATAACACCCGCAACTTTTTATAATGATTTTTCAATAAAATTGTTTTAAAAATTAATAAAAGGTTCAGCAAAAAGTTTAAAAGTTTGGTGTAACTAGTTGTGTCCATACATATGTTATGTATACATGGATTTTGATATTACGAATGTTGTCCAAAAAAATTTTGTTTGCAGACAAATGCGTTTCAGATAAAAAGAATTTTTGGCACCATTTTTTGCATATTCGACCTCATATTTTGAACCTAAAACATATTTCGGTAGGCTATATATATTTCTGCTAGGCATACTAAGTGTTGTCTGGCGCCAACTGACGTTTTCATTGGGAAGTTTGACTTGTTTTACAGAAACGTCGAACGTTTTAACGTACGGCCATAATTTGTGTGGTTTACAGTGACTTGAAAAAATATTTGGCAAAAATGGAATTAACTCGTGAACATTTTCGCAATTTTTCACGGCTTAGAATAACACGACAAGAGTGCATCGATGAACTTAAATCTTTGTATGCCGATGGACACATCTTATAGAACAACTGGTAAAAGAATTCAATCGTGGCCGACGCTCGCTCGAAGAGAAGGTTGTAAAAACAGTCGTTGTTCCAGAGAACATTGACGCCGTGCATGAACTGATAATGCAAGATCGTCATACATACCGTAAGATAGAGGCATCCTTGGGCATTTCTTCCACCAGCATACATTTGATATTGAATGAACACTTGGTCGTAAAAAAATTTTTCTCGTTGGATCCGCACAATTGACAATCGCCAAAAAAGTTCGTGTGGATTTTTGCAAAAAAATTTAAAAAATACAATCGCGGTGTTTCAAAAGACGTTTATAAGATCGTCACAGGTGACGAATAATGGGTATATGCTTATAAGCCCGAAACAAAACAGCAATCGACCGTGTGGTCTTCGAAGACGAACAAATCCAACGAAAGTTGTTCGGGAAGAAGCACTTCGAACAAATGGTGGCCTGTTTCTTCGGTAAAACAGGTCATGTGGCGACTGTTCCGCTGAGCAATGTAGGGTCAATTGAGTGGTACACCACAATTTGTTTGCCTAAAATCTTCGGAGAAATTCGAAAACGAACAAGAAGACGATCATTCTGCACCATGACAATTCGCTCTCACACATCATCCTTTTTTGACCGGCCAAAATGTCGAATTGATGGGTCATCCGCCATGTAGCCCTGAATTGGCACCCAATGACTTCTTTTTATTCCCGAACACCAAGAGAAAATGCGTGGTCAACGATTTTCGACGCCAGAAGATGCTGTTAAGCGTTCAAAAACCATGTTTTGAGGTGTCTCAATTGAGTGGACAAAGTGCTTCGACAATTGGTTTGAGCGCATGCAAAGTGTATAAGTCTTGCTGGAGAATACTTTGAAAAACAATAAAACCATTTTTACTCATAAATATTCGCATTTTCATTATTAGGCCAGAAATATATATAGCAGCCTACGTATGTCAACCTTTTTCTACCTTTTTTACCTATTTCTACTGGAAAATATGCTCCTTAGTAGGCGTGTTCGATCCAAACTGTTTATGTTTAAAAACATTTCTCAGTCGTGCGCTGTGTTTTCTCAAGTGATTTTTAAAATGGCGAAAGCAAACAAAAAGGACCATCGCATGAAGTGTTGCCACCAGAACCTATATTAACAAGATGGGGAACCTGGATTAAAGCGGTAACCTTTCACGCCGAAAACTTCTCAGGCATTAAAACTGTATGTATTTAACATCTTAAAATATTAAGTTAAAAGCCTATTTTTAAATAAGTGCAGGTTCTGGAGTCCTTTAATCCAGAAGATGCTGACTAAAAAATTAGCGCGGGAGTGTTTGAAAAATCAAGCCTTCAATCAAATCTTATATTTATCAAAAATATTTTGAAACACTACCACACTACATCACTTCTTGGAAAAATCAGGATGACGTTGAAGGATACGATGCAAACATTTGAAAAGGCCGACACTTTAATAAAGAGCGTACCAGGAAAATCGGAAGAGACGTACAGGAAAACTTAAAAATGATTAACCAAAAATTCAAGCCATCAACACATCAATAAACAATTACACATACTCAGTCCAACATTGCCAAGGAAAGTGTTGTTAAGTACACTTACTCGCCACTTACTTCATGAGTGGAGCGAAGCTTTTCAGCATACAAGCTTATATATTCGAAAAAGACAAAAACTAACACCAACAAACATGGAAAAACTTATAATTATATATTGTAAACAAAACTATAACTAAATTATTAAACACACAAATACTTTTTTAAACTATTTTACACAATTTGTATAAAACAAATAACAAAACATAAATAAAAAATATTTGTATAAAAATATTGATTATTACGTCCGGGAAAGGTTTAAAGGTGTTTTTCGGCCCTTGATATTGGATTTCTTGACATCTTTGCCCAATGGAGAAGGATGTGGTCGATTTCAGAACACCGAGATCTATAAGACCAGTATTGTTCCATTATTGTTCTTTTAGGGCTGTTGCAGAGAAATCTTTATTTTAAACAAATACAAATCTTTGGTTTGGCTGTAAGTACCAAATGCCAATTTAATTCCCTTGTGTCTTAGTTAAAAATTGTTCTTAAAACGGTAAATCATTGAACTTCTGAAAAGATATTTAAACTCGGCCTTTTTGACCTAAGTCCACCTCTTTTTCTAATATGCCAAAACAGTCTGAAAGCTACTATTTTTATTAATCTATTTCCAAAATTTCACGATTTTTAGATCGCAAACCTCCAAGAAACCTAAAAACCTAAACAAAACCTTTTGACCTATTTTGACCTAAAAAATAGGTCAAAATATGCTGAGCATATTCCTTTAACCTTTTTGACCTAAAAATTAGCATATTTATGATATGCCGATATATTCTGAAACCTACTATTTTTATTAGTCTATTTCCAAAATTTCACTTTTTTGGACCGCAAACAAAAAAAAACCTAAAATCCGATGTCTAGTTATGTACATATGTACGTTTTTCAAGTACAAACAATATTTTTTGATTTATATGGAAGCTGGTTAAATAAGTGTATGTGTAAGTAGTCTTAACTAAACTAAGTAACAATATTTAATTAGAATATGAGTTTTAATAATGTGATATTTTTGCGGTGTCGTTTTAGATTTCTGACATTGTTGATGTGTTTTCTAAATGCGATTTTAAAAGTTTTGGGTTGCGTTCGTGTTGTGAAAGATATTTCTGTTATAACTTATAAGGCAAACATGTGTACATTTTTCTTGTAAGGCATAACTATTTTTTGTAAAAGTCAAAACGAACGTGGTTTTATTTTCTTAAATAAAAAGGACACCTAAATAAATAAGCAAGTAAAAATGCGTAAAAACAAACGTATGTTCGTATATCCTCAACATTTTGAAACGACTAAAGGCCGCCGCTTTTTTCGCAAATATTAAATATTAATTATTAAAAAAGGTCCCGTTCATAAAGATTTAAATAAATTATATCAGAAGCTTTACTTACGTAGTTCCTTGAGAATCACGTATGAAAATATTCCGAAAGCTCCGCAAACGCCACGATATTTAAGCTCCCACATCGATATCGCGCTGTCGATAGCAGGCCCCATCTCTAAGTGCGCTCCACAAACAGATTGTTGTTGTGTCTCGGTTTTCGTTGGTCGCGCTTACGGGAGCAAAGCAAAGGCAAAGTAAAATGCTTAAAATCCAACGCCCGCCCAAAGCCAATGAAAGTTGCAATTGCAGAGCGGCTGCAGAGTGCCATGTGTGAAGTGTTTCGAGCTTCAGCCGAAGGACCGCCAGCGGTTAATGCGAACGACAACAATGCCAGTATCAGTGCGATACATACACACAGACGGCTGAGGTGCAGAAAAACTGGTATATAAAAGACGCCGATGAAAAAAGACAGAGCGTTGCGAAAAAGAGAGGAAACGCAACGCGCCCCTAAATTAGAGCCACAACAAGCGATAGTCCGTGATGTCACAACACAACCCCCACCCCCATCACGCCCACCCGCACTACGCCCACTATCCGCCCCCTGCGACCCCACTGCCCCTGCAGCAGCATCAGCAGCAGCAGCAGCACGCCAGTTGGTACTCACATGTTGCTTCCTACCCCGCCTCCCACCCGGCCTTCAGCCCCGCGCCCCCGTGCAAGGCCAGCAACAACAACATGGGGGCCTATGGTGGTGCAGGGGTTGGGATTGGGGGTGGTAACAGCACTAGCACGCATGGATATTATGGCCCCGCTGGCGGTGGCCTCAATGTCAGCGGAGCTGGGGGTGGCTCGACCTACGGCCTTGGGGCCAACACGGTGGCATATGCCCACAACCAGCTGCTGCAATACCAACAACAGCAGCAACACAGCAACAGCAGCAGCATCATCAACAGCAGCAGCAACACCAACAACATCAGCAACAACAACAACACCTGGGTCAGCGGTCCTATATGGGACACGATGTCATGTCTGGAAGCTATCCCTATATCAAGAGCGAACCTTTAGAGGCCTTTCAGCAGCCTCCCAATCCCATGGCCCCGCCCCCAGCGCCAGAAATGATAATCAAATGTGAGTTACCTTTACCTAATATTGCAAAAATTTTACTAAACTTGAAATCGATCTTATAATCTTGGTAAAATCGGAAAACTTAAGCGCAAAATCCATTTCCCTGTGCACACAGATACACCCCACACAGAAAGAAAAATTGTGATAAGACGATGATCAATTTCTGAGTTTTAAAAATGTGTTCTCAACATTTATTAGCTTTAAATTCTTGTTTTACAACTCTTAATTTAATTAACGTATAATTTTGATACTTAAATGTCAAAAAGCTTTTATTTAAAAGAATTATTAAGGGATGGGGTCTTAATCATTCTTTGACCACAGCCCATTATGCCATCTTCAGTTTTATAAATGTAGAACCGATTTCAATTCTTCATTATTCAGATATCAAAATCATATAAAAACAATAAGTATCTTAGTATCAAACTGCATTTTTTTCTGTGTTACTTGGGCCCATTTTCCTATAAGTAGCGTAATTTCAGCTCCGTTTTGGCGTCGAATCAATAAAACGTTTGCTGAGTTTCGCTGAGGTTTGGCGCGCTGTTTCGTTCGGTTGGTTTCGGTTTGGGTTTCGTTTCGGTTCCGTCGCTCGTCAACTTACGGCTCTGTATCTCTGCTCTGTTCGGTTTATATTCCGTTCCGTACAATTTTGTTCTGTTTGCGCGTCTCTCGGTATGTGCGAAAGTACTGATGTCTGTATGTATCCATTTAGCAAATGTATACTCGGATAGATGCTTTATACTACCGGCGTACCCTATGTTCGATTCGTACGCATACATATCCAATAAGTGTGCATATCATCTCCCTCCTATAGTTTTTGGATTGGGTTGTGGGGAACTGTCTTCCAAGTCGCATCTTATGTAACGTGCTACCGTAGACTAACCTTAAAAGTATTGGTTCCGCCCGTCCGCCCTGCGTTGTCCATTAAATGGGTGTGAATTAAGAGAGACACAGACAGATATCATTAGACACGCATATTATAATTAATAAATTCATTCTCTCACATCTGCAATGTTGTGTAAACATTCTAGTGTATCTATTTATCTATTCTTTAGGTTTCCATATATCACCGTAATACAAAACAGTTTATGATACACGTAAGAGTGTATTGTTTTCTCCCATACTCCTCCCTTATCATTTTATAAATTATTAAGTTAATAAAAGCGAATTTATAATACGTTTTCTCTTTGGTTCAAATGAAAAAGTTCAAGTTAGTACAATAAATTATGTAAATAGAAGAAATATCTGTTTGTCTGCAGAGCACTCTTTTATCTATAAGTTTGGTGTAGGCGCAGTACATTCTTATCAGCAGCGAAGGGGGAGTTCAAAATACAATTCGAAACCATAGAAACACAAACACTGGGTACATAATTTTCATCTGCGCAAAGTTTTCCAGAATTGTTATTTAGTATTTGTGCATTACATCATTGAAGCAATTTTAATTTTTCGAAAGGAACTAAAATACAAGTGAAGTAAATAAATAAATTAAACTTAATAACAATTCGTAAATATCTACAACTAGTCTAATTTTGCATTTTTATCTTTTACAAGTTTTGAAGTCGAATCATTGCAGGAAAAAACGTTTACTTCCCAATTTATTTAAGCTATTTTTTAACAATTAAAAAAGTCAATAACTAAATATTTATTTCAACAGCGGAGCCTATAGACGAACATTCCTACAAGTCAAACTATATCGACGACAACACCCCATTCGCAGACTTTAGCAAGTTCAGCGAATTTAGTGAGGATATGTTGAGTCCCAAAGTGGAGCTGACCGTCAAGGATGAGTCCTACGGAAGGGTAAGCACAGATGACTTACTATATTGTTAGACAAAACATTTAAATTTTCTTTACTTCATTTTAGAATACCAACAGCTTTCTGCGGCGTAAACAGCAGGCAGATCGTAGCAGTGAGAGTCTGCCTATCTGCCAGCGCTGCAAGGAGGTGTTCTTCAAGAAGCAGACCTACCTGCGCCACATAGCAGAGAGCAACTGCGGCATCCAGGAGTACGACTTTAAATGCAGTACCTGCCCCATGTCCTTCATGACCGCAGAGGAGCTGCAGCGGCATAAGCACCACCACCGGGCAGACAGGTTCTTCTGCCACAAGTACTGCGGCAAACACTTCGACACGATCGCGGAGTGCGAGGCGCATGAGTACATGCAGCACGAGTACGATAGCTTCGTCTGCAACGTAAGGATCCTTTTTTGGAAGTCCCTATTAGTCACTATTTCATTACATGTGCGCTTTGCAGATGTGCTCGGGAACCTTCGCTACCCGGGAGCAGCTGTACGCCCACCTGCCACAGCACAAGTTCCAGCAGCGCTTCGATTGCCCCATCTGCCGCTTGTGGTATCAGACGGCCCCCGAGCTCCACGAGCACCGCCTGGCCGCACCGTACTTCTGCGGCAAGTACTACACGGGCGGACAGCCGTCCTCTGCTTCTCAATCGCAGCCACAGCAGCACCAGACCAACTACAAGCTGCAGGATTGCCATATGGCCACCATGGAAAGTAAGTTTGATAGCAAGACAATCTATATCGATTAAAAAATATCATAACAAGTTGGTTGGAGCTGCGTAAATATTTCAGGGTAATCAAAAAAAAAAACTCTTCCAACCGAATTCCAACCCAAAATCAATCCTACAACATTATCGTAAACTTTAGATACAAATCAACTCTAAAAATTCAGAACACATTTCTGGCACCCCAGAAGTTTACCTATTGACTAAACATCGAAATATTTATGCGATTTACATTTTATATTAAGGGAATGGTGCGTTAGTACGTGCTTTGTTTTTGAATTTACATTTTGGTATCCTAACAATATTTGCACGAGCCTTAAAACGTACATATACACTACAATACCTAAAAAAAAAAAAAGAAATAGGATAACTTATCTCGTTTACAATTTAGAATATGTTTTACTACTGGTATCTTTCAAACTAAGAGATGAGTTCATGATAATGGATAACATGTTTGTATTTCAAAGCCGAAATGGTTTCCTTTAACGCGTAACATTTTGATTTGGGCTTTTAATACAAACTGCTAACTAAAGCTAAAAGACTTCCCCAATGTTGTATGATTTTTATTAATTGTCCACCATTGCTTACTTATATTATTACGCGTCTCTAATGTTAAATCTGCTTTTTTTCCAGTGCCCACCGCGTCGCACCACAAATCGAACCCATCCAGCTCGTCCTTGCCAGCTACAGCTGCACTAAGTTCGCTTTTGCAGCAGCGTCAGGCAAATGCCGATGGAGCCGCCATTTTCGCCGCGTCCGCTCTTAAAAGCGAAGTAAACGTTAAGCTGGAGCGAAGCTATAGTAACTCGACCAGTGAGTCGTCCTACAGCGTTCAGGAAAGCGGCTACAACAATGCCTACGGTAGCGACAGCTCAATACACGGCGGAGCCATCGCTGGACCGCAGGCACACTCCTCAACGCTGGATGACTCCGAGGACGCACTGTGCTGTGTGCCGCTGTGCGGAGTGCGGAAAAGCACCAGCCCCACACTTCAGTTCTTTACGTTTCCCAAGGACGAAAAATACCTCAACCAGTGGCTGCATAACCTTAAGATGTTCCACATACCCGCAGCCAGCTACGCCAATTTCCGCATCTGCAGCATGCACTTCCCAAAGCGCTGCATCAACCGATACTCTCTTTGCTACTGGGCTGTGCCCACGTTCAACCTGGGCCACGACGATGTGGCCAATCTTTACCAGAACAGGGAGCTAACCAACACCTTTACCACCGGCGAAGTAGCCCGCTGCAGCATGCCACATTGCACCAGCCAGCGTGGTGAAAGCAATCTGAAGTTCTACAACTTCCCTAAAGACATCAAGAGCCTTATAAAGTGGTGCCAAAACGCACGACTTCCTGTCCAAGCGAAGGAGCCGCGTCACTTCTGCAGTCGCCACTTTGAGGAACGCTGCATCGGGAAGTTCCGACTTAAGCCCTGGGCGGTACCCACTTTGCATCTGGGAGCGCAGTACGGCAAGATCCACGACAACCCTAAAAACCTTTACGTGGAGGAAAAGCGCTGCTGTCTGAACTTCTGCCGGCGGAGCCGGTCCTCAGACTTTAATATGTCGCTATATCGATTTCCCAGGGATGAGGTGCTCTTACGTCGCTGGTGCTATAATCTGCGTCTGGATCCAGGAGTGTATCGTGGAAAGAATCATAAAATATGCAGTGCCCATTTTATCAAGGAGGCTTTGGGTCTGCGGAAACTATCTCCGGGTAAGTCTCAAAGCAGTTAAATCGAATTTTTTTGTAAAGTTTCGCTATTTTGTGTGTTTCAAATAACTTAACTAGCTCCTTATCATGATTACCAATTTGTTGGGATAAGAAAAACATAAAAAAAGTAAAACATATTTTCCTAAGTACTTAATTCTCTTGTAGTTTGTAAAAATAAACTCCAACTAATTTAAAGTTCAAAGTAAGATTAGTCTGAAATTTTTTTTTTTTTTTTTTTTTTTTTTTTTTTTTTTTTTTTTTTTTTTTTTTTTTTTTTTTTTTTTTTTTTTTTTTTTTTTTTTTTTTTTTTTTTTTTTCCCCCCCAAATTTTTTTTTTTTTATTTTATTTTTTTTTTTTTTTTTTTTTTTTTTTTTTTTTTTTTTTTTTTTTTTTTTTTTTTTTTAAAAAACAATTTTTTTTATTAAAATATTTTTTTTTTTATATTATTAAAAAAAAATACCCCCCCCCCCCCCCTCCTCCTTTATTTTTTTTTTTTTTTTTTATAAAAACCCCAACTTATTTAAATCAAATAAAAATCGTTGAAAGGCTTAGAAGATTCGTAGGTGCAACTCCTGTACAATTTCAATAAATATTTTCTATATTGCAGGTGCTGTTCCCACGCTTCACCTAGGTCACACCGACACCTTCAACATATACGAGAACGAGTTGTGGCCGCCGCCGACGCCCTCCACCAGTCACAGCACTGGTCTCCAGCAGTCCCAGGCGCAGCATCACACCTCGCATCACTCGCTGCAGCAACAGTTGCACAGCAAATCCTACCAGCGCCACTCGGCTGCCTCCACGTCGTCCTCGGCCAGTTCGGCTGCCTCCCACTACGTGGACCCGGACCTGAGTGCCTCCTACCTGATGGGTTCTGGTGGATCTGCAGCGATGAACGCCAGCGACTGCATGGACGTTTGCTGCGTGCCCAGCTGCGAGAGCAAGCGACACAACAACGAGAACATTACATTCCACACAATCCCTCGAAGACCGGAGCAGATGCGCAAGTGGTGCCACAACTTGAAGATACCAGAGGAGAAGATGCACAAGGGCATGCGGATATGCAGCCTGCACTTCGAGCCCTACTGCATCGGGGGTTGCATGCGTCCGTTTGCGGTACCCACTCTTCAATTGGGCCACGACGACGAGGACATTAATCGCAATCCGGATGTGATCAAGAAGCTAAACATTCGGGAAACCTGTTGCGTGGCCGTGTGCAAACGGAATCGAGACAGGGACCATGCCAATCTTCACCGCTTCCCAAGCAATGTGTCGCTGCTGACCAAATGGTGTGGCAATCTCCTGCGGCCCGTTCCGGATGGCAGTAAGCTCTTTAACGACGCCATTTGCGAAGTGCACTTCGAGGACAGATGTCTGCGGAATAAAAGGCTTGAAAAGTGGGCTGTTCCCACTTTAATCCTGGGTCACGACAAAATAGCATATCCGCTGCCCACACCGGATCAGGTGACCGAGTTCTACGCGCGACCCACGGCACCGAATAATGGAGAGGAGCAGGGCGAGTGCTGCGTGGAAACCTGTAAGCGAAATCCCAGTGTGGACGACATTAAGCTATACAGGCCGCCGGAGGAGGCCTCCGTGCTAGCCAAATGGGCTCACAACCTGCAAACGGAGGCGGGTAAACTAACCAGCATGAGGATTTGTAATCTCCATTTTGAGGCGCACTGCATCGGCAAGCGGATGCGACCGTGGGCCATACCCACTCTCAATCTGGCTGGAAACATAGAAAATCTCTACGAGAACCCAGAGCACTCGATGCTGTACAAGAGACGAACTCACACGAAGACGAAGCTCCCAGTCTCTGCGAAGCCCACCTGGGTGCCGAGGTGCTGTCTGCCCCACTGTCGCAAAGTTAGAGCTCTACACAACGTCCAGTTGTATCGCTTTCCTAAGCTTAATCGCTCGACTCTGGCCAAATGGGCCCATAACTTGCAGGTTCCAATGGTGGGCAGTGCCCAGCGGCGGTTATGTTCGGCTCACTTTGAGCCACATGTGCTGAGCAAGAAGTGTCCGGTGCCGCTGGCGGTGCCAACGCTGGACCTTAATTCCCCTGCTGGACTCAAGATCTACCAGAATCCGGCCAAGCTGAAGGCCAGCAAACTGTGTCTGCAGCGCGTGTGCATTGTGGAGAGCTGTCGAAAAACTCGAGCGCAGGGCGTGCAGCTCTTCCGGCTCCCGCACAGTCCCACGCAGCTGCGCAAGTGGATGCACAACATCAAAACGCGTCCTAGAGCAGCGATGAGGGCTCAATACCGCGTTTGTTCCCGCCATTTTGAAACGCATTCATTTAATGGCCGGAGACTGAGCGCTGGAGCCATTCCGACACTGGAATTGGGTCACGAAGACGAGGACATTTATCCCAATGAGGCGCAGGCTTTTGCAGACGAGCACTGCGCCGTGGAGGGCTGCGAGGCTTCCAAGGATCAGGCTGAAGTACGACTCTTCCGTTTTCCCACAGAGGACGACGATATGCTGTGGAAGTGGTGCAATAACCTAAAAATGAACCCAGCGGATTGCATCGGGGTGCGGATCTGCAACAAGCACTTCGAGGAGGACTGCATCGGACCCAAGCACCTGTACAAATGGGCCATTCCCACCCAGCAGTTGGGCCACGACGACGCCCAAATTGAGCTGATCCCGAACCCAAAGCCGGAGGACAGATATGTGGACCCGGTGTTCAAGTGTATTGTGCCCACCTGCGGCAAGACGCGTCGCTTCGACGAGGTCCAGATGAACAGCTTCCCCAAGGACCCTAAGCTCTTTGAGCGCTGGCAGCACAACCTTCGGCTAGAGCATCTCAGCTTTCAAGAGCGTGAGAAGTACAAGATCTGCAACGCTCACTTCGAGGACATCTGCATTGGCAAGACGCGTTTGAACATAGGCTCGATTCCCACTTTGGAGCTTGGTCACGACGAGACGGAGGACCTGTTCCAGGTTAATCCCGCGGAGTTGCAGAGCAACCTCTTCGGACGACAGCGGCGACTGATCGAGGGATCTGGCGAGGTGATCATTAAGCAGGAGCTGTCCGAGCAGGAAGACGTAAATCCAGATTCGGAGACCATGCCGCATGCCGCAGATACCCGTATCAGACAGGTGTGTTTTCCATTACCCCTTAATTTTTTAAGAATAACAGAAATACATTTTTGAAATGTCTGTTGTCTAGTGTATATAAATAGTGGAAAGCGGGCCTTATTTGTCTATTAAGAAGCGAGCCATGTTATATTTGCGTTTGTATAAATAATTTTCTTACCATGTTACATTTTTCGTTGCAGGTGCGGTTCAAAAAAACTGTGTCGGAACTGAAATGTTGTGTGCACAGCTGTGGACGCAGTCGGCTGGAGCACGGAGCGCGTCTATTTCCCTTTCCCACGGGCAAGCAGCAGGCCCTCAAGTGGCGCCACAACCTGCGTCTGGAGCCCGACGAGGTGGACCGGTCGACGAGGGTGTGCAGTGCTCACTTCAACCGGCGCTGCATCGACGGCAAGCAGCTGAGAAGCTGGGCAATGCCCACACAACAACTGGGACACCATGAGCAGCCTATCTACGAGAACCCAAAGAACATACCAGGCTTCTTCACACCTACCTGTGCACTGGGTCACTGTCGCAAGCGGAGGAGTATCGACAACGATCTGCGCACCTATCGGTACCCCAGAAGCGAAGAACTGCTGGAGAAGTGGCGAGCGAACCTACGACTGTCGCCGGACCAGTGTCGCGGCAGGATCTGTGCGGATCACTTTGAGGCTCAAGTGCGGGGCAAGCTGAAGCTGAAGACGGGAGCAGTGCCCACTTTGAATCTTGGTCATGAAGAGGGACTCATCTTTGACAATGAGGCAATTAAGGTAGTCTTAAACGAAGAAGAGGAGGGTAGCTCCGAGTTTCCGAGACTGAAACCCAAAAGGGAGTTGATCGATGATGAGGAGGAAGAGGAAGAGGGTGAGGAGGAGAACCCAGATGACCGTGATAACGCGGAGGAAGACGAGAAAGACGACCACTTTTTTGATCCTCTTGAACTGGTCGAAACCTTTGCCGAACAACCAAGCGAAGATGAAGCACATTATCCTGGAGATGAGGGGGTCGATCGAGACGGTTATGAAGAGGACATAGAGGGAAGCGGAAAAACTGAATCAGTTTCTGCCAGATAACCCACCCACTCCCCCATCTATGCCACTTCGTCGTGAGAAACCGGCGAACAATGTGACACCCATTTGCTGCTTGAAGCACTGCAGAAAGGAACGCACCGCTTTTCACCTGCTCAGTACATTTGGTTTTCCCAAGGATCGCACGCTGCTGCTGAAGTGGTGTTCTAATCTCCAGCTAAATCCGGACGACTGTATTGGACGTGTTTGCATCGAGCACTTCCAGCCGGAGGTACTTGGCACCCGTAAACTCAAGCAGAACGCTGTGCCCACTATTAATGTGGGACACGAAGAGTCTCTTAGGTACTCGTGCAATGGCCTGGATCTGGATCAGGACGAATCACATCCCCAACACTCGGTTTTTCGGCTTTGGAGCCTGAAACACTGCCGCAAGAGGAAGCTGACAGAGCCGCCCGACATTCGCCCGAACAAGTGGAAGGCAGCGGATGTGCAGATGAAGCGGAAAACAAAGATGGTGATGAACCCTCTAGCGAAGAATCTGACGGAGAGTAAACTGGAAAGATGTTGCGTTATCAGCTGTGCAAACGAGGATATCAAGCAATTGCTTCCTCTGCCCGAAGAGCGACTCCTGCTTAGAAAGTGGCAGCATAACTTGAAGCTGTCCATGGACTCGATGCATAGTGAGATTCGCGTGTGCCTGGAGCACTTCGAGCCGCAAGTTGTGCGCAACGAAAAGCCCTCGGAGCAGGCAGTACCCACTTTAAAATTGGGCCTCAATAGGTGGAACCTATACAGAAATAATGGGCTGTGCCTTATGCCCAATTGCCCAAGTGGCCTCACGGATCGCGGCAGCTTTGTTGATTTGCCTGGAAACATGGTAATAAGGATCGAATGGCTGTCATACCTCAAGCTACAACTCAACAGTGAGGGACATATATGTGGCAGCCACTTTATGGAGGTGTCTGAGAAGGTGGATTTGCCAAAAGTTTTGTCCGCACTAGATTTGGAGCTGCTGCAGTTGACTCTTGATGAGTTCAAATGTGCTGTACCCGGCTGCTCCTCCACGATTGTCGAAGATATCCAGCTCACGCAGCTTCCAGATGAGGAAGTGACGCTTTCCAAATGGCTGCACAACACTAAGATTGCCTACGATCACTCCAGGAGTAGAAGTTATCGCATCTGTTTGTTACACTTCGAACCAGCGTGCTTAGAGGGGGATATTCCGAAAGCGTGGGCCATACCCACGTTACATCTTAACCATGAGGATAGGGTTCACCTTAATCCTAGGCTGCAGAAAGAGCAGGAACGCTGTGAAACTCCCAATAGCAGTCACAGGCTTACTCCTCTGAGGATTAAAACAGATCTCGCTTCCCTCGGTAGTCCCAGTGTCAGTGCAAGTCCAAGTCCGCGGGGCAGGATAAGGATATGTTGCATTTCCACATGTGGACAGTTCGGAAATAGTCAAGTGCGGCTCTACCGCTTTCCCACCGAAGAGCAGGCCCTGCTCCGCTGGCTGGTGAACACACAGCAGCAGCCTCGTCTCGTAGATCCCCTGGAGCTTTATGTGTGCCAGTCCCACTTTGAACCCGATGCTATATGTAAGAAGCAGCTTCGCAGCTGGGCGGAGCCCACCTTGAATCTCGGCCATGACGGTCATGTGATCCCCAATGCCAGGCACAACGGAAACATAGCCGATAGCCAGGAGACCGAGCAGGCGATGAGATTTATCAGACAACGCTTTTGCTCTGTGTTGACTTGTTTCCAGGCTGAATGCAAGGAAGTGAGGCTATATGAGTATCCGCAGGATATGGCCACTATACGAAAGTGGGCAGCCGCATGCAGACATCGCTCCATGCAAGCCAGGAGTCATGGGTTTAAGGTTTGTCAGTCCCACTTCGCCCCGGAATGCTTCCATTCGGAGACTTTAGATCTGATTGACGGATCTGTTCCCACACTGGAATTGAGCAGGGATGACATGGAAAGACACTGTCTGGTGTCGGGCTGTGTAAGGGACGTGACTGGAGATCGTCTCCGCTACTACAAGGTGCCAAAGACCCATGCTCAGTTGGATGCCTGGAGCACCAACCTTAAGATTCAGTCCATGGACCTCATCCAAGGAGAGCAGTACATCTGCGAGCGTCACTTTGAACCTTTCTGCTTCGGTGCGAGCAAGGGATTGCGAACGGGTTCGCTTCCAACACTCTTGTTGGGCCATGACGAGGACGTAGATGTCTTACCCAATCCTGAAAGCCTCCTGCAGAGCAAAACGGAGGTGTGCTGTGCCCTTGGCTGCGGACGTATTTGGCAAACGGGAGATCCTTCGTTCAGGAGTTTTCCCAAAGCTTGGACGCTGGCCAACAAATGGATCCATAACCTCCGCCTCACAGCCACCAAGGAACAGCTGGGCAGGCTGAAAATCTGCAGTGCTCATTTCGAAGCCTCTCTCTATGATAAAAGTGGATTACCATCGGGTTCGATGCCCACCCTGGAGCTGGGCCATTCCTCTCCGGATATTTATGAAACGGATAAGGAAACTTTGGGCAAAAGCTTTAAATTCCAGAAGCAACCTGATTTGGATTGTTGTTATCCCCAGTGTGGAGAACTTTCCAAAAACCTGGCTTATGGCCTGCCCCAAGAGGAGCAACTTAGAAGAACCTGGCTGCGTCACATGGACATCGAAGAGCCGGAGAATGGTGTCGCACAGCTCTGCCCACTCCACTACGTTATTCTCTATGAGCACAGCGCCCAGAGTTTTCAGGGCCATGTTTCAAACCGCTTCCTGGAGGATAATTACCATGCTGCTCGAAACAACCGGCGCGTGAGGATCGTAAGCTGTGCAGTAAGAGGTTGCGACATGATCAGGCCCCGGGATAGGGTTTCTCTGCATGGGATGCCGCACAGGAAAGACATTCTGCAAATGTGGGTGGAAAACGGCCAGCTGGAGTTTTGCGAGCAGCAACGATACATGTTCAAGATATGCCGCAATCACTTTGAGTCCCAATGTTTCTTCGACGACAGGCGGTTGCTCCCTTGGAGCGTTCCCACGCTGCACCTGCCATCAAAGCCACTGCACCAGAACCCCACCAAAGAGGAGTGGCAGGAGATGACGGCCAAATTGGCTCAGGAAACCGGAACAATCAAAAAGGAGACGGAAGATGAGGAGGGGGTAGAGGATGATAACTCACTTTTAGAGCCCATTGTGAGGATTGAGCACATCGAGTCCGAGGAGGAAGACTCTGAAATGCAGGCCTTGGAGGTGCTACTGGAAGTGGGACATGTGGAGCGAATGGACAGCTACGAAAATGTGGACGAATCCCGAGTAGTCTATACCGATCAGTCCACTGGCATTCGGAATCAGTACAATGCCAACCACTGCGCCGTGGAGGGATGTGAGGTAAGACTATTAAAAATATATCAAAACATTGCTATATTGAACAATTTGTATGCTTTTCAACGCAGAAATTAACATACTATTAGTGAGTCAGAATTTCTCAAACGGGCCACCCAAAAATGTTCAACCGCGTTTTAATTTGAAACCCACTTTTTTGCATAGTACTCCAATATAAAAAGGTAATTTGAAGGATTTTGGCCAAAAAATTTTTTTGCAGAAGATATTGACAATCAAAGTTGTGTTTTTATTCATTTTCCTTTATTTTCTTTTATTTTCAAACATTTATCACAGCCAAGTTTATGGACCGATTTTAGCAAATCCACCGAAAATGGAACCGTCATTGAACACACATTCAGACACATTTTTCGGTCGATAAAATTAAAAATTAGGTATTTTTATTTAAGTTTGTTTTTTTAAAAAAATAAACCACCGTCTTTGGCCTTCCACCGAGTTGAAAAAATCTCAATGATGGTTCCTGTCATTTCCAAAATTAACGCGTTGAAAAAAAATGGCCCGCAGTCAATAACAAAGTTTTGGTACTAGAACGTCTTAAAGTGGGGTTTTTACCCTAAACTGGTAATTATTCAAAAAGTCATTTTTTATTTCAATAATTTAGTGATACCAAATCAAAAAGATTAAATTCTTAATCAAAACCAGTTTACAGAAAAATTTTAGCGTGGCTGTTTTAACTAAGAACGAAATCGAAACTTTGATCGTATGTACATTATGCAGCTAGGGTTTGACTTAAAATTTTTCTGTAAACTGGTTTTGATTAAGAATTTAATCTTTTGATTGGTATCACTAAATTATTGAAATAAAAAATGACTATTTGAATAATTACCAGTTTAGGGTAAAACCCCACTTTAAGACGTTCTAGTACCAAAACTTGTTATTGACTGCGGGCCATTTTTTCAACGCGTTAATTTTGGAAATACAGGAACCATCATTGAGATTTTTCAACTCGGTGGAGGCGCAAAACGGTGGTTTATTTTTTAAAAAAACAAACTTAAATAAAATACCTAATTTTAATTTTATCGACCGAAAAATTGTGAATGTGTGTCAATGACGGTTCCATTTGGTGGATTTCAAAATCGGTCCATAAACTGGCTGTATAAATGTTTAAAATAAAAAAAATAAAAAAATGAATAAAAACACAACTTTGATTGTCAATATCTCCTGCAAAAAATTTTTGCCAAAATCCTTCAAATACCTTTTTATATGAGAGTACTATGCAAAAAGTGGGTTTCAAATTAAAACGCGATTGAACATTTTTGGGTGGCCCGTTTGAGAAATTCTGACTCTAGTGTTAACTTTACGGTTAGGAAATTTTAATTTTTCAATTTACGGTACCCCAATATAATTTAAAGTTAAAATGTTTAAAGATATATAAAATACAAATTTTGAAATATTTTGTTATATTGCGGTTCCCTGCAGTTTGATTAATATCACATATAAACATATGTCCAAAGAAATTTTATTTTTATCAATTTTTATGATTATTTCAGTTTTTAAAAACACCAAACATCACAGATACTCTATTTCTTAAATCCTTAACCTATTTTCTAGGTGACTGCTGAGGACGTGGACGGAACTATCAAGCTGCACAAGTTTCCAGCTTCGCCTGATGCCGCCCAGAAGTGGATGCACAACACTCAAGTGCACATGGACGGGAAGTTCTGGTGGCGCTATCGGATTTGCAGCTACCATTTCGACCAGGAGTGCTTCCAGGGGGCGAGGATCAGGAAAGGAGCCATGCCCACGCTGCTCTTAGGAAATAAAAGACCGGAAAAGGTGTACGACAATGAGTTTGCACCACCAGAAATGGAAGAGCCTTCTTTGCCAGCAGATGATCAGTCAGAGGAGCACAAGGAGCCATCAGTTCGAGAGGTGTCCCACCTATGCCTCCCTTCACCGGCTCCCCCTCGAAAGTCCAGCAAGTTCTGCCAGATAGAGGGATGCAATAATCACCTCACCACCGAGAACATGACGCTGCATAAGTTTCCCCATTCGGAAGACATGTGTCTCAAGTGGCAGCACAACACGCAGGTGCCCTTCGATCCATACTACCGGTGGCGGTACCGCATTTGCACTGCTCATTTTCATCCCGTTTGTCTGGTCAACATGCGGCTTGTCCATGGGAGCGTGCCCACCTTAAAACTGGGACCCAAGGCTCCGGCCGAGCTCTACGACAACGACTTCGAGGCCATCAATATGAGGCTAGACAAGAGGACGGGAGCAGAGATCCAGATCAAGGAGGAAAGGGAGGAAGATGAAGACTCTCTGCTGTTCCTGGAGCCTGAACTGCAACTGCACGAAGACCAGGAGGAGGAGATTCCCTTTAACCAGTCCAACTGGAAGAGCCAATTGCGCCTGCCCGTCAAGCAGGAGAAGGTGTCCTACAACCAGGTAAAGTCCGGCTACGATAAGTGTTCGTTGGGTCACTGTCAGCGACAGAGATCTAAGCACGGCGTCCACATCTACAAGTTCCCCAAATCAAGGCGCCAACAGGAGCGTTGGATGCACAACCTTCGCATCCGCTATGATGAGCGGCGGCCCTGGAAGTTCATGATCTGCAGCGTGCACTTTGAGCCACACTGTATCAGCCTGAGAAAGCTGCGAAACTGGGCAGTGCCCACTCTGGAACTAGGTGACAACGTGCCCGAAAAAATCTTTACAAACGAACAGTGTCAAGAGATCCCTAGTGAAGCGGAGACTGAAGCCGATGAGGAAGACGGCTTGCAGGAGGACGATGAAGATGATGACGAAGATTTGGAGGAGGAAGCTCCCAACAAAAAAAGAGAGCGTCGTTCCAAACTGGATCCCTACCCTCCTGGTCAAGTCCCGCCTTGGAAAGTCAAGCAGTGCTGCCTTCCGTACTGTCGCGCCTTTCGTGGCGAAGGTATCAAGTTGTTCCGGCTGCCCAACAACAGCACCTCCATCCACAACTGGGAGCTGGCCACCGGTATGGTCTTCAAAGAGTCGCAACGAAACACTCGGCTAATCTGCAGCCGCCACTTTGAGCCGGAACTTATTGGTGTGAGGCGTCTCATGCGCAACGCTATTCCCACGAGGCATTTGAAGCCACTAGGAGCCCAAGACGAGGCCAAAAGGAAGCCAGATCCTCCCGTCCCCATTGCCACCTGCTGCATGGCTGACTGCCACTACAAAGGAAATGTCAAGCTGCACAAGTTTCCCAATGGTAAGTTATAAATTTCGAGCAGTCTTTACCTTTTTTGGATTTGGTAAATTTCGGTTCTGTCTTGTTTAAGTTTTTTTAATGTCATATTCCTAATTAAAAGCTTTAATAACTTTTATGTATTTTAAATGTTTGAAATAGCTAAATCTGCAAAATTAAGAAGAATAATGTTTAATCCATTGTTATTGTTTGCAGATCCAACGCTTCTTAAACAGTGGTGTCAAGCTCTCAGGCTTACGGATACGCAGCGATACCGAGGCAAGCACATTTGCTCGATCCACCTGCCCACCGACAAGACGATGAGCTGCGTCGTCTGTGGGGTGGACAAAGTGCAGTTGCCGATGCTTAACTTTCCGGAGCAACGCAATCAGCGCGCTAAATGGTGCTACAATCTAAAGATCGAGACCATACCCAAGTGGGACCACTCAAAGCACATCTGCTGCCGTCACTTTGAGTCGCACTGCTTTGTCCGAACGGGTGAACTGCGTCCAGGAGCGATTCCCACGCTGCATCTAAACCACCACGACACAAACATATTCCTCAGCGACTACGCCACTGGACCGCTCACGGGCAATCGGATTAAAGACGAGCCACTGGACAGCGACGAAATGCTGCTGGTGTAGTCTGTACTCACAAGGAATCATTTTAGTCTAGTTTTTAGCTATACCATTTTATAGACCTTTATGTACATTCATTGTACCAATGCCACATCACGTCTTCTAGTTTTACCATGTAGTCTCTACCGGTGATTTTAATGCGTTATTAATTCGTAAGTGGCTTAAGGAGAAAATGCCATACAAAGAAACAAACAACACACAATGTTCCTTAAGTTTTTGTTTTTACTTTTTATACATGCGTACTTTTACTGTGAAAGAAATGTGTTTTAGTTTTCATGATACATATACATATATAAACTATAAATACATACATATTATGTAATATCCTTGAGCGTATATGTGTAGAATTGTAGATAACCCAATTATAATTGGTGTTTTTCTAAATATATAATTAAAAAGGAAACAATAAGTTAATCATAACATAGTAGTGGACTTTTCTTTTATTTTATCGGGTTGCTACTTGAGTAAACTTCTGAAAAAATACAAGCAATCATTTTGGAAAGTTTACAAATTACAAATTGGTATTAGGTGAAGACTTCATGCCAAGAGTGCTAAGTATTCCCTTGAATTCATGCCAAGAGTGTTAAGTATTCCCTTGTAACTTCTTAAAAAAAATTAAAATTAAAAAAGGTTGAAAATTTTGAAATTTTGAATATGATATTGAAAACGATATCAAAGCCGTGATTGTTCGTGCTATCGGAAAAAACACGATCCGTGCACATCGCTAGCAGCAACAGATGATCGGGAGGCAAACATTTTGTATTTTGATCACAACAAACTAATATAATGAGAATAATTTTAATAAAAAAGAGAAAAGGTCTATATGGTTAAAAGTTCTAAGACAGTGGATTAATATAACATTTCATTTATCTTCCAGCTGATTACCCAGAAGTCAGTGACGGATCAGAAGAGTTTACAATTTGCCTCGAGCAATTCCAGCTGAACAGTTCTACCCTACATAATGTTTCCCAGCTGGGCTACTCTAGCCCCACTCCAGATCAGGATCAGGCATCGATATCGATCATTCGAGATGCACAGCCCCAGCTGCAGAATTCGGCTTTCCGGAAGGGGAGTCACTTTGAACCCTATGCCCAAATTGAAGAGGGTACACATACGAAGTGGGGTGCTCACATAGAAGAGGTTGTGAAGGAGGAGCCCCGAATTCAAGAGCCTTCACATCTGGAATTAGAAAATAGTGTGGAAATAAAAGAGGAGGCTTCCGTGAGCACTAACACTGAAAGCACTGGCCACCCTCGTCTAAAGAAGATTAGGAAGTGCTGTATACCCAATTGTGGGCAGTATGAGAGCACTGAAGTACGGGTCTTTCGCTTTCCTGCAGAGGCGCAGATGCTGGTCCTGTGGCTCGTGAACACCAAGCTAAAACCCCGGCTAGTTAATCCCCTGGAGATGTGCGTATGTCAGTTCCACTTTGAACCCGAGGCCATCAATAAGGATCAGCTTACCAGCTGGGCAGTGCCCACCTTAAAACTCGGCCACGAAGGACCTGTGGTCCCCAGTCCCAAGCTGAAAAAATACACTCTCGACTGCCGGGAGACAAGGTTCATTCAAAGGCAGTACTGCTCTGTGCTCAGTTGTTTTCAGGAAGAAGACAAAGGAGTGAGGCTGTTTAAGAATTTCGCAGACGAAGAAACAATGTGTAAGTGGGAACGCCAATGCAAGGACAGCTCCTGGCAGGATTTTAATTTTCGGCATAAAGTGTGTCAATTGCACTTTACACCGGATTGCATCGATCCTAAAACTGGTGACTTGTTTGAAGGATCGGTAGCTACTCTAAGGTTATTTAGGTGTGTGGTGACTGGCTGTGCGGAGGATAAGAGCGAACCCTCCGACGTATACTACAGGTTGCCAAAGAGTCCTGCCCTATTGGATGCATGGAGCTGCAACCTTTGGATATCTCCCTCTGAACTGCTGATGGGTGACCAGCGCATCTGCGGACGCCACTTCGAGGACTACTGCAAAAAAACGACTAAGAGCCTGTATGCTGGATCGCTTCCCACTCTCTTTCTGGGTCACGAAGAAAACATTCTCCCCAATCCCCGCAGCCTCATGGAAAGAGAGGAGAATAAAAGCTATGATAAGTACAGTGCCAGCAGTTGCGCCGTGCCAGGATGCTGGGTGACCTTCAAAGTTATAACTAATACTTTTGGGTTGCACAAGCTGCCCAGCTCCTACGAGGCCGCCGAGATGTGGCTACAAAACATTCACGTGGAGATGGACGAAGGGCTCTGGCCGAGGATTCGCGTCTGCAGCCACCACTTCGAGCAGGATTGCTTCCAAAACTTCAGGATTAGGGAGGGAGCAATGCCCACGCTCTGCTTGGGACCAAGAACTCCTGAATTTCTGCACGAAAGTACGTGGCTAGCCAATCAGACAACCAAAAGGAAAAGGGGCGAGCGGTTTCCAAGGGTAGCAAGAAAATGTACTGTTAGCTATAAACTAAAACGTACTTATAAAAACTAAAGTATTAAGTAAATTTAAAAACCAATGTCCGTTACTAAATTCGGTAACAATAGTTTATAGTACATATTCATTTAAGCTAAGTATAGCAGAAAATATTAGCATACTGTAAAATAAAGTTCAATTGGCTATAGTTTAGTTATTAATAGGTGATAATGAATTGATAGCGTTTTTATACAACAGTTTTTAAATCCCAGCAAGTTGATTTTTTTGAAGTGAAACTTCTTTAGGCGCATTGGGGGTAAAATTTGTACAAATGAAACGTCAAGAAACGAATGTAACGAAAAAGTCGAAAAGAGAGGGAGCGATCGAGAGTGATTGAGAGAGAGTAAGACAGGGCGAACGCAGCATAAAGCAACTAGCGATGGAGTGAGAATAGCGATGAGAGAGCGATTGTCGTATCACGCACTGTCCCTCTCTCTCCGCTGACAAACGTTCTCTCTGTCCTCTTCTTTCCTCTCTTCGCTTGAGCGCGCTCGCACATGGTGCGAATATACAAGGTGGTCTCGTCCGCTTTGCTGAGGACGTTAAATATGTTTACCTCTCCGTCTCTCTCAATCGGTAGAATGAGGTAGCTAGATAGAGACTGGCACAAATAACGTCCTCAAAAGAGAGCAGCTGTCTCGTTGAGACCACCTTACACATATAGTTGCACCATGCGCTCGCACAAAGTTGAGAGAGTAAAATCTAAAAATAGAATGAGCTTGCTTGTATGAGAATACGATTTTAAGCTGAAATCATTTCTGTGACACCAGTTAACACAATGCCAAAAATTGTGGTGCGAGAATGTGAAACAATTAAAAATAAAATATCTGTTAGACGGCCAGTTAAAACATCAACACAACGTGTACGTGAATTCAGAGAGCGAAAAAGGCTTTAAAGCTGCATTAGCCAAGAGTTAAATATCTCATCGTCCATCATTACAAAAACTAAACCAAAAACTCGAGCAGAGTATAGTCGTGACTACAGAGCTCGAATAAGACAAAAATATGAAGAAAATCCTCAACCTTCGTCTTCGACTTTACCAATTGAAAAAATTAAACTTCAACAGAACGTGTTCGTGAGTTTAGAGCAAGAAAAAATTATTGACAAACCTTTCAGAAAACATTATTGAAGATTTTCAAACATCATCAAATATTATTAATGCTAATAATAATAATAATAACAACAAAAACAATAATGGTGATAATAATAACAATAATACAATAATGGTGATAATAATAACAATAATAACAATATTGGTGATAATAATAACAATAATTGTCATAATAATAACAATAATGGTGATAATAATAATATTAATAATAACAATATCGAAGATGAAACCAGATTGTCAATAATAGAAATAACACGAGAAGTATTCAAGATGATGATTTACGTGTAGAAGATATAATTAGTTTCTTGCATCAAAAACTACTTCCATACAGCCACGGAGGTGCTGCTATTCTTGGTAATGAGAATAATAAAATAACACTTGTTTTGGGTGGTGACTTTAACACTAATTTTGCAGTTGATAATTCCAAACCATTAATTAACTTTCTAGAAGAAAACTTTAGTCTACAGCTGAATAATAATCCAAACACACCAACTACAAATTCAGGAACGACAATAGGTGCTACTTTTACAAGATATTTACATAATGTTAAAACACTAACTTATATTGCATATTTTACGTATCATAATGCTTTAGTCACAACAATACCTATAGAAATCGCGTCAAACAATGTAAATATTGAAGAAATAAATTAATAAAAACTAAATTTATAATTTATATTAATTTTCAACACTTTATTTTTTCCCTTCCTTTAAGTCTCGGAAATCTAAAGTTTTAGATTTGTATAAATATAGACAAGACTGATAAATAAGTTCGCCAAAGAAGTTTCACTTCTGACATGTGTACTTTGTACGCACGCACTTTTTTTTTTTAATTTCATGTTTACTGGTATATTTGAAAAACGGTATTAAAGTATTTTATAGAAAATCAGATGGTATAATTTTTCGACTCCTCCGCGGTCACACTTTTAGTTTTTTGTTGTTGTTTACTTATATAGCGAAAAAAGTAAATATTCGTTAATGAATTAAACATTAATGGTTACGGTAATTGGTATATTGGACACAGAAGCTGTAATGGTGCTTTGATATGGATGAAGATCAGCCACCATCCAACCAGGATCTTGCGACGTCACCGCAAGATCAGGCAAAGACGAACATAACTAGTCCAACGGACATTGCCCAGCGCAAGAGGAACTTGCAGGCGACACCAGAGAAGGAAGGTCCAGTGGAAAAGAAGAAAACTCCAGGTAGTAATGGCGCTTCCAAAAACTGCTGTGTCAAGAGCTGTAGGAACGACGATGAAAGCAAGTTGCAACCAATGCCCGAGGAGCCCTCGCTGCTTAAAAAGTGGCTGCACAACTTAAAGCAGTCAAAAGACGGAGATACCACCCTGCTTCGCGTGTGCCCGCAGCACTTTGAGCCGCACTTGGTGAGGAACGGAACGCCCTTGGAGCAGATGGTGCCCACCTTGAATCTAGGCCACAGCAGTGTAAATATTTACCGGAACAAAGAGGTCTGCCTAATGACCGACTGCCCAAGTGCTCGTTTGAGTCAGTGCGTTTACGTCGATCTTCCGAGAAATACTGCCGTAAAGGAGGCCTGGTTGTCACACCTGCAACTGCCCCTCACCTACAAGGGACGCCTGTGTGGGGCTCACTTTGTGGAACTGTACAAGCTGGATTTACCCAAGGTTCTGTCAATCCAGGATTTGGAAGAGCTGGAGTGTACTTTTATTGAGTTCCACTGCGCTGTGCCAGGCTGCCATTCGAAAAGTGCGCCTGAAACAACCTTAGTCCGGCTCCCGGTCGACGAAACGCTGGTCTCCAAGTGGTTGCGCAACACAGGAATTACCTATGATCCCTTGAGGCACAGTAGTTATCGACTATGCCTACTTCACTTTCCGCCGAAATGTTTGGAGGAAGGTATTCTACAGAGCTGGGCCATACCCACGTTGCATCTAGGCCAAAGAAGCACGATCTTTTTGAATCCCGAGCATCCAGTGGAGCAGAAGTGGCCCAAAAAAGTCCCGGAAATAAATGGCGTTGTTAGTTTGGAAAGGGTCCGTTGCATTCCCTTATGCGGCAAAGAAAAACGACTCTTCCGCTTTCCCAGCGAGGAACAGCAATTGCTCCTGTGGCTGGTTAACACTCAGCAGCAGCCTCGTGTCGTGGATCCCCGAAAGCTCTTCGTGTGCATGTCCCATTTCATGTATTTCATGTATATTCATGCCAATAGTGTTAAGTATTCCCTAGTTACTTTTTTAAAAAAATTAAAAGATTTTGAGATCAATTGTGCATAACTTCTTAGTTGTGGTTTTCACAAAATAATAATTCTCTTTAACAATGCCTTCCCAAAAAATTTTTTGAAGACTGGTAAAGTTTGTTTTGATTTTGTTTTTGATTTACACGAAACAAAAAAAATTTCTTTTTTGAACCAAAGTGCTGTCACGCTATAAGGTTTCCTGTTAGATTAAGATGGAGGCAAGGGCTTTGTAGCCCAGCGACAAGGGGAAACTATTTTTCCCTGAGGTGAAGACCGTCCATACGTGGCGAAGAGTCACACCCTGCTCGAGGTGCCTCTGCTACTAACTGAATATGGCGGATCTAGAGAGGACAACTCGATAAAACCCGTAATCTCAGGTGTAATTCGTACCGTGCCTATGAGATGAATGGCACTACGTTAGTGTGTCTTTCTACGGTGTCCTCCGGATACCTGGCTACCTCCGGTTGTATCTTAGCCTTATCGGGATATAGGGGCTTTATCCCGATGGACCAACCCTTCCCCTTTACTCGTGGGAACTTATATGGAACCAATTCAAAAAACAATTAAAAACAAGGTACTAGAGCCTTTAAGTCTGGACACACAACACCTGCCTCTGGCAACACTGGCGCCCACGGCGCAAACTGAGAGTGTGGACATGGAAGTCGATCCAGGAAGTCCCACATCAGTCCCTTTAACGGCAGAAGAAGAAGAGGAATTACTGGCCACTCCACCTAAGGCTAGCGCACCACCCAAGGTCGCCCTTTCGGGAGCTGCGAGAAAGAGACTCCGCTTCTACCTCAGTAAAGGACACCCCATAGAAGAGGCCAGACGGCTAGCTGCACCACCGATGCAGAAGAAGGAGACGCCTCAGACAGCGAGCAAGAGGATGAGATCGGTCAATACGACTCCCTCTTCTCAATCTCCGAAGAGGGCAATGACACAATCGGACACCACTTCCGATATCTCCAGCGGTATGGCGGCGCCCGCCCCACTGATCACAGTGGAAGTCACTATGGCCCCAGTGGCCACGACAACCACAGCAGCCTCAGCCAAGGAACCAGTGAACAGTGAGGCGGATGTTGCCCAGCCAACGGAGAATGGTGTTGGTCCCTCTTACCGGGACGCTGTCAGCAACACAAAACTGGCAGTCTTCCCGGAAGGTTATCCAAGCACCCTGTACTCGGTGGAGCAGCTAAAAGTGCTACAAAGCGCGATTCTGGACGCGGTGATTGCAGACAGAAAGGGGACCACAAAGCCCCACTTCTCAGGCTGCTCATTCCGCCCAGGATGGCTGGCGGTGTCTTGCAGAGACTCAAACACTGCGGACTGGCTCAAGACTACATTGCCCAAGATCAAGGTGCAACTTGGGGCACGACCCAAAGTAGTTATAGAGTCTGAGATGCCGCGCCCGCAGATATTCGTTGGTTACTTCCCGGAGACCAAGAAGGATATCACGTCGGAAGAGATCCTGGCACTTCTCGAGGGCCAGAACGAAGGCCTCAGAGTATCGGATTGGCGAGTCCTGCGCAGGGAGCTAAAAGGCAACATGGTGAGCCTAACGCTGTCTGTGGACGCGGTATCGGCAAACATGCTGAAAGTGAGCAGCAACAAGGTGGACTTTGCCTGGGGGACTGTTAGTCTTCGGCCAAAAGCCAAACCAACAGTAGCCGCCCAGCAAGCCGACGTAGCTAAGACGGGCGTCGCACCAACCGCCACTGCCAATGTGACAAGCGTGCAGCCTGGCAACAGCAGACAGGCAGCAACCAACAACTTGCCCTCCACAATGGCGCCACAACAACCGCGCATGAGGCCACCGCTGTTTGGACGACTCCCGAGACCCGCAGGACGACAGGGAAAAGGTGAGAGGCGCACTGCGGAAGAGGCTGCTGTCCTCAACAGCAACAGGGGCAAGAAGAGGGCTGCTAGGGGCCGGAGAGACAATTAGCAATGTCCTCCCCCCAGTAGCCAACAGCCGTAGGCAGCTGAAATGCCTACAAGCGAATCTCCACCATGCAAAAGCTGCCTCGGACGTGCTTAGCAGGAGATTCACCAAAGAACTCCTGGACGTTGCCTTCATTCAAGAGCCATGGCAGCGCTCAGGACAAATTCTCGGGCTCAACACAACCCATGGTAAATTAATGTACGCCAATAACCAACAGCGCCGCTCTGGGGCCAATAACATTAATTTCGTCCCTCTCTCGCAGTTTATCAATGAAGATCTAGTGGCAATTTGGGCAAGAATGCCCACATCAAAAGGCTCGGTAGAAATCATTCTGGCTTCCGCCTATCTACCAGGGGACAGCGAAGCAGCACCAACTGAGGCCGTCAGCGACCTCATCGACCACTGCAAACGCTGCAACCTGCGCTGGATTATAGCCTGTGATGCGAATGCCCACCACACTGTATGGGGAAGTACGAACGTCAACACAAGAGGTGAGTGCCTTCTTGAATACATTTATAAAAACCATATTTCAGTACTAAACAGGGGAAACGAACCAACATTTAGGAATGCAATCAGAGGGGAAGTTCTTGACCTTACTCTTTGCAGTCTTAATATGCTTGACTTTGTTTCAAACTGGCACGTCTCAGACAAAGTCTCCATGTCAGATCATCAACACATAAGATTTGACGTGGGGTCTATCGAGACGTGCTCTTTAGTAAACAGGAACCCACGTAAGACAAACTGGGATCTTTACAGAAATACGCTTGAGAATAATGTAAACTACTCCACTCTTCAAATAACTAACAAAGAAGAGCTGGAATTTAAAGCAAATGAGCTTCATCAGGCAGTTGAAACAGCATTTCACGCCAGCTGCCCTCAAAAGATCCGAAAGCTCAACAGAAACGTTCCTTGGTGGAACGAATCTATTGCAAAACGGCAAAGAGAGGAACGAAATCTGTTCAACAGGGCAAAAAGAGGACAAGTTACATGGGCCTTATACAAAAGCACCCTTACACTCTACAACAAGGAGCTGAGAAAGGCTAAAAGAGCCACGTGGAGAAATCACTGCGGGGAGATCTCTACTCTCCCTAAAGCGATTCGACTGCAAAAGGCACTTGCAAAAGACCACTCAAACGGTATTTGCACTCTCAAGATACCAGATGGTACATACACAAACACTCCCGAGGAAACTAGCTCTCTTCTGCTAGAGACACACTTTCCGGGATGTGTGATTGCGGACAATTTCAGCTCGGATGAGGTGGACACAACCAACTTAACCGCAGCAGAAAGAAGTACGCCGTACAAAGTATTCCATCAAAATAGTGTACTTTGGGCTATCAAGAACATGAGCCCCTACAAATCCCCCGGACCTGATGGGATTTACCCTTGCCTTCTTCAACAAGGCGCTTCGCTTATTACGCGAGCCATGGTCCGCATATTCAGAGCTAGTCTCTCACTTGGCCACTTGCCAACCAAGTGGACTGATGTTAGGGTCGTATTTATACCAAAGGCAGGGAGAAAAGACTCACAACTGCTTAAATCATACAGACCAATCAGCCTCAGTTCATTCCTTCTGAAAACAATGGAATAAGTATTGGACCAATTTATTCGGGATAATCACCTCAAGCTACATACCTTACATAAACTCCAATTTGCCTATCAATCAGGCAAGTCCACTGAGACAGCTATTCATTGCCTCACTACCAAAATAGAAAAGGCACTTAGCAGCCAACAAATAGCTCTCTGTGTCTTTCTGGACATTTCAGGTTCCTTCGATAACACCTCCTACGAGGCTATTTTAAATGCACTGATCCGTAAAGGGATCAATAAACCCATTATGAATTGGATCCTCTTGATGCTGAAATCAAGAACGATCTTTTTAGACCTGTGGGGAAACACCAAGTCCATAACAGCCACAAGGGGTTGCCTTCAAGGGGGTGTACTCTCTCCCCTTCTGTGGACCTTAGTAATTGATGAGCTTATCTACAGGCTCAACGATCAGGGCTTTTCCACTCAGGGCTATGCGGATGACATTGTCATCTGCATCTCGGGCTCGCATGAATCCACAATCAGTGAACGAATGCAAAGTGCCCTAAACACTACATACAACTGGTGTCTTGACAAAGGACTCAGTTTAAACCCAACGAAAACTATAGTAGTTCCATTCACAAGGAAAAGAAGGCTAAATCTAGAAAGACCAACTCTGAGAGGAACCACTATAGAATTCTCCACTGAAGCCAAATATCTTGAAGTCATTTTTGACTCCAAGCTGGTCGTGGAACTCTCACCTACACTACGCCATAAATAAAGCCACAAGAGCACACTTTGGTTGTAACAGGCTTTTTGGCAAGACTTGGGGTCTAAATCCCAAGATGGTGTACTGGTCCTTCTCTACTGTCATAAAACCCATACTCACGTATGCAGCCATCGCATGGTGGCCTAAGGTCTCGCAGAGAACCGCAGTCACAGAACTAAGCAAACTACAGCGCCTAATATGTGTCGGTATAACAGGAGCCATGCGCACTTGTCCAACCGACGCGTTAGGGATTATCACCGGCGAATCGCCACTTCCCATCTTAATTAGAAGGGAAGCTTACCTTGGAGCTATTCGCCTCAACAAGATATACAGCCAAACCTGGAGATCTTACGGGGCACTAGAGATACTCAGTTCTCAAAGAAACAGCCCAACCTTAAACCTTTCCGACAACAGGAACAACTCGTTCAGTTCGACAGAAACTTCATCGTGGAAATCCACGGCAGAGATATCTGGAGAACAGAAACACCCAGCGTACCAAACGGTTCTCAAATCTGGTACACTGATGGATCCAAATTGGAAGATGGTAGCACGGGTGCAGGAATCTACGGGCCACGGCTCAAAAGATCCATACCTATGGGAAAACATCCCACCATCTTCCAAGCGGAAGTACACGCCATTGAAATCTGTGCCAGAGAATGTCTTCGCAGGAATATGCGAGGGGTACAGATTTACATAATGTCCGATAGCCAAGCAGCTCTTCGAGCTTTGAAATCATACTCAATCGCATCCAGGCTAGTCGAGGACTGTTTCCAGCTTCTCAATAAACTCGGAACCCATAACACCGTCAAGCTATGGTGGGTGCCGGGTCATGAGGGACATGCAGGAAACGAAATGGCTGATAATCTTGCTAAATCTGGGGCAAGCATGCCATTCATCGGCCCTGAACCCTTCTGTGGACTCTCAAAAGGACACACTATGGAGGAGATCAAAATTTGGGAAAAGAGGGAAATAGAAAAACACTGGACAGACAGCGTAGGCCAAAGATAGGCAAAAAGATTCCTCATTCCGGACAAAAACAAGTCCCTAAAACTCCTAGAATTGAATAGGGGAGACCTACGTATCCTCACAGGATACCTCACGGGTCACTGCAAGCTCAGGTATCATCTTAAAAAACTGAGACTAGTCGACACGGACGTCTGTAGATTTTGTGAAGAGGAGCAAGAGACATCTGAGCATGTCCTCTGCGAATGCCCTGCACTTTTCAACAGACGACTGCACCACCTTGGCAACATATGTGTGCCACCGTTTAGAATTTGGAACATAAGGCCCAACTTAGTGCTCAATTATATGAAGAGCCTAAACTTTTAGGACCTTTATAGGTGGCGGTACATAATAGGCTTACAAAAAAAAAAAAAAAAAAAGATTAAGATAGTTGTTAATACTTAAAAAAGGTTGAAAATTTTTAAATTTTGAATACGATATTGAAAACGATATCAAAGCCGTGACTGTTCGTGCTATCGGAAAAAACACGATCCGTGCACATCGCTAGCAGCAACAGATGATCGGGAGGCAAACATTTTGTATTTTGATCACAACAAACTAGTATAATGAGAATAATTTTAATAAAAAAGAGAAAAGGTCTCTATATGGTTAAAAGTTCTAAGACAGTGGATTAATATAACATTTCATTTATTTTCCAGCTGAATACCCAGAAGTCAGTGACGGATCAGAAGAGTTTACAATTTGCCTCGAGCAATTCCAGCTGAACAGTTCTACCCTACACAATGTTTCCCAGCTGGGCTACTCTAGCCCCACTCCAGATCAGGATCAGGCATCGATAACGATCATTCGAAATGGACAGCCCCAGCCACAGAATTCGGCTTTCCGGAAGGGGAGTCACTTTGAACCCTATGCCCAAAGTGAAGAGGGTACACATACGGAGTGGGGTGCTCACATAGAAGAGTTTGTGAAGGAGGAGCCTCGAATTCAAGAGCCTTCACATCTGGAATTAGAAAATAGTGTGGAAATAAAAGAGGAGGCTTCCGTGAGCACTAACACTGAAAGCACTGGCCACCCTCGTCTAAAGAAGATTAGGAACTGCTGTATATCCAATTGTGGGCAGTATGAGAGCACTCAAGTACCGGTCTACCGCTTTCCTACAGAGGCGCAGATGCTGGCCCTGTGGCTCGTGAACACCCAGCTAAAACCCCGGCTAGTTAATCCCCTGAAGATGTGCGTTTGTCAATTTCACTTTGAACCCGAGCCCATCAATAAGGATCAGCTTACCAGCTGGGCAGTGCCCACCTTAAAACTAGGGCACGAAGGACCTGTAGTCCCCAGTCCCAAGCTGAAAAAATACGCTCTTGACTGCCGGGAGACAAGGTTCATTCAAAGACAGTACTGCTCTGTGCTCAGTTGTTTTCAGGAAGAAGACAAAGAAGTCAGGCTGTTTAAAAATTTCGCAGACGAAGAAACAATGTGTTAGTGGGAACGCCAATGCAAGGACAGCTCCTGGCAGGTTTTTAATTTTCGGCATAAAGTGTGTCAATTGCACTTTACACCGGATTGCATCGATCCTAAAACTGGTGACTTGTTTGAAGGATCGGTACCTACTCTAAGGTTGTTTAGGTGTGTGGTGACTGGCTGTGCGGAGGATGAGAGCGAACCCTCCGACGTATACTACAGGTTGCCAAAGAGTCCTGCCCTATTGGATGCATGGAGCTGCAACCTTTGGATTTCTCCCTCTGATCTACTGATGGGTGACCAGCGCATCTGCGGACGCCACTTCGAGGACTACTGCAAAAAAACGACAAAGAGCCTGTACACTGGATCGCTTCCCACTCTCTTTCTGGGTCACGAAGAAAACATTCTCTCCAATCCCCGCAGCCTTATGGAAAGAGAGGAGAATGAAAGCTATGATAAGTACAGTGCCAGCAGTTGCGCCGTGCCAGGATGCTGGGTGACCTTCAAAGATGTAACTAAGACTTTTGGGTTGCACAAGCTGCCCAGCTCCTACGAGGCCGCCGAGATGTGGCTACAAAACATTCACGTGGAGATGGACGAAGGGCTCTGGCCGAGGATTCGCGTCTGCAACCACCACTTCGAGCAGGATTGCTTCCAAGACTTCAGGATTAGGGAGGGAGCAATGCCCACGCTCTGCTTGGGACCAAGAATTCCAGAATTTCTGCACGAAAGTACGTGGCTAGCCAATCAGAAAACCAAAAGGAAAAGGGGCGAGCGGTTTCCAAGGGTAGCAAGAAAATGTACTGTTAGCTATAAACTAAAACGTACTTATAAAAACTAAAGTATTAAGTAAATTTAAAAACCAATGTCCGTTACTAAATTCGGTAACAATAGTTTATAGTACATATTTATTTAAGCTAAGTATAGCAGAAAATATTAGCATACTGTAAAATAAAGTTCAATTGGCTATAGTTTAGTTAGTAAAAATTAAAAACGAATTGATAGTGTTTTTATAGGGTAAATCCGGGACAAGTGCCCCGCCGGGACAAGTGCCCCACTTTGTTTATTGTTATCATGCATCGATAAGATTGCAGCGCCATCTCGGGAAAACTTGTGTTTAAGTGTCAAAGAAAACTGTGGGAAAATTCGTACTTGGTAAGTTAACTATTCACAATTTATGAATCCATACGCAGTAGGTCCAAAAACAGGCGAAAATTTTTAGCGATTCAAAATGTTTGTTATTTCATCGTCAAAATTCAACAGACGTCAGATGAAGTATCATAACCTTCCTATGTAGAAAGATCATTTAGCAGATAACTATTTTTACATTTACTGTTCGCCAATATTTTTTAATTAATAATTTCATATGCTATGCAATCGGGACAAGCGCCCCCTTGTTCGGGGACAAACGCCCACTGATAATCGGTTTGAGCACTTATGTGTAAACGTTTGTTATTATTTATTAACAAAAATATTCTATATGGTGTTTTTACATAATTTACAATTGTTTATTAATGTTTTTTGTATAAATACAATTTTCGTATTGTGATTCAATTTTGGTACCTCGATCGACAAATTCAGTCTTTATTTTTATTATCTTTAAAAACCAGATCTGTTATTTTATCATTATTATTAAGTGTTGATGTGTTTAGAAAGTTCCGTAGAATCAATGTAATACTTTTTCCTAGTTGTTGTTTGCAAATAATTTAAATCCTAAGCATAAAATCAGGGCGCTTGTCCCGAAGATGTTTGAACTACAAATTTCTACTTTTATTAATCAACCCACAGAAAGCTTTAACGTAAAATATATAATAAAATTTTTCTTACCTGGATATACTACTCACCTACAACAATCACAAAAGCCCTGTAAACATATTTGTGAAACAATCATTTCGATTTTCAAAAACGTGGGGCACTTGTCCCGGATTTACCCTACAACAGTTTTTAAATCCCAGCAAGTTGATTTTTTTTAAAATTCATGTTTACTGGTATATTTGAAAAACGGTATTAAAGTATTTTATAGAAAATCAGATGGTATAATTTTTCGACTCCTCCGCGGTCACACTTTTAGTTTTTTGTTGTTGTTTACTTATATAGCGAAAAAGGTAAATATTCGTTAAAAAATTAAATATTAATGGTTACGGTAATTGGTATACTGGACACAGAAGCTGTTATGGTGCTTTGATATGGATAAAGAGCAGCCACCATCCAACCAGGATCTTGCGACGTCACCGCAAGATCAGGCAAAGACGAAAATAACTAGTCCAACGGACATTGCCCAGCGCAAGAGGAACTTGCAGGCGACACCAGAGAAGGAAGGTCCAGTGGAAAAGAAGAAAACTCCAGGTAGTAATGGCGCTCCAAAAAAATGCTGTGTCAAGAGCTGCAGGAACGACGATGAAAGCAAGTTGCAACCCATGCCCGAAGAGCCCTCGCTGCTTAAAAAGTGGCTGCACAACTTAAAGCAGTCAAAAGACGGAGATACCACCCTGCTTCGCGTGTGCCCGCAGCACTTTGAGCCGCACTTGGTGAGAAACGGAAAGCCCTTGGAGCAGATGGTGCCCACCTTGAATCTAGGCCACAGCAGTGTAAATATTTACCGGAACAAAGAGGTCTGCCTAATGACCGACTGCCCAAGTGCTCGTTCGAGTCAGTGCGTTTACGTCGATCTTCCGAGAAATACTGCCGTAAAGGAGGCCTGGTTGTCCCACCTGCAACTGCCCCTCGCCTACAAGGGACGCCTGTGTGGGACGCACTTTGTGGAACTGTACAAGCTGGATTTGCCTAAGGTTCTGTCAATCCAGGATTTGGAAGAGCTGGAGTGTACTTTCATTGAGTTCCACTGCGCTGTGCCAGGCTGCCATTCGAAAAGTGCTCCTGAAACAACCTTAGTCCGGCTCCCGGTCGACGAAACGCTGGTCTCCAAGTGGTTGCGCAACACAGGAATTACCTATGATCCCTTGAGGCACAGCAGTTATAGACTATGCCTACTACACTTTCCGCCGAAATGTTTGGAGGAAGGTATTCTACAGAGCTGGGCCATACCCACGTTGCATCTAGGCCAAAGAAGCACGATCTTTTTGAATCCCGAGCATCCAGTGGAGCAGAAGTGGCCCAAAAAAGTCCCGGAAATAAATGGCGTTGTTAGTTTGGAAAGGGTCTGTTGCATTCCCTTATGCGGCAAAGAAAAACGACTCTTCCGCTTTCCCAGCGAGGAACAGCAATTGCTCCTGTGGCTGGTTAACACTCAGCAGCAGCCTCGTGTCGTGGATCCCCGAAAGCTGTTCGTGTGCATGTCCCACTTCGAGCCCGAAGCCATATACAGAAATCAACTCCGCAGTTGGATGGTACCCACCTTAAACCTCGGACACGATGGCTACGTTATGCGCAACGTTCAACACAACGGGAGCATCGCCGACAGCCAGGACATCGAGGCGGCGCTCAAGTTCATCCGCAAGCGCTACTGCTCTGTCCTTAGCTGTTTTCGCATCAAAGGAGACGGAGTGCGGCTCTTTGAGTATCCAAAAGATAAGGACATAATTCGGAAGTGGGCAGCCAAATGCAAGCATCGCTCTTTGCATGCAATAAGTCATGGGTTCAGGGTGTGCCAGGATCACTTTGCCCCTGATTGCTTCGACCCGGACACAGAAAATCTGATAGAAGGATCGGTCCCCACTTTACACCTGTCCAGCGGTGTAGCTGCGGAGACGGAACAGGGGACCTGTATGGTGCCGGACCAGAAGAACTGTCTGGTGCCGGACCAGGAGACCTGTTTGGTGCCGGACCAGGAGACCTGTCTGGTGCCGGGGTGCAGCAACAAGGAAACAGGCCAACGTATTCGCTACTTCAGTGTGCCAAAGCGAGCTTACCTAGTGGACCAATGGTGCCTGAACTTGCGGATTCACTACGCTGATCTCATACATGGCAGTCAGCGCATATGCCATCGCCACTTTGAACCTCACTGCTTCAAAAGCGCCACTGTCCTGCGTCCTAATTCATTTCCAACCCTTTACCTAGGTCCCGGCGTGGACGACGGCAATGACAATAGGTGCTGCGTGCCGGGCTGTGGAAAAGACCAGACTGTTGGTCCTTTATATAGTTTTCCTAGCGTGCGATCCTTGTTCGAGCAATGGATGCATAACATTCGGCTGGACTTAGACAAGGATCAACGGCTTATTCTGAAGGTGTGCAGTGTGCACTTTGAGGCCTTTTGTTTAACTGCTAAAAAAAGGCTGCGCTTGGGCTCCATACCAACCCTGAAGCTGGGCCACTCATACCCGGACATTTACAAGACAAAAATGGGCATCCTGGGCAAAGCACATAAGTTCCACAAGCGACCATTAATGCTGGAAGTCGACTGTTGCTATCCCGAGTGTTCGGAGCAACCGAAGAATTTGGCCTACGATCTCCCACGGGATAATCTTTTGCGCTTAGCCTGGCTGCACCACATGGGCATCGACGAGGCTGCGAAGGACTCACAGGACTCCCCACAACTCTGCCCGCTGCACTACGTCATGCTTTACGATCACAGTGCGAAAAGTGTTCCGGAACGTGTTCCAGACCGAATCCTCACCGATAACTACGAGGATGCCCGGAGAAAAAGGCGGGTGAAGCTCGTCAGCTGTGCCGTCAAAGGTTGCAACACGCTGAAGCCGAGGGATGGTATTCGCCTACACGGATTGCCAACGACTCGGATGATCTTGCAATTGTGGGTGGACAACGGCCAGCTGGAATTGGGCGACCATCTGCAATACACGCGAGTGTGCCGCAAGCACTTTGAGCCACAGTGCCTTGCCACTGAACAGCGCCTGGTCTCCTGGGGCATACCCACCTTGCATCTTCCGGGCAGAGTGGTGCACCAGATTCCTACCAAAGAGCAGTGGAAAGAAATGAAGGCCCAGGAAGAGCAACCAATAGAGCTGAAGCAAGAAGAACATATTGAAACACATGACTGCTCTACAGAGCCCTTCGTTAAGATGGAGCATTTTGATTCAGATGATGAGGACAAGGAGAAGGAGGACGAAGAGATGCAGGACCTTGAGGTGGTACTGGAGGTCAGTAGAGTGGAACACCTTAAGTCCTACGAGAGAACGAACGATTTTAGGGTGGTCAACGCCGTGCAAGCGGCTCCCTCCTTCAAACGCAACAAATACAATGCTGACCACTGCGCAGTGAAAGGATGCCAAGTAACAGTGAAGGACGTTGACGAGAACATAAAGCTTCACGCCTTTCCCACCACCACAGAGACGATACAGATGTGGTCCCACAACACACAAGTGGACATGGATGTAAGGTGCCGATGGCGCTATCGAATCTGCAGCAACCACTTTGAGCAGGAGTGCTTCTTTGGTAGCAGACTCAGAAAGGGATCCATTCCTACTCTGTTTCTGGGACCTCAAACACCAAGAAAAGTGTACAGCAGTATGTTTTCTTCAGCCGATGCTAATCCTTCTTTTGAACCAAATAGCGACTTAGCTCCCGAACCGTCATCCAACGACTTTCAGATAAAACTAGAAAAGGATGAGAATGAGATTATCCTAGGGCATCAGGATGTCTACTTACAATAGCACTGTAACACAATTAAAATATACATTTAAAAAGCACTTACATAAGTCAGAAAGTTTTTAGATTTGAAAGAAACATATTTTTTTAAATTTTTGTAAAGTAAATACATTTATTTTTTTAAGTTTTTAGGAAGAATCGTTTGGAAAAATGATTTGGCGGTAGGTATGGCTTGCATCTTGCTATTTCTTAAGGAAATTAGTTTTACTGTGAAAGGAATTCTTTTCAATCAATGACAATTTTAGTGACAAAATTATTAATGCATTTTTGTATGTTATTATAAAAAATAATACTAAATAGTTTATTTTGTTTCGTTTGTAAATAAATAGTTGACTTTAAAGTTTTTATTACTAACATTTTAAATTAAATTTTTTTAAGCTGCACAAAAAAAACAACATTTGTAAGTCTAAGAAATAAAGGAGGAGCCTAAAGATTAATGCCACTCGACATAGTAAAAGATAAGCAGCAAATGTTTCCGAAAGCAAGTAGATTATTATTGTCGCGTTGCTCACCCTGAAAATGGTTCACTCATAACCAGACATTTTATAGACCATTATGCTGGCGTTTTATTTTAATAATTATTTATTTTCTACATTTAGACTTTTTTGTGCAATAAATATTATTTATATTTTTGCTGTAAAAATGTGTTTACATTATATACCACAAAAATTACCGACTTTGACTATGGTTTGGTGGGGTAATAACCGGAAAAGAATATTTAATTTATATTTGTAAACGTATATATATGTATATACAGTCAACCTTTTATATAACTAAATCATATTTGATTATAAAAATACACTTGCAATAGAGGTTTGACTGCATTTCCGGACATAAAAAAATAAAAATTACTTTTTTTTAAACGGTAATTAGAAGTTTATGACCTAAAACGTAATGTTTAGTTTCTAAATAAACACTTTAAACTTATAATAAACTTAAAATTCACAACCCTACGACCCACCCCAACGTAGGTAAACTATTGGCTACTGTTTCGCCGCCTCGTTCGTGGACGAACCATCTTCGTTCTGGGCATAACTGGCGTCCAGGAACAGATTGCGATCCGATTTGTTTGACTGCAAGAGACATGAAAATAAAGTGGAACTAGAGGTTGTAGGTGGGAACTCACCTCTCGGTACTTCTGCAAGTATATGGACAGCGGTTCCACGTAGTTATCAAATCCCAGGTTGCTGAACGCCACCAGCAGGTCGTCTCCGTTCACTGTCTTGCGATTCTCAGCCACACTGCGCTCGATGGCTTCGCTCGATATAAATGAGATAAACTCTGAGACGCACTCCTGGATGCACTCGCGGGCGTCCTTGGCTATCTTGCCGTTTTGAGGCACCGGTACCTTCATGATCTTGATGATGTTGCATATGGGAAGGAAGCGGTCCTGCTCCCGCAGCATAATACCATCCTGCTTGTCCGACTCGTCTGTAAACTAGAATTCGTACAAAGAGTCCTACAAGACTGGTTGCGGCCTTACCCCCGGAGGCCTCGTCCTCCTCCTTGACCAGCATGTCGTTCAGGTACTGCTGCGAGTCCTCGCTATTGCTCATATCTATAAATTTAAGTCAGTTTCCTCGAAGGATTTCGTTTTGTTTACTTCAGCCAGCGATTGCTTCTTGTTGTTGCTTTTCCAATTTGCCGTAGTGGTGGGTCGCGCAGCTATCGATACACCTTGTTCGATAGTTGCTTCGCTTCACTGGAGGTGGCAACGCCGCGCTCATTGATAGTCGCTCACCGATCGCAGCGGTACATTCTCTGAATCTGAATATATTGCTCCCAAAAGCATCCTCCTTGCACAATGCACGTGGATTTGCCCATAGTTAAGGAGGAGATGGACATTGAGGGCACCAAGGTGAAGCTGGAGCCGGACGACGATTTGGCGGAAAGTGACATGGAAATATTGTGCGGTAAGCTGGTAATTGCTCTCTGCTCGCCTGTGTGTGTGTGAGTCTGCGTGTGATAGTATGGGTATCGCTATTTTATTACGCACTATACCGTTAACTTTTAATTTTCTTTTACTTCGCAAAAACTGCAGCCGGTGACACGCTTAAAATCCTTGAAGAGGGCTCCCACATGATAACCGTGCCGTTCAGGGATCGCCAGAAGTCGGAGGACGAGCGCCAGTTTATGGCCAGTCTGGGCCTCGATCCGCAACAGGTAAATATAACCTAAAAGCACGCTCATCTAAGGGTGGAGTGAAAGGGGGCGTGGCGAATCTCAGTTTGCCTTTTAAATTTCGCAAGGGATATAATAATTTATCGTGCATTATTCAATGCTTACTTGAAACAATGTCCAATAAAAATATGGATTTTACTTTATAGAATCAATTGACAAAGATTTATTTTGAAACAAATAAATTTCAAATCATTTTTTTTATTTAAAAAAAAGAGAATTAAAGTGTATTTCAAATGCAAAAGCAATACGCATGTACCATATCATATGAAAATAGTTAAAACTCAAAATACTTATTTGGCTGGAAAGAAGGTATATTTAATTTACAAACAAGCCCTTTATCTGTTTTGCTAGCTATACATGAGTATAAAACATAATTTCAGTTATTTACGGATTCATCGGACGGCGAGCAAAACGCACTTGAATGCAAAATCTGCCACTATGTGTTTAAAACTCACGTGGAAATCTCGGCGCATCAGGTCAACCATGAAATGAACCGGCATTTCTGCCGTCTGAGGTGCGGCATCTGGTTGGACACACTGGAACAGATTCTTGAGCACGAATATCGCCATCATGCGAAAACAGGAGTTTTGTTTTGCTGTAGGGTAAGTTCTTAAAGTCAATAAACAATACTTACAATATTTACTTTCAAATTTGTTTTAAAGGTTTGCGATTTCTTGGCCACAGACGCGGACTGCCTGACCAGCCATATGCAAAAGCACTTTTATGTCTATCGTTTCGTTTGTGCCATTTGCCGTCGACATTTCGAGACCAATCATAGCCTTAATGTACATCGAAAAAACGGGAAGTACGTCTGCGGGCAGGTGGAGTACATAGAAGGGATCTCATCCAAAGCAGAGTTAGTGGCAGTCAACACGCCAGTTTCTTCAGAGTCATTGTGCGATGTACAGATTAAGGAGGAACCGCTGGACGCGGAGGAGGGAGACCGTATTTTGTTGCAGGACAACATACCAATCAGCGTTAAAGCCGAACCACAGGAAGAAGAAATGCCAGATGGTAGCATCAAAAATGACCTTATGGAGCATTCAGGCAATAACAATGATATTTGGCCAAGTATACCCATTCCGCTAAGAAGTAAACTGCGCTTGCCGGCTTTGAGTTCCAACAAGCCGCGGGTGGATTTAAAATGTAAGCTGTTTTTTCTGGAATTTTGGATTTATTAATAACTTTAATCACTCTTCCTCTTAGTTGTGAAATTAAACGGACAACAATCCTTAAATGCTGCAACCGAAAACCAATCAAACCCTTTTACAGTGATGGCTGACAACATAAGGTTTTTGCAAAACACTAACCAAAATACAATGGCAGAGAGCAAGCCATTGATTGCAGCGAACATACTGAAAGTATTGCCCAGCAATTGCATGGTTATTAAGTTGCCTCCCAACACCAAAATTATTAAAATGCCAGTTCAAACTTCAACTGCCTCCGCAGAATCACTAACACTAAGTAGCGTGGTGAAGTCATCTAGTGCCATTAAAATTCCGCAGTCGATTACTATAAGCAAAGTCGAGTCCACCGAGAATCGTGCAACAATTACCACTCCCGGGGTAATTCAAACTTTGCTTAAGCCACAGACTCACAATCGTTCATCCTGCTTTCTCATTGACGCGTTCAACAAGTCGGAGAGCAGGCCAGAATCTATGAAGATTATTACAGAAATTCGTAATCAAATACGCTCCATTGAAAAGACATTGCCACTACCGGGAACAGTGTTGCAATCTTCAAAGGAGAAGAACGCCATCCCTTCGCTACCTACATTGGTTGATTCCAAGGATGCACCAAACTCTGTCGAAATGCTTCTTAACCCATTGTCGGCCATGGTGGTAAAGGAACTTCGCCTCAAGCATCCGCTATACCGTTTTATGTGGACCTGTCCGCTATGCCAGCGATCCCTCGAGCAGCATTACGCATTTCGTATGCACCTTATTGAAAATCATGATTTAAGCGAAGAAAAGTTAAATAGCCTTAAAGTGACGATAATGCCTTTCAAAAGTGAGTATGTTAATTTTGCACCGTCTGGTCGTGTTTGCCAAATCATCTTTTTTATCTTTCGTTTAGTACTCTTGCAAGATTCAGCAAACGCTGCTAATGAAATAATTCCTGTGCCATCAAAGAAACTCGAGGAGTCTAAGTCACAAGTACCTAAACCTTCCATAGACCTTGTCCACTTGGTTCCTCTGCCGACCAGTACTCCAGCTGTAACTTCTTTAACAGATCAGTCATCAAATATTTGTGTTAACGATGGCTTGTCGCTTTCAAAGGAAAAGTCGGATAAACCAGCCGCCTCAAAAAAATCAAAAAAGGATCAATTGAAATGTTCTGAGTTTCAGTGCACGGAGTGCTCCAAAGTATTTACAACTTACGGAGCCCTACGCATCCACAAGACTATACACACGGGAGAGTTGCCGCACAAGTGCAACTATTGCGAAAAACGATTTAGAACTCCTGGGCAGGTACGGGTGCACCACCGGCGTCACACCGGTGAGAAACCCTTTAAATGTAAGGTGAGTAATCCTGCAGAACTAATCGTTTGCAGTATTAACTTTAAATACTGTAGTATCTAAAAATTTGTACTACACTTCCTTCAAAGGTTATATTTATTCCTTTCGTCTTTGGTTTTGCAGGTTTGCTCATTAGATTTTACCCACCGAGAAACTCTGATATCTCATCTATCACGCCATATTGGAATGAAGCGTTATAAATGTTATGGATGCGACAAATACTTTGTAGTTGTCAGCGGTTTACGTGCCCATCGTCGCCTCCGGCCGGACACATGCGGCAAGGTGAAGTTCACAGCACGAGCCCACGGTCCCCGGGTGCGGGTCATCCGGGGAGAGGTGGTTTTCGAACATCATCCAGAACACAATGGCTACCTACGCAGTGAGGATCCGCTAAACATATTGTCACAGCGCGACCAAACCGACTCATCCCCAGCCGAACATGCTAAAGCTGTAAACTAATGTTATGTTTGAAGGGTTTTTAAACACTTTTTTTTTATGTTCGTTTTTGAACAATTTAAACGGTACCGCTTTGATATGTTTTGTATTTTCAAAAAAATACACTCAAGTTTATAAGTATGTAAGCCAAATTTAAAAAATATTTCACCGTAAGTTTGTATTGATTTCTAAGCCTTAATTTGTACACCTACTAAGCCTGCATTAATAAATAAATCTGTGTAACGGGTAAAAAAAATGTATACTAAGACATTCCAATTAAAGGTTGACAAATTTGGCGGGGATTGTTAAATTGTTGAAAACATGTCTTATCAGACAACTGAATTTTTTATTTCACTTTATGTGACAACCTTGACCACAAACACTGATAGCAATTAAATAGCAGAGGGTTGATGACCAAGTCCAAACCCATTTACACTTTTATTTTTCATTTATAAGTGCTTTATTCTTTAAAAGATTAAATAGGTTTAGTACCTATTTTTGAAGCTCATGAATCGTTCCATCAGTGGTTCATGCTGCTGCAAATCGTTAAGATTAATGTATTCGTTGATCACGTCAAACAGCTCGCTTTCTTGGGCTACGGTGGACGGCGTCAACTTGGTCTTCATTTGGGTGGCACCGTCGACAAATTTGTTGTGGAATTTCTCATACTCCTCGGCAAATTCGCTGGCCACGCCCAGTAAACCCAGTAAACTCATGCCAATAACTGGAGCCTCGGGTGCCGATGGATCTAACTTGTCCTTAAGGCCTTCGAATACGTTTTGCAGGCTTTGGACATGCTCAAATTTCTCCTGGGTATTGCCCTCTTGACGAAGGTCCTTTGCGCGATTCACGTACGTTTGAAGGGCTTCAGTTCCCGGTCCACGATGCTCAGCAGGCACGCTGTCCACTACCCGGTCCGCAAAGGCAACTGTACTGAACAACATATTATCTATGAGAACGCCCCGAATGGTTTCAGCATATCCGAAAAATTGGGCGATGATCCCATTTTGCGAGCTCTGAGGAGCAGCACTGGCTAGGGTCTACGGTTAGATTATTCAATTATAAGATTAAGATTTATGGCAATACTCGTACTAACCAAAACCGACAGAGAAATTATCAGCGCGCAACGCATCTTTGTCCAATGATTTAATTCGACTAAAATATTTTTGAGCAGGCTCTGCTTTTTTATACTCTTGTCACTATCAGAGAATCGGTTCAACTTTTATTCATTTTTGTTATTATGCTATTTTATTAGCAGTATACCCTTGCTGAAGGTATTATTTGTTTGCAAGGCCGATTTTCAGCAAATCTTCTTATCGAAATTTATTTTTTAATTGAACTATAGTGCAAATTTTGGCTACCGACAAAAGTTGTAAAACAAATTAAACGAGTTTTTAAATTTCGTGTAAAACTATTAGTTTGATCTTTTTAAACGTATTTGTCAAGCCGTACAAACTGTAAAGAAACTGTAATGAGCCGTCTTTTCACCCAAAAAAAATAATGTCTGTAATAGTTTCTTTTATTTTTTATTTCATCTTTTATTATTTCTTGTCATTGGGTTTTGCAGTTTTTTGAAAATGATATATTATTTGTATGGTATTTTTAAACATAATATGATATTCTTACTCATACATTAATGCGAAATACAAACGCTCATCTGTTGCTTGATTAGTATAATCATTATTATGTATTCTTGCCTGTGTATCATGTTACCTTTAAAATTGTTATATCTTTCTATTTGGTAAAACATATAAAACAATTTATATTTTAACAAAATTTGACAAGCCGACAAATTTGTGTAATATACAATATATTCGTACTTTTCAATTGATTTATATTTTATATTCAATACGATTGCAACACTCTGCGGGGGTATCTTTATCTAGACATCTATTGTTGCTAGCGCTATAGTTTATTTTGTTATGTCTCTTGTTATTCCAAACATGCCCAGCCGGCCAACAATGCCGCAAAATTTTCTACTTCCTAACACTTCCGATTCAATTGGCAGGGGCAACGCGCTAAGGTTGTTATAACAAATACTTTTATTTCGTATAAATATTTAGTTTACATATGACTTTTGTTGTTTAACATGTGTTTCAGCTAATAATTTAGTGTTTGCTTTTACGCATTTGCTTGCTAACTTTTTTTAGTATATGTATGTATAAATACTAGGCCGAATTTAAACGTTCTGCAAAACAGCTTATCAGTTATATACATTATTATGTAACTTAAGACCTATTGCCAATGTCTCGATTTATCTTTACTTTTGCGTGGGCCGCTCTATTGTATGGTAAAAATTATATGCTACAGTACATATCTACAGTTATCCTTCTAATCTGTTCGCTTGGTTATTATCTAATGCCTTCATACACCTTAGGTACAATAATGTTTAGCTTTTCGATCTAAATTACACATACATACGTGGCTAGCTTGGGTATCGACTGTGGTATATACAGGAATGTACTGGGGAACTGAATAGAAGTCGCGGGAATGAGGTTAAAGTTCCAATTAGCTACTTAGCTGGAAGTAACGTCTGAGTCTCGTATGTGTTTAGAAAATTATAACCGTCTGTTAGCTAAATAAGACATCGATCAGTCCTTTAAGTTTGTAATCTTTTTTGCGGAGATCAAAACTTAAGTCGTGCTTGAAAACTAATTTTAAAAACTAGCTGTCTTATAAAATATGCACTACGCAAGACTTTTGACTAATTGCACGAATTGTTTATACTGGTTTCAAACAACCTAGGCATAAAAACTGATTAACATAGCAGTGTTTGATTGATTGTGTTAATTATATAATAATGGTGATTGGATTTTACTGCCAATTTGTCAGAAGTATGCGATTAATTTCAAATGGCTACTACTTTCGACCCTATCCTTCCGTTCGAGATTCGCTTTAGGCGGTAAGACTAATAGCTACCAAGTCCTTAGTTCAAATATGTATCGGTTTCCAGTGGTCCGCCCCATTCTTGGCCATTCTGGCGGCAGCGTCACGAACAACAAGTTGATTGACTTCCTTCTCCATTAGTTCGAGCAAAAACTTGATGCACATATAGAAGTGTATATGGGCTGATATATAAATTTCTGATAATTAAACGTGTAACAGTCTTTTTTAGTTTACATTATCAATAAAATCAAACGCAATAAAAGACCGAGGCCCCAAAATAGTCGTAAATGTAACGTAGCCTGCGGGCGGGGAGTGCGCTTATCAACTAAACATTCCCACGTATATCAGTATAGGTGCATTAAGTAAGTGTGGGCAGTAGCTGGCTATAATACTTTAGAGTTATGATATCCGAGTATATCGTAAATGCGTAATATGCGTAAAGTTCGAAATGAGTATGCAACGAACGCAGGGTCGAATAGGTATTAGCTTTGTAGCCGGGTAATCCCTTTCAGTTATCGGATTTCCTCATTTCCTCAGAGTCCTCAGTTTGCGTAGTTGTCGAATGAGCCTAAGTACTCCAATGCAGCGCGATAGCAGAAGTGGTATTGATCCTTTTGAAAAAAAAAAACAGAAAATTATTTAGGGGATCGCCTTAATAGAATGTTTAATACTGACCTCGGTTTGTACCATAGCCGGACGTTGGGAGCGCAGAATGCGCACAGTCTGGAAGACATCCAGCACTCCTTCGTACTGCATTCGCTCGAGCACGATGCTTAGGGTGATGAAGACTCCCGACCGTCCCACGCCCGCAGAGCAGTGCACGGTGATGGGTCCGTCCTGGCCAAACTGTTCCTTAGTCTTGTGCACCTGTCCGATGAAGTCGATAAAGCCCTCGCCTGACTTGGGTACTCCCTGCTCTGGCCAGTCGATGAACTGGAACTGCCGGACGGTACGCGAGGAGCCATCTCGGGCATCAGTAACCTAAAGAGGAAGATTTAATTAGTTTTAAATAGTTTTCCATAATTTTTGGAATTATTTATAGGTCTAGTTCTAGATCATTGTGCTCACCTTAAATTCACGCAGCTTGTACTGCGGCATGTTGTACTCAGCTATGGGATCTACGACATAATACTGATAGCGCACGGATCTCTCATGGGGCCAGTACTGGAAGCATTTCTCCTGCAAAAATTGATCAAATGGTTATTACAAGTCACGGATAATCTAAGCTAATCTAACACGTCAAGATCTAATTTTGTTTCAGTCCATGCAATCGGTTTAGCAAATGGCAACCTTTTAAGTCAAGGAATGTTTTTGGAAATAAACATGGTAAAAGGACTGTATATGGCAATTAATAATAAAAAAGATAGCTTACCCTGCCCATTTCCTTGAGCTTAGTCAGCATGACCACAATAGTGGAGTTGTGCTCCCAAAGCATGCGCCAGAAGTCCTCAGCTGCATCCTGGACGGGCCCCTGTGCGGCAATGTAGGCGGAGCGGTAGCGGTACCCGTCGATAAAGCTGGCGTTGACGTAGTCGCTGCCCTCGATGCCGTGGATGGGTGTAAGGAAGACGCGACTCGACTCGTACGGCAGAATGTGGACCAACCGATTCTTGTGCTTGTTGCACGGCAGATTGGCCGTGACAAACTTGGACGAGTCCATCTTGACGTTGGACAGCTTCTTGAACTCCACCTCCATGCCCGAGATGCTCTCGCCCGGCTCGGTGATCAGGAGTTTCTGCAAGTGCGTGTGCAGGTTGCGGGCAGGAACCTCCGTCAGCCCGCAGATGATGGCCTCCAGAATGGCGTCGTGGATAAAGATGTACTGGTCCTCTGTCTGCACCATGTAGTTGCGCTGCGCCCGCAGGCACGTTACATGCCCATAAATGTCTATGATCTTCTCGTGCTTCATTCGCTCCAGCATGGAGTCGATCACGATGTAGCAGCCAGTGCGACCCACTCCCGCCGAGCAGTGAACGACCACAGGTCCGGACTCTGGTGGAGTGAGTGCTCGACATCTTCGGAGGAATTGCAGGAAGGGAGCCGGATGATCGGGCACTCCATGATCCGGCCAGGCGGTGAACTGCAGCTGCTTGATCTCCCGACGATCGTTAAAGCCCTGCCGACACAGCTGGAACGTCCTGATGCTGTAGGTTGCCAGTTCCTGGGTTTCCGTGATGGTCACAAAGATCTGACCATAGGTCTCCGTTCCCCGCGTCGGCCAGTACTGATCACACTTGATGCGCGTTCGTTCCTCCAGCCGCGTCATCATCACAATGGTGGCCGTCTTCAGCTCCCAGCACATTCGCCAGAAGTCGACGAAGGTCTCCTGCAGTGGTCCCTGGGTGGCCACATACGCGTTGTGCTTCCTGTAGCCATCGCAGTAGTTGGCATTGATGTAGTCCGACCCGGTTACACCCTCCACTGGGGGCAGCTGCACCCGGGAATGGTCATATGCTGTCACATTTGCATAACGGTTCTTGGACTTGTTGTGCTCCATGTTTGAGTTGTCCCAGGTGAACTGCTGGCCTGGCTCGATACTCTCGTACTCCTGCGAGAACTTCTGATTGTCGTTGGACTTGAGGCGCTCAATGTGATTGGAGAACTCGGAGATGGGTATGGGTGGGTGCGATATCATACCAGGTGTCTGGAAGTTTAGACGGCGCATGTCCACGGGATCGCTGGGCGTGGGTCCTGCTCCCAGGTCGGCGGCCATGAGTGGTCGGGTTACAGCCGCCTGATCTGGAGTCTTGCAGGGCTGGCGACGACGCTTCACCACACAGAGCACAATCAAAGCGGTGGAAACGATAAAGGTGGACACCATCAGCGGGAGGACCACCCACAGGATCTCCGGCTCGTCCTTGTTGCGATTAACGGACACCTCCGGCTCTGAGGGCCAGTTCGGATCGGGTCGATGTGGCCGCTCGCCAGGAGGAGCTTCCCTCATGTCCAAAGACAAGAACTCGGAGAAGGGACTGGAGGTGTACAAGTGCTTCTGCGGTGTGTCCACAACAGCCCGCACAAAGATGCGGTAGCGCTTCTCCCGCTCTAGCTTACGATTCGTAAAGTTATGGTAGTCATCACCGGATCCCAGATGAAAGGTGAAGGGTATGGAGCGCTGTGGAAACTTAGCTGCTATGTATGGGGCATTGGGACGCTCTGGTTTGTTCCTTCCCGGCAACAAATCATCAGTGAGGAACTGATCCGGTATCTTGTGCAGATTGGACTTGTCCTCTGGAACCACCACCAAGTAGTAGTGGGATATAGGGCCATACTCCTCGGAGGCCTGAGGAAGAATCACCAGAATCTCCTCCCCGTTGACCACGCCGTAGAAATCAGGCTTAACCATCGGCTGTGGAGCAGCCATTTGAGTGGTGACCGTGATCTTGGTGGGCGGTCGGTACGAATAGTCCGAGGGTATAGCACTCACATTCACGTTGTATGTAGTAAAGGGACTCAGCTCGTTGATCGTGTGGGTTTTAACATAGTGCTTCAGGATGATCTCCCGCTTCGGGACAATCTGCGTCTGCGAAAATCCCTGCGAGTCTACAAATACCTTCATGGCATCGAAGCTAATCTTGTAGTTCACGGGAGTCAATCGGATGGGTGGTGACCAGCTCAGGGTCATCGAGTGGGTGCTTACGTCGTGGGCACGCAGATTTAAGGGCACATCCTCCGGCTTGATTCGCACCGTAACCTTTTCACTGAGGCGTCCCAATCCGTTCTTGAACCTCGCAGCAATGGCCACCGCATACTGGGCAAATTTCTCCAGGTTCACCAGATCAGCGGATTCAGTGAGACCCACTGTTTTCGTTTGCCAGTCGTCCAGGTCCTCGACGGCAGTCATCGTGTAGAAGATCTTGTAACCCAGCAACTTCCCACGACTGGTCACCTGCTCCCACCATATCTCGGCTGTCTGCTCGGAGGTGGCCTCCGCCTGGAGGGACATTGGAGCCCTGCCCATGTCCCGTTCGGTCTCCACAACCAACTTCTCACTAAAGGGTCCTGCTCCTTGTTTGGTGTAGGCTCTTACCCGGAAGATGTACTCGGTGTTTTCCTCCAGATTCGTAAACACCGCTTTTCGGAGTGTCATGTTCCGCTCCGATCCCAGGCCATGGTCGATCTTCTTGTGGAACTGCACGTCGTAGCGGGTAATCAGGCCGTTTCGGTGTTCCCTGGTTGGTGGATCCCATGTCACACATAGCACATCGGGCGTTTGGAAGCGAATGGTGATGTTTGAGGGTGGTCCTCCGGGGGTGCCCTCAGGGGTCTGGAATATTTTCACCGTCTCCTGACCGATGCCGATGTGATTGCTTCCAGCAACACGAAACTCGTACTCCACGCCACGCTCCAGGTTATCGAAGCGCTTCTTGGTCATCTGCGGCCCAGACAGCATCTCCTCCTTCAAAGCCTGATCCTTGACGCCCCAGCGCAGCCGGTAGCCCCTAAGTTCGCCATATGTCTGCGCCGGTCGCTCCCACTCCAGCTCGATGGATACAATCGGCTCTCGCTCCATGATCTTCAGACTCACCGTCGGCCGAACGGGCACTCCTCCAGGCGTTTTCACAACAATTGCCGCGCTTCGGTCGCCGTCGCCTTTTCTGGTAAGTGCCGCAACCTGGATAGAGTATTTGGTGTCCGGCTGCAGGCCCGTCACATTGAACTCCAGCGTGTCCACCACATCGAACTTGAAGGGTTCGTTGAGGAAGCCCTTACCCTGATTGGGAAGATTGATGGTTAAGGTTAGAACCAAAGCTACCCAAATTTATTTTATAACTTTAATTTTATAAATATTTTCAATTATATAATAAAGTTAACATATATAAATATTTAAAGGTTTATCATATTAAAAAAAAAGATAAGCAAAAATAAATTGCTTGTGCTTCCTTTTCCACTTAACAGCCCGACAAACTCACCTCATCCCTAAGCTCTTGGGCATGTATGTGATAGCCACGGATGATGCCATTGCGGTCCTTTTCAAGTGGTGGCTTCCAACTGACATGGATCGATGTGGAGTTCAAGGGAGTGGCTTTTACATCTTGTGGATCGCCGGGCACTACAGGCGACGACGAAGAAAAATTCGATTAGATGGAGGAACTTACAATGGCGAAAACAACTGGAGATTTTCACAATAAAAATAGCTTAACTTATGGCTAAAATGATTAATACTAACTTACTTAACGCTGTAAGACACGTTTAAAGTTTTACAGACAGAGAACTAGTCAACTAAAACTAAGTGCTTAAGTCCTAGGAGTAATACATATACAAGTATATATGCTGGTAGAACAGGACCAGAACAAACCTAGTTCCAAGGTAATGCCATTACCACATCACAGACAAAAACAGATTCAAGTCAAAATAAAATTGGGAACTGTAGAAACCAAACAACCAAAGTGCTGCTTAGGTGCTAAGTATATAGTTGGTATATAGAAGGGGTTGCTCAATTGGTGCTCAAGAAATAGTTGGAGGTGCAGTTTATACCTTGCTATAGTAGTATAGTATAGTATAGACCATTACTTATGGAGTATGGTGGCAAAAAAGTACACAAAAAATGTTGGCTATCGTAAACACTTGGATTTCGATGTCCATCTCGATTCACTTAGCAAAAACAAACATGTAAGCATTCAAAAAGTTGTTACTTGGTTGTGTGCAAAAAACATACATTGGTAATTCAAAAAATAGTTTATATATATTTTCTATACACGTATGCTGCTTTTTCAAGCGCATTAAAATTCCTTTCCGACCATTTAATTGGTTTGGTAAGATTTCAAAAAATGTCGAAATAGAGAAACATATCAAAAAACAAAAGAGATGTGATTCTTTTAGTTATCGGTCGAACATTTCTGGACCAATTCAAAAATGTGTTTGGAAAAAAGAGTACAGTTATAGAAATAGAGATGTATTGTATAGTATAAATAGTATTTTGCTATGGGGCATTCTTAAACATAATACATAGTCAACCATTAAATATACTCACTCTTTTTCTCTAAATAGTTTTAAAATGTTTTATTTTTATTATATATATAAACCACCATCCATTAAAGGTTGCGTTCAAAAATCAAATTTCGCAATAATTTCGTATTCACATCAAAAAAGTTTCAAAAAGATTTTGGTTTTGTTTTTATGATTTCCATTTTGAGTTGCATTCAAAAAAAGGTGCACGAAACAGAGCAAGTGGTGCAAGGTGCGAGTGGCCAAGCAAAGTTATTTGGTTTTGTTTTTATAGTATGTGAAAAAAGATATAAAATATAGGTATTTAGTTTACAGTATACAGTTCCAAAAAGGTTTACTAGTGCACAAAAGTAGATAAAATCCACAAAAGGAAAGGTGAACAACTAAAGAAGGAAAAACATGATACAAAATCTACATATTTGTTGGCACACCGCTTTGATACTGTACAGTGTTTTCGAGATTTTAAAAAATGACTCCGATTTTTTTTTCAAAATCATGTGGTATTTTGTAGATTTGGAACACCTAAATTAAAACTTAAACTAACTTACCTTAATTTATTTCAGACTATATATAAGTTTATGTAGTCTTAATTTAATTTATTTGTACCTTAAAATAAGACATTAATACGAGTATTCAATGTTTAAAAATGGTTTTAAGCTCTTAGGAAAACCATGTTAATACAGATTTTTGAACTTCAGACTATCCTAAAGCTAACATTGAGGAAAGTAATTTAACTATAATTTAACTTTATTTTGTCTGGCTTAAATTAAATACTTTTCTTAAACTTTCTTGCTAGTCAGGCCATTAATTTATGTCAGGACAGGTGACAAATTTTAGATGAATGTTTTATTATTTTCAACATACTCGTACATATACCCTTTATTATTTTTATAACGATTCGCTGTCTGGAGGGTTCTTGCCCTCAATCATTGCATTTGGGTTCATTAAAAGTGTTAAATAAATGCATAATAGAAATTATTCAAATGCATCTGACGGCGCAAAAATGTTAAATTATGCTTCATTAGTGTCCTGCAGCTCGACTGCTCGTCTGCTCAACTTGTGCAGTTGAGAGCAAGTGGTGTGGGTCAAACGCTGGAGTTTTGTCTAGTTTTTTGTCATTTCACATTCATTCACACCAGGTGAGACACCTGCGCACACACCCCATACACATCAGCTCACTAAAAATATAAAATAATTAAAATGCTACCGTTAGAAGTGTTCTCTATTTTGTGTTTCTTTTTCCCGTGCTTCTTCTTTCTGTGCTGAATGGAACAAACGAAGCAAGGAGCGCGTGCTAAGCTTCCAATGCTCGAGGTGCTCATTTTTTAACATTTTTTGTATATATTTTATTTTTTATTTTTCGGTGTGTACGTGGGCAGGACGTGTGCGAAAGTGCGACTGTCTGGGTGCACAAAGGGGAATCTGCTTGCTTTACGAACTTCGCAGAGGGGTTCGGGAAATGGTGGGTATGAAAGGCAAGTGCCCAGCTTTAGACAGGTGGAATGCATTTGCATTTGTGCTGTGGCAGCTAACAAGCGCATCACATCATAACGAAATACGCTCCCGACATACGAAACACAAAAATTAGTACAGAAATAAAAAGAAAACGGCAAATACAGTTGCATGTTACATAGAGACTACATAGTACCCATGTGCTGACCCTTTAATGCTGCCCCAGATGCTTCTACTGCAGCTTGTGAGCCGCTGGCTATAAGTGCGACAGGAGCAAACGGAAGGATGTGGAGCTTAGAGTAGGTTTGGTTTGAAATTTGTGGCCGTTTGCCTCTGGTTATGGCAAATTGAGTACAATTAAAACGAAACTCAAGTCAGTCACATATAGCTCAATGGCAGTCCGGTGCTTTGGTGCTGTTCTTGTTGCTACTTGGTCCTACACAGAGAAAAAACATAATACCTTTTGTTTAACGATCTATTTTTTTTATTCATAAAAACCAAACAGGTAAGCTTATGTTGGATTTATTTTGAAAGTAACTTTTTAATATTCCACGCAAAAAACTGCACATTTTTTCTGAGAACTTTTTATCAATGACAGTAAAACAAGTAAAACAAGATGGTGTTTTTATACTAGCTACTTTTCAAGCTCTGACTTTTTACAGACAATGTGTGTAATTCAGCCAAATATTACAAATAAAATTTCCGATCGGATGATATTTTTTCTCTGTGCGGTTCCCTGTGTTAGTATAATTTAAGCAAAATATATTCTCTCATTTATGTGTAATTTTAATTCACACGGTGAGTGCGAATGTGGCTGTGCATAAGGTGCTATTGGTGCTGCTGTGTGGACTTAATGCTAAGCTTATTATAACATCTAGAGTGAGCTAAAGTGATGCCAAGAGCGTGACAAAGAGATAGAGCGAGTGAGACGTACACTAAGGTGCTTAACAATAAGTACATTTAATTTACAGTGCTTAGCCAAAATAAAATCAAGTGAATGGGCCACCACTCTCAGATCTCAGATGGTGTTGAGCTCTTGAAACACACAAATTGAGTAGGTACTTTATAAAGAAAACTGTTTTCTGTTGAACAAGCTAGTTAACAGCTAACAAGCAAATGAAGGAAGGTTAAAACGTCGTGTAGATGGTATTTTTTATTGATTTGCACTAATGAGTTAAAATAAAAATCACTTTTAAATTTGGGTCATGAGCGAAAACTGTGTTTTTAATGACGAAATTCGAATTATAGTAAAATAGCGGATTTTAATCCTTAATTTAAGATTTTTCAGTTCAATTTTAAGTGAATATATTTATTTGATTATTGTCCTGAAAATGTTATTTTGGGTAACGGACAAAGGATTAAAAATAACAAGATGGTTTTGTGCAAATATCTGCACCAATTAAATAAGTATACCACGATTCTACGAGTACAGAATCAAATATGTTTACATTCGGCAAAGTGATTGAAAGAGTCCAGGAACCGATAAATAAAAATATTCACCAATATATTTTCAATCGGACAAACACTTTTAGGGGGAAAACGTGAGGATGGATATGAGAGGAACACGATGAAAAGTGAAAATATGCAAATGTGTTAACTGTGCAAACATGCAGGTGATTGCAAATAAAACTTAATAAAATGGGTCAACAACATAAAATATACAAAATTATGTGCGTAAATAAAAATCCGGTTAATTTTGTGCAGAAATCAATTTAAGGATTTGTCATTTGCTGTGCCGTTTCGTTATTTGCATAGCAATAAATAAAAAACAAAAATCCATTTAAAAACGTGCGACATTGCGGGGCTTATGGGGCATTCGTGGTGGGATGTGTGGAGAGCTTCACTTGTGACAAAAGTGCAAAAACCGTGTGCCAAAAACCAAACAGATAGGGTAAAAGCTGTATACTGGGCAAGGGCTCAAAAATTATAGTACACCGAGCTTTTGTAAACGTTATTAAATATGTATGCATTTATGTAAATATCATACATGTAGATGTATTGGCAAAGGTATGTTTGCAGGTGAGCGCAACTGAGAAAAAAATAATAAATAAATAGAGCGAAACATTTGCGCTATTTGCTTTGGGTAAACATTTGAAATAACATAAAAATGTGCGGAAATATTTGTGGGTTTAGGAATGGGGTTATAATAGTTATAGCCCCGGCCTGGGTTTGTTTACATTTATAATTGCATAGATTTAATTATGCAAATAATTAAATAAAATATTTAATGCAAACAACCTAAAATCAAATTTGTGTATTGGTTTAGGGAATTAGGTTATTGTGTAGATTGTGCTTACATAAAATATATTTAAAAATGCCAAAAATACAAAAAGATTACATTGAGTTCATGGCGTTTTTTGGTGCTATACAAATTACCACAAACAGTTGATGCATTATATTCAAAAATATGTATTTATAAAATTTGATTCTTTATTCATATGGAAAGATATATCTTGGTTTTGTGCATTTCTCGAGACGATTGCGAGTCAAGAAGTAAAAAGAACAAAAATATTGTTGCTTGCATATAGTACACAATACATAGGAGTTCTTCTAAAAAGATGTATTTCTTTTTTTATAAGAGATTTTGTGCAAAAAAGTAGTCAAAAATTGCGCCAAAAAATATGCAATTTTATAGTGCCAATTAGAAAATTTTGTAGATGTTTTAAAATTTCCTTTAAATATACAAACAAATGTTCATAATTAAGAACGTAAAACAAATAGTAAAATATAACAAAACAACTAAATTATATATGGTAGGTGGTAAGAGACCTCAAAATTTCTCTTATCATTTAAAATGTAAAATCAATGGATCGTTTGCGATCCTGTAGTAAAAAAATAATGTTTTTTTTAAATTTGGAGACAACCTCAGACCAGATGAAAATAGGTTTAGAGAACCAATTTAGATTAAAATGCTGCCTGGAAGGCATATGTATAACATGGATAATTAGTTTGCAAAAAAACAAGGTCGGGTCGTGCCGTGGTCGTGAAACATGAGTCGGACTATAGAGCAGAGCCAAATAAGACTTAAGCAAGGCGCAGATCAGTTTGTTTAACCCGCCCCTTTAACGCCGGATCGTCCCATTTAGCATCGTAGGTTTTAAAAATAAATGTCACTGTCTACTTTCCTAAAAAAAAAAAAAACATTAACCTGAATCTAGTCTACATACATATTTTACATACACGTGTTTGTGAATGTAAATTTACAAATGTATAATGTAGCCAAGGTGCGACTTTCGTTTTCTCGTTTTGTTTTTTATAAGGCAAATGAGTATCGCAAATCTTAGTCGGAAACCCCATAGCGTTCTTTCTTGTTAAATTTGATTTTGGTCATGTTTGGTCTGATCAGTAAGAGGTCAAATTTTTTAAATTATAATTTTTTGTTAAGCACTACAAATAAAATTAAAGCTGTTTTCAAAATGGTTATAAACAGCTTAAAGTATATATTTTTTTAAACTCAAAATTGCAATTCGCTTGACAAAAAATATATTAAGATATTTCGCTATATTTTAGATAACGATCCATAATGCTTAGCCGCTCCTGTGGTGAATGCTCCCGATTTCAAAATTCAAAAATTGTACAAAATACAATCGATTAGTTTCAGGTTGATATTTTCTTGGGGGATAAGTTCAATGGCTTGATAATGGGAACGAGAAAAACTAAGAATAAAACATAACTTAGGACGAGTGTAAACGAGAAAAAAGGCAAAAACGTAATTGTTATAAGTAAATGATAACGAAAACAGAAGGAATAACATTTTGGTAGGACTTACGCATACGTAAGATCGTTATTGGCATACATACCATCTTCTTGGGTGCGCAAGATGATGGGATGGGATCGCGGCCCATCGCCGACGGAGGTGCCGGCCAGCACCCAGATTTTGTACTCTGTCCAGCGCTTCAGCTCGTCCAGCACAATGCTGGTCATATTGAGGGTCATTGTGGTGGCCTCGTCGTCTTCGCGACCCACCTCCACGAAGAAGACCTTATAGTAAATGATCCGACCGTTCGAACGCTCGACGGGAGGTGGGAGCCAGTTTAGCGATATCGTCGTCGAGCTGGTGGCTATGGCGGTGATATTTCGAGGCGGTGCACCTGGTACTAATTACATAGATGGGAACGGAACGTATTTGTGTGTGCATTGATTTTTTGGTTGGGTTTATTGGGTGGTTCATTGTTGTTGATGTTGCATAGCCAAGGTTTGGATATGAGAGTTGGTTTTTCATAGCGTTCAGCAATTAGCGCAGAGAATACAAAGTAAATTTCAAACCAAAATAATTGATAACATGAAACGAAAAAGCCGTAAAGCAAAATAATATTAAAATCAAATGGAATAACATGGTATATATAGGCATAAAAATATCGAAATAAATTTAAATATCAAGACATAGATCCAATGGTTTATGCAAATAATGTTGACTCCTTTTTGCCTTCGTCAATAATTTGTGCATATTTTTTGGTAACGACTTTTTGAGCTGAAAATTGTTCAACTAGCTACTAGAGAAGCAAACCCATTGCATGCTTAGCTTAAAAAAAACATAAACATTTGTTAACTAAACGTTCACACAACATTTACATACACACGATAAGACATTCATTTGCATAAACCATGGGAATTTAACATACTTTAATACATTTAGAGACAAACGATTAATAATCTACAAAACTTAAAAATACTGAGTGCTTTTTAAAGGCAGAGAAGATATATTTTAAGTAACTAGCTAATTTTAAAAGAATTAATAACAGTGCACTAAGGCTAATTAGGTATTAAAAATAGGTAATTAAGAATCTATTAATTTTGACAAAATTCAGCAGGCAAATCAAACTATGAATCAGGCTTCAAGCTAAAAACAGCTCCAAAATAACTTTGTGGCTTGCCTTCATTGCAACTGTCTGAGCCACAATAAGTGCCGTGGCACAGACAACCATTTACATTTTAATTATGCGAATATGCAAAACGTGCAAATATGGAAACCAAAAGTGATATTTATGCCACTGCCAAGAACTTTGCACATCCGGCATTTGTCTTCGCGCCGGTCTATTAAAATATCATTCAAAATCAATTTTCTAGACACTGATGCAGACGGAGAGAGGTTAAGGAATTTTTGGTTTCGGTTTTGTGGTCTCAGTGCTTCTGGTGCAGAGTGCAATGTGCAAAGTACATTAGGAATTTTAGCACTTAAATAGTGGTCTAAAGTTAGAAATTGTTTGGGCATAATTTACATGATTTAACACGCACAGAGCCACAAATGATAAATGGAATTATAGTCGAGCAATGTAAAACACACAAATTCAAATATGCATTCTGTAATAGTTTTCTTTTTTTTTTCTCCCTTATATTTTGCATTACATTATCGTGCTATTTGCTTTCAAACTTAAACTGAAAAGGTGTTTTTGATATGGAATTGTAGTTGGTTGGGTGTGATGTTTATGGTTTTGTGGTAATGGACTGTTGGCTATTTTTGTCTGTAATTGGATTGGTCGTTCAGATCGCAGAGAATGGAATGTGTTGTTAAAACTATTAGAAAGTTTGAACAATTTGTAAGTGAAATTTCAAATGAAATCACTTGACGGCCTGATGCTGTCTAGATTTTGTTCTTATGGTCTTTATTTGTTTTTCAATTTCGAAATTATTGCGAAGTACTGCGATCTGGGGAACACTGGTGTTAAAGTTTATGGGTGTTATGCTATTTGTCTTACTTGCTATGTATGTAAGAGTATATTTATGTATGTAAGAGTATATTTATGTTTAAGCTATGTATATATGTATGTAGTTAGTGTATTTTTGTACAGACTAACTAATAAAATACAAGCTATTTAGTTTATATAGTATATGATCTAAACAACTAAAACTTAGGGCTAACTTGCAAGAAACCAGAACGATCACAAGTCAAACAACATATACATATATATCGATATAGGTATGTTTAGTTAAGATATAAGTGGGTAAGTGCATAAAATTCACTGCACACTGGCAACACTTTCATCCGGAATCAATTATTCATTAGAGTCACACACACTTTACCTGGTTCCACGAAGGCACAACTCAATAAAATGTCACTTCGCACTCAGACTTTTTACGGTTTGGGTAACTGAATATTCAACTACATGTTTATAGACACATGTTTATGTATTAATGTTAATATTTCAGATATATGTATTTGGATATGTTTTAAAATCAATCAGTTTCTCGTTGTACTTAAGCCTATGAAACTTGTACGACTACGGCGGTTTGAGCTAACTTAAGGAGTTAAAGTGTTAAGAGTTAGGTAAACTTACCGTATTGCTTGGTGCGAACCGGAATGGGAGGTGTGGTGGCCCCCTCGCCCCGCTGTGACCTTGCCGCCAGCCAGATGTAGTACAGCGTATCGGGATACAGACCATCAAGGGTGTAGGCCTCTGAGTTGGAGATGCGTCTAAAGGGAAAGCAAGGGATATGGTTTAGTTTTGGATTTCGGTTATCAATGTAATTTGTGTGCCCCAACTCCACATCGTACTTACTTGTGATGGGCCTGATTGGCGTATGTGTCATTCCAGTAGAGCTCGTAGTGAACGATATTCTCGCTGGAATGCGTCGGCTTGGTCCATTGCAGTGTGACTGCGGTCTCGCCGATATCGGTTGCCCGGAAATTGCTCGGTTGTGATGGCACACCTTTGCAGACATATCCGTATTTCATATTGCGAGTTTCGGGGGTTGGTTTTGTGTATTGCATATGGTTTTGGTTTGGTAATAATGAAACGGAAATTACGGAAATTAAATAAAATACAAACAAATCAATGTGGGCATTTGTTTGTATGCCGATGATTCCGATAGCGATTGCGATTCGGTTTTCCAATTCTGAATGCGGCACGATATTGATGAGGTGACACACGCACACGCACAGCAATCGCTGCATCAGCATTTTGAGCTCGTGTTGGTTTTGCATGAATTTGATTGAGATGTGTCCATCCAGCCAACAGACTCCCCCATTCTATGTTTGAATATTTCAGCGCTAACCGCAAAAACCAGCTGGGAAAACCCGGAGAGAAAATGATTATCAATTTTCAAATTATTTCTGCTCCCCAGGGAACCCAAAGAACCTGTCATCGCTTTGAAGTTTTACGGTTAAATGAATAAACCGAAATCATTTTCGGTGCTGCCAAGTGGCCGTGTATATTGGTTTAAAGAGTTGTACAGAGTTCAATTGAATAAAGTTTCTCAGCTAGCCCACAAACAACACAGTCACGTCTGACCCAAATGGAAGTGGACATTTTCAGTTTACATTACCCCCAAGTAATAAGTCTGCGCAGTTCAAAGTTGAAGCCCTCTGTGTTGTTAGTTATTGTTCTGGTTAAAGCTCCTTAAGATGGCCACAGTGGCAGTAAGTCAGTCTGAGTGGCCACGCCCCCACTTTAGCCTGGTCCTGCGCCCAAAATACACATGGTCAACTGCATTTGCATCCAATGATTGCAGCCAGTTAATGAATATCTGCTGTGTGCATGCCCAAATGTTTGTGTTCGGACAGAGATAAATATTTCATTGAACGGACACACGTTTCGCCTGACATTTTCTATTATAATTAAATAATTGGTGTGATCTATGTGGCCCGATTGAGTTGAGCAATTAAATTGCGAAATGTGCTCGATGCAGAATGCAACGGGTGCGTGGTGTGTGTGTGTGTGTGTTTCATGTGCCTAATTGAAGCTGATTGCCCAATCAATTTGGCTTAGCTTACCTTGCTGGGCCTTCACTTGGACCGGCGTGGACATGGGACCGGCTCCCATCGAGGTGTAGGCCTGAACCCGAACCGTGTAGATGGCATGGGGAGTCAGCTCCGAAACTGTGGTCAGCTCGCTATTGTCGACCATCTGTGAGTTCCAAGAGGCCTCTGGTTGGTTCGAGTTGGTCGTGTAGTACACCTTGTAGCCCTGTTTTAATGGAGAGTGTAAGTCAGGTAAGTCATGTTCTATTTTTATACAAAGCACAAAACATCCCAAGAAAAGCTTTGGATTAAGTTTCAATATTCAAGTATTAAAGTTTTTTTTTATAAATTTCAATTTTTCCTTCATAAACAATAACGTAGTCTGAGCATAAATCTTTTTGTTTTCTTGTGTGGATATGGTAAACAACAAAAAATTAATTACTTGGAAAAGTTCCCCCTTTTCTATGAGGTATTACATTTCTTTCACAGCTTTCCATCTTTTGTTTTAAAAATGGTAGGGTTTTTTTTTTAATTATTAAAAACAAAAAGTTTACCTGAGCACTTACATTAGTAAACCAAATCATAAAGCCAAATTTCGTTGGCTTTCATGTTTGGTGTTTGATTTAAGGTAAAAGGAAAAATGGAAGCTATTTGAAATCCGGAATCCAAATCCGATTTTCACCTTTCATTAACTGATAAACCGAAAATGATATATGGCTGCTGGTCACAGATTTGTGAACCTAAAAGGCCCGGGCAAACGGCCAAACACAGACCACAACGATTGCCGACTCGGAGCGGAGACCTGTGGACAGGTGTCTAGGATTTGCATACGGACGTTCGCCTGCCATCGGGCCCGGAACATGGCTAACGGCATTTGGCCAATTTCCCTTCGACGGCCCCTCCATTCGAGCCATTCGACTGACGTGACAAAGTGCGTTGGTCGGCCTCGACCCCAGGCTCCGATTCTATCTGTGTCCGGGCTACCGAGGACTACCGACTCTGGGCTCTGGACTCCGGATCTTATCGTTTAATATGCACACTTGATGCCAGGTACTTACGGTCACTTGTCCATTGGGCGTCTCTGGTGGTTCCCAAGTAATAACCATGGTGGACGAGCTCAGCGTGCGCACTTGAACATTACGTGGTGCACTTTCCATTTCTGCAGGCAAAGAGAGGGGCAAATGGGTAATATTAGCATTGTCATGACAAAGAGTGGGCATAACAATGGCTGGTTGGTTTGGCCAGTTGCACAATGAGGGTTTTGACTGGCTAAGCGAATTTCCAAAATGTATTTCTCCAATAAGAAATCATTTGTTACCGGCTTAGAGATCAAGGAAAATTAGGGGAATTTTGCCTACAAAGTAGATTGAATGTAATTTAGTTTTGAGTTACAGCCGAAGTGCTACTCAAAAATAAACAATTTGGTATTTGGTAAACCTCTAAATTGAGTTCAAAAATAAAATGTAAAATGTAACATATTACAGAAATATTCAGAGCTCGATGGGCTGTAACTCAAAGTCTCTTTCACAAATAAATGAAACTAAGTAAAATAAATAAAATATTTTAGCAATGTCCATTTTTAATTTTACTGCATAATTAACCCTTGTGTGTTTATACAACTTGCATGAAATTTCCCTTTAAGTTGGTCATTTAAATTGTACAGCCTCCTGCACACAAATTTAAAATTAGCTTTTAAATGTGAGTTATAACTTTAATTGGACAGTTTGGTATTTAATTATATTTTCTGCTTACTGTCAATATTACATGATGTTAAAATATGCTACCCACAATCCATTCCCCCAAATTCATAAATATGCAATTTCGTTAAATGATTTTCTGGGGCAAAATGCACACGACGACAAACAAACGCCATTATCGAGAAACTAGTGAAGCCAAGAGGCGAAATGCGGAGTCTGCGGCATCAGGGCAGCAAAATGTTTTGCAAAGCAAACAATCCCCATCCATCACAATTTGTTTTTCCAATTGTTGTTTTAGCTTCTGCTCCTGCTCCTGCTGCTGGAGATGCGTATTTCATGTCGATTTCATGGTCGTACGAGGTCACAGGGAGGTGGATATGCTGGGGGGAGGAGTGCACTGCATTTCCGGGAAAATTGAGGAAATTGTTATGGCGCGTTGAAGCCTGGCGGCTGTTATAGAGAGAATTTTGCATTTATAAACTGATTTTTGTGTGCCCCACAACAATGATTTGGCCCGTCCCGTTCCCGGGAAGCGTGAATCTAGCTGTTCGTCATGCAATTTTGCACGGTCCAAAATTTGTCGGTCAACTGCATTGGCAGCCACAAAATCATCAGCCCCAATGGGCAACCCTTCCCCACCAACACCCCCACCCCACCATCGTCATGAATGGCAATTAGTGAAAGGTCTCTATCACTCAGTTCTCGTTATGTGTGATGGCGTGTGTAACCGATTCGTAACCCGATTGGTTAATGGGCAATCAATAAATTCCAATTTCTCACAATTTTACTGCAATATCTACAAACGGTGCAGCAGTTTTATTCACAATTTATATCGCAGTCATCTCATCTGTTACCCAAGTGCTTCTCCGGATGTGGATGAGATGAGTGTGTGTGTGTGTGTCCGTGTTGGCCTGGTCCATTGCTTGTTATAGCCAAGATTTGCATGCAGCTCGCACACACTCACCGATAGATTCAGGCAAAAATTTCCTCTTAGCTCTCATGTGTGTGTGAGTGTATGTGAGTGGAGGAGCATCACGTAAGCTGCATTTAAGGGCATATACATTACATACGGATACGCTCCATTAATATGTATCCCTTGCATGCCTGCGCACACGCCTACTCCTTATAGCACATAGCACTAAATCGTCTCCCCCCAACCCCAGTCCCACATGAAATCGAGGCAGGAGCATGTGCAGGCCATATATCTGATTACTTGACGAAAGGATATGCCGAAGACTCGCTCAAGGATACCCAGCCCCACTTGCGTCCACACTTAAAATGTGGACTTTGATTACTGCCCCCAAACAGATCCTGACTTTAAACATTTTCACAAAACTTAATGAGGGCGATTGCGTTGCCTTTGAATCTGATTCCAAGAAACAACTTGCAAATTAGCAATACATATTAATAGTCAAAGCGCTCGGTTAAGCCTTAATCTTTCAATTGAAATTCATGTGTCTAAACGGTTACAAATAATTCCAATTTGGTTTGAGGCATCTAAGCGTTATTAAAGTTATTTATGGTGTTTCATCAAGCTGCTAAATCCTCAAATAAGTGGGATGCAGTGACTGCAGCAATTAGACAGGTCGTCGGTTTGGGTATTAAAGCAAACAGAGCCGCAAATAGAAGACTTAAGTAAATATTTTCAGTGCACTACAACTACTTGGGAAGTAAACATTTATTTGTATTTAATAGGTAACGTAAGTCAGAGTAGCAATATCATGGTCAAAAACTAATGAAGGAGATAACGCTTTTATAACTGTTTTATCATTATGCATAATAGTAGCCTGTCAGAAAAGTCAAAACAAAGTATCTTGCCATACCTACATTTTTCTTTTTAATGGTAAATAGCTACTTTCTATAAAATATAACATTTTTTATATGCTATTATTTCATATTCAAGAATCAAATATTCTATAATAATAATCCTGTATAATCAATCAAACAATCTGCATATTCGCTGCTGCTGTTCTTGAAGACAGGTGCGTGAGATGGCTTTAGATGCGATACCGCACCTTAAGTTTCCCCCAATTCGGTTAATGTACTGGCATCCCTTGTAGTTTAATGTTACTGGCCATAAAGAAAGCTGCGGATTATCCACTTTTCCAGCTGCTACCTAAGCCAGTGACACGTGTTAAGCATTGCGTTGACCTGCTGATGCCAGTCTGCGGGCTGGCTGCCTGGCAGTGTCCCAGTAAATAGCCCTGCTGCACCGCCCATAAACGGTGCTATCGAAATATTATTTCGAAACGATATTGGGCAAGCGATAAGCATAATTGCGTCAATAAAAGGTTTCAACTTCTGTACGACACGCCCTTGGATCTGCTAGTGAAACTGAAACTGCAGCTGCTGCTGTTGTATAAGAACAAATTGAACGGTTAGAAGCGAAATTTAAAACACCCTTTCGGGTCAACTTAGTATTACAAAGTATTTTTATACGGTCACCTTTTTAACCATTTGTTTAATAGCCGTTGAAAAAAAATATTTGCAAAAAGAAAAGTACTTTCTTAATTAAATAAATTTTTACTGTTTTTAACTATGTAATATTTGTTCAAGAAGAGCTGTTTAACTCTTTAAGGAAAATGAACAAACCAAAAGCAGTGTATTATACTCTACTATACTGTTGTGAAAATGTGCAATAAGTTAATGTTCACAGGGAATCGAATGTATTAATGTTTTCTCAAACATTTTCCTTTTTCGAGTTATAAATTTGCTTAAGTAAATGCTGGCTCATGATAAAATTCATCATACCCTTTGTGAGGGCTCAAAACAGCAGGAGCAGGCGGAAAGGCATGTCTGACAAGCGAACGCTTAAGCGGGAATTGCCAGGGCTAAAACGGCGTTGCATGCGCCCAAAAGCACACCCATCCGCATCCAAACGAACGCATAACAATGCAAACTTTATGGGATGTTCGGGGGATTCCCCTTACCCACACACATACGTCTCGTGGCAATGGTGGTGGTGGATCGCAGCTGCGTATGCAACGATTTTTTAACATTGCATTTACCTTTGATTCTATCTAGCTACTTGTTATTCCGCCTCCTTCCCACCATTTTTCCCCTTTATACATTCTTTGGGTCGGATTTTCTGCTGCTCAACAATTGTTATTGAAATTGTTTTGGCAATTTTTTGGCCAACCATAAAATTTTGTTTGCCAAGGATACTTACTTGTGCCACCGAATGAGAAATCGCCTGAGCAGGCAAAACCATGCGGATAGAGCGTAAGAAAGAGAAAGAGAGAGAGGGGGGAAATGGACATTTTCGAGAAGGGTTAGTACCATTGCCGACATAATGGACCAAGGCAAATAAAAACGGATCTAAGCGTAGTCTAAATTCAAAACGAAATTGGTTAAAAATCCTTTGTGCAGCATGTGAAAGACCACGAAGGGAGAAAGGCAGTTAGTTAAATGTCCTTCAGGGGGCAGAAGAGCTCATCCCCGATACTCACTTGTCTCACCGGTGGTACATGTCGCCGGAGCCGACGGCGGTCCACGTCCAATGTTGTTCACGGCTATCACGTAGAACTCGTACTCCGTGTAGGGACTCAAAGCACGGACCACATAATACATGGTGATGATGCCGCTTATCTCGCTGAATGCCTGGTTTGCGTTCTTTGGCTTGTACTGGATCACGTAATACTGCAAGTCCTCGGGACCCTTGTACGACCACTCCAGACGCACCGAAGTGGCGGTCACCTCGGAGATTTGCACGTCAGTGGGTGCGGTGGGCAAGAGCTGACGAAAGTCATAGAAAATATTATGATTAATACATGCTTTTTATAAGTTGTTACTCATTTGCTTACATTGCACTTTCACCACCGAAACGGAATCGATTTGGCCCAGCGTGGAGGCGGCTATGCAAGTGTAGTTGGCGCTCTCCTGAATATTGATCAGTTGCAGGACATTTCGGCCGATTGGCATCTCATTCTCGGGTGTTAGATCCTCGGAGCCTAAAACAAAAAGTCCATATCATTACACACTGAATTTATGTTTTAAACACTAGACAATAAGCTGTCGAACCATGCATAAAAAACAGAAATATTAATTTTCAATTTTTTGTACTTACCCTTCATCCACTTGACGTGTGGCATGGGTGATCCAACGGCAATACAGGATAGATTCAGATTGGACCCCAGCATCACCTCACTGATGGTCTCTGGTGGGCGGGAGAAAGTGGGCGGAACACGACGGACTTTCACATACAAATTGGTGGCCTTTGAGTGCTCGGTGCCGACGGAATTCTCGGCCACACACTCGTATTTGCCTTGATCCTCCTCGCGGCTATTTTCGATTTGCAGAAAGCCTGAAAAAAAAGAGGTAAATTAGTAAAATTAGTAAATTAATTTAGTTTAAATTTATTTTACTTAAATGATAAAAATTTTAATTTTAAACCTAAACGAACCTTTTAGCACTAACTCGGTCTTGGTTATTTGCACCCATTCCCCCTTTAACACGCTAAAAACCTCGTTCTTACACGGAACGTAACCCCCGTGTTAAGCGAGGGCCAAGTGTACTTAATTTTTATCATTGAACTCTTTAAAATGTTTATGTAAATATTATATGTATATTTTTTTCAAAATCCTGATACCTCAAAGTCTTACAAAGCACTTATGCTTATTGGTGTTTAAACTGAAATTTGGTTTCCTAGAACATCTGTCACTTCTCTAGCTTATACCTGAGCCCAGTGGGTTATGGCTACCTACCAATTGGTTTTATAAAACACTAGTTTTTAAGCCTTTGCCTTATCCCTTCACATCTGGCTTACAGCTTACCTACAGAAGGGCTATAGTAGTATTATTATATTTACTACCTGATGTCCAATATAAAATAGAGTTCCAAGAGCATTCAAATCAGTAGAATTCTGACTCTTGCCAAGAAAACATTGCAAAAATGTTCATCGTGTTTATAGTAACATGCCTGTTATATTATGTGGGTGGCACTACTTATATAACAACCAACAACCCCGTTGAGATGCCAATGTATCAGAAACGTCCCTTCAGTGAACAAATGGAGATGATTGACATCCTGGATTTGGGTGACCGACCCAGACGACAGACGGAGCCCAATCTGCATAATTCAGCCTCGAAATTCCTGCTGGAAGTGTACAATGAAATAAACGAGGACCAGGAACCCAAGGAGGTCCTGCACCAGCGCCACAAACGTTCGCTGGACGATGACATTCTGATATCCAATGAGGATCGACAGGAGATTGCTAGTTGCAACAGCATCCTGACCTTTTCGAGTCGAGTAAAGCCCGAAGAACTGGCCAATGAACTGGATCTGCACATAACCTTCAATACCAACGATGTGCCAGTGGATTTGACGTTGGTGCAGGCCATGCTAAGGATATACAAACAGCCCAGTTTGGTGCCAAGGAGGGAGAACTTCACTGTATCTGTGTACAGAAGACTTGACAATCGTCAGGACTTCTCCTACCGTATCCTGGGCTCGGTGAACACCACAACCAGTCAGCGTGGCTGGCTGGAGTTCAATTTAACGCAAACCCTGCAGACGTGGCTGCTCAACAAGGGATACCCACAACGAAATGAGCTGAGGATTTCCATTGGCGACTCCCAGCTGAGCACCTTTGCAGCCGGGCTGGTGGCTCCCCAGGCCAGTCGCTCCAGCCTGGAGCCCTTCATCGTGGGCTATTTCAATGGGCCCGAGCTTTTGGTCAAGATACAGAAGCTTCGCTTCAAGAGGGATCTGCAGAAGCGACGGGAGAGGAATAGCCTGCCCCCTCCTCCGCCACCGCCTGTGGATTTGTACAGGCCACCGCAATCCTGCGAGCGCCTCAACTTCACCGTGGACTTCAAGGAGCTGCAGATGCACAACTGGGTGATTGCCCCCAAAAAGTTCGAGGCTTACTTCTGCGGTGGCGGCTGCAACTTCCCGCTGGGCACCAAAATGAATGCCACCAACCATGCCATCGTCCAAACGCTGATGCACCTCAAGCAGCCCCACCTTCCCAAGCCTTGCTGCGTGCCCACCGTATTGGGCGCCATCACTATTCTGCGGTACCTCAACGAAGACATCATCGACCTCACCAAGTACCAGAAGGCAGTGGCCAAGGAGTGTGGGTGCCACTAGGTTTGGTTTAATTTCAGTTTAAGTTACCTTGCTTTTATGAACGGAATCTACCCACTTGACATTTTAAGTTTAAGTTTTTAATGTAAATAAATATTTTAAGTTCGGAACATGCTTGTTGTTGCAAATGTTTATAATATGGTAACCATTTTAAACAAATAAATAGTAAGGGAGTAAATCTCCTTTAAGACTATAAGTTTAAAATTTAATTTAATCTTCTTAAAATATCACATTTGAGCTTTTAAAACCTTGTGATTTTGAAATAAGCAAAATTTTACCAACCGAGACAAAGCTCTTAATGTTGTTGAAAAAAACACTTTAAGAAAATTAAAAATAACCAAAACCAAAAGAGTTGAAAATGGTTTAAACTCTTTAAAAAAAGGTTGAAAGTGCACTTTAAGAATTTTTGAGACTGTGAAGTTTACAATATTTTGAAGAATGCTTTCGGAGTTTCACAAAACCTATTGGCTTTAAAATATAAACTGAATAGAAGCCCTAAACTTATTTAAATTTTGGGTGTACAAACTTTATGTTCATTTAGCAACTTGTTACGCCCTTTTATGACGCCTTTGGGTCATGGGGGCATGGGACTAACCATAACAGAGCCGTAAGATCTTAGATTTATCAATAAATTTGAAAGTCAAATGATGTTTGTTTATCTCACATCACTTTAATAGGCAACCCGCATTATCCTCATTGCCCCATAAAAAGGTTCTCAATTCACCTTGCTTTTATGTACGGAATCCATCCACTCGACTTCAGGATGTTCTTCAGCCAGCGAAGCAACACATGGAAAATTAACACTTTTTATATGATTTTAAAAGCCATATAAATTTTACGACAAGTCCACAAGCCCGCTCCAGCGACCAAAATGTTGCAATCTCTCCGAAGAGAAAGGCACACACGCGCATCTATTAAATATCGAGGCTTGCTTTTCCGGGATATTACGCTAATGTGAATGACACATACGGAGAAAGTTGGGGGAAGCATTTCCAGGTTGGAAGAAGAAGGGAAAGCCATAAACTGCCTTCACTTTGACATTATATTTATATGACTAATAAACAATGATGCACGAGACTGCGATGAGTAGACAATAAGGAATTTACGTAAACCAAAAACCACTTCTCTTTAGGATTCCTGTGCCTTTTAAAAGCCAGTAGCTTTTAAATCAGCAGCTATGAATACATTTTCCCGGCACACAATTTGTTTAATAGCCATTGGCATTTCGGTGTTAGCTGAAACCATAAAGTTATGGCACGAATATGCATGTTATTGCGCTTTTTAATTGGCCAGTAACTATTACTTCAAATAATGATTAAGAGTGACATAGTAGAGACCCAATTATTTGTTATACTTGGTCTATAATTTATTTTGCGAATTTAGTTCATGGTTAGCGGAAAATCATATTAGCATTTTTAATGAAGCATGAGAGAGTCGTTAACAGCGTGTGAATTTCTAAGCGTTTAAATCTGTGCAATGTATATGCGAAATTAATCATATTGAGTTCGGTATTCAATTTTCTCTCCCATACAATTAATCAACAACCTTAATTTAATATGCGCACATACCAATATTAAAGAATGTGTGTGTGTGTGTGTGTATAGGTAAGCAATTTAAAATCAAAAAAAAATTTAGAAGAGTTTTCATATAATATAGTTAATTTTTGCCATTTTGTGCATATATAAGCAGTATTGATCGGGCTTAAGCGGAAAGCTTCATTTACCAAATCGTATTTTCGTTTTATATGACGCTGGTATTAACATTGTAGAGAGACATTGACGAATTTAATAAACGTACGATTCTTTATAAGACTATTTTTCCATTTTTAAAATATTATATTTCAACTTTTTAGTTATCACATTATTAACTATATTAAATTTGTTATATAAAATGTCATAAGAAAGATAAATATTGGTTATAAAGTGCATTTAAATATAATCTTTTTATTGCAATATTCAATTTCAAATGGATGCTGGGAATGTTTTTTTTAAAAGGTTTTGCCTTTATCCAATGAAAACGTGTATTATTAAACAGAGTCAATAAATAAACACAACAGTAAACCTGAGTACGGTTGAGTAAATCATTTTATAGACTTCTGTTGTTTCACCAACATAAAAAAGTAAGAAGGCAGAGGCCTCGAATAATGGGGTACAATACAACATCTCACTTTAAAGTCAAGAATTTTTTACTTTTTTATCACAAAAAAAATAATTCTAACTTACTGATTTATTAACATTTTTAAATCAATTTATTTTAAATGGCCCGTGTCTTAATTTAGATAAATAAAACACTTTTGTTTAATTTACCCTGTAAAGAAGATCAACTACGCCATTGAATTTGCAAAAACTCAGCAAATAATATCGAGCACTAAATGGTGTAAAAAATCATCGCTTGGCTTGCACCAGAGCCATGTTTATTATGTGTATTTTATGTACCTTTCCGTTTTTTTTATAGATGTCATTTTGTATTTGATACAAAAAATAGAACGAGATGGGTATGGGGAAAAATAAAAAATAAACCGACTAAAAATGATGTATGCGCGGTTTTTAGTGCACCGCCATTTGCAAGCTGGATGGGTGTTGTGTTTCATGTATTGTTTTGGTTGTAAAAAGGGCGCTTTGTGCTTTTATTTTCTACTGCCGCTCACCTACAACATGCATCAAAGTTGATTGTTGCGAAATTTATTGCATACTATTTGGCCTGTATGGCTGAACATTTATTACGCTTGTTGCACTTCCTGTGCAGCCAGGATTCCCCCAGCTGGCCTATTGTTTAGGAACCGTTGAACCATTCAAACAGCCATTAAATGTTGAAACTTTTATAAATAATCGACCACTTTCGGTTTAGCTGACATGTGTAGTTCAGCGCACCAAATAATTATTTTATTTTAGCATTCATCCATGCTGACATTATTCAAGGTAAAGGGCTAAAAATGAACCAGTTATGAAAAAACAGGACAACGCACAGCAGACTGACTGTGGAAAATGTTGATTAAAATTTATGAAGGCAAGTTTCATTAAAAGTCTTGCCAACCTTCTGCCAAAAACATTAACGTAAGCCGCACACACACACACACAGTTGCCAGAGCAAGCACTTTGCGTGCGGCTTGGCTGTAGCAATAAAAATTAAGCTAGCATACATCTGGGCTCTCGGCCGAGTCCCGAATGTAAGTCATTCCCCGTGTACCACCTATCTGCCACCTGCCACCTGCCCTTGGCTCTTGTCTCTGTGTGCGTGTGCTACTCTTATGAAAATTAAAAATTCTTTCAAGCGTCATAAAAAAGAAATATAAACAAATGGACAGGCTAGTACAACCTGTCCGGCTGTCCGGCTGGTGAACTGCTAAATATTTCAGGACAACTGTTGTTAACCAAAAGGGTTTGACAGTGAATCCACTTCTCAGGACTATCTTGAATGGTTGCTTTTATTTAAATTTTTTAGCATTTTTATATAAAATTTTATTTTGCAGGGTATTTAAGTTTAAATTTGAGGAATTTATTATGTTAATTATATAGTTACAAAATAAAATTTTAAATCCTGTGAAAACTGTGCGATTTCTAAAACTGTTCTAGAAATCTTGAAAGAAGTTTTTAATCGGTTTAAAAATAAAACTGTTTCCATTTTTCTACCAAATACCTTTCAATGGACGAAAACTGTTAAAAGTTTAAATTAGAGAAGTTTGTGGTCTTATTGTGAGCTATTAAACTCAATAATTGCACCACGGTTTAGTCCTATTTAATCGTAACAAAAGTGAAAGAATCGCCGCTGAATTTCACCCATCTCGTTCACCTGGTTATGTGGCCGCGCTAACTGTGGCAAGACATTGGTTGCGGTAGTTTGGACGAGGCACACATGGGGCACGCCACACAGCTGCACTTCCGCTAGCGCAGTCATTTTCATATTCTGCAACTTCCGCTTGCACACACACAGAGCCCCCCACGAAACGCACACTTTCGTTACCAGAGCTTTGGGTTTGACTTTGGCTTCAGCTTCAACTGCTTGGCTGCACGCCCAAATGGGATTATTAATTTAATTATGCTTTAATTTAAGTAGTCCTCGTTGTCGTCGCTACCGAGTGACATTTATGGGGCGACTCGCTCTCCGCCCAAGTTCACTCGCATAAAAGTGTGCAAAGTTTCAATTTTGGTAATGCAAGTGACGACGACTTATCGTCAACCGAAAAGAAACCCAACTGACCCCACTCGAGGAGAGGGAGAGAGAGTGGTGGGAAAGGGGGATTGGCCCACCGCTGGGAGAAAGCCGTTCTAGTCATGCACATTTTGGCAATTACTGTCTCATTTTCAACAAAAGTGACTGTCAACTCTTTCGAGCAGCCAGGCGCCAGACAGGAGCGAGGAGCAGGGAGCAGGGAGCGAGTGACAGGGTGAAGCTCATAATTTAAGCATTAAACTTTTCCCAAAATGCTTTCAAGTTGACTTGCCTTAACTACAGTTTTACGGCTCAAGTAAATAATTGCGTGCAGAGCCCGTCCCACAGTCTTGTACCCCTCTGGTCCCACAGGTTGGTCACGTCAAGTGGCAAGGCGATTGTAATGATGGAGCCCAGCAATTAAAGAGTTGGAGTCCAGGTCGAGGGGCCATCGTCGCAGCTGCTGCTGCTGCTGCTACTTTTTTGGAAGGTTCTAGGGGGGAAGGCAACGGTGACGGGTTGCCCCACGTGTAAGTTTCGAACAAAGGAAGGCATAAAAATGTCATATAAAAAATAAGACGATGTTGCAAGCTGAGCTCCACTCAGTCTCCCACTTCCTTTCGGCTATATTCGAGTCAAGGAGGTCGGAGTCGCTTTTAAGTTTTACACATAAAGGTTAACCTGCTGAATTATATTGCCTCTACTCTATTCGTTGTTTTACGCCTCGGCAATCCTGAGAGTAATCCAACTCAATATTCAGCTAGTTAAAACTTAAGTAGCCACTTGAGGAAAGTTGTATTTAATTTTAACTGAGGTTTTATTATCATGTTTCGCTTGTAGTGCACAAGGTCTTGCTCTTTATATTCACTTGGAATGTGTTGGAGACTTTAGAGTAACATTAATTTAAGCAGATTAAAAGTTAAACATTTAAGGTTAAACCATTTTGTAGAACTGTGTTTTTAATCATATCTTAAGCAAATCTTAATACTGTGCATACACATAAATTAAGTATTTAATAATATGTTTGCAGTAGCACACCCCATTCGCCAGATGCTTACAATTGAATGTGCGTTTAGGTAACAAGACAGGAAAATTGAAATTAAATTTCTATACCCAAAATACGCATTAAATTCTCTCAACTCCTAGTTCTTACTGCACCTGCTCCAGCTAAAGAGACCATTATCGTCTCAATTGCTCCCTGACAAACCCTCCGCTGACACTTCAATTCAGTTGAGTTCATCTGCTCACACACAACCCATTAAGACAATTGGCTCAGGCGAAACCAATTTCTGATGAGCCTCTTTTGCTTAAAAGCCAAATTATGATATTTGAAAAAGCCCAACATTTTTCTGCTACTCCTTTCCTTTTTTTTTTGTTGCCAATGAGAATTTCAACCCTGAGAAAGTAATTTCCCCAGACGCTGCGCCAGAAGAACCTTTTCAAAAAATAAGGGAAACAGGAAAAACCCGTGGTCACTACGGCAAAGGTTTTTTTATTCCTTCCGTTATGCTTTTTATTGAACAAAAGCCCTGAGGGACTATTTGGCGAAATAAAAATAAAGGTATAATACTCAATATTATTGTCGCTGGTCGTTGCTTGCTTCGTTCTAGTGGCAGCCTACCCTTTGACCCGTCTCGGTTCGGAGGACTAAATTAACTACCAACTGCCAAAGAGTATGAAAATGCCCCTGGAAGTAATTTTAAATAAATTATTTATAAATGTATTTGTGCATTGAAGTGCGACCGCTGTCATTTGCCTTTGCCATACGCTGAAGTGGAAAATATTAAAGTCCCAAGAAATGAAATAAACCAGCGAATACAGAATACTCTGGGTTGTAAAAAAAATGAACAAGAAAAAATAAAAAATCGGTGTACCTAGAAATACAAAGCTTTATTGAGAATTTAAACTCCTTCACAAAGTCTGTCAGTTTGTCCTAATTTACATGAACTAGTGAGTTTTTAAATTAAATGCCAAAATAAAAATTTGCAATAAACTTACTTACTATTGTACCAGAAAATTAAAAACCTATGTTTTTTATAAAACTTTCTATTCAAACATTTTTGGTATGAAAAATTATATTCCATTGTCATATTCCGTTTAAACTGTAAAAAGGCCTTCAAAACCAGAACCTTCAAGTACTGTTTACAAGAAAAAGTATGTCCTTTTTTCATAATTTCATTGGAATTGGTGTTCAGTTTTTCATTGATTCCTTGCTAAGACGATTTGTTTTGTTTTTGAAAAAGGCTTGTCGGGGTCCTCTATATCTGAGACTACTTCTGATAACCCCACTCTCTTAAACGTTATTTTGTATGCTTTGACAAAACTCGGACCAACCCGGGGGCTAGTGGCAAAGAGGAGTGTATAATAATCACATTAATATATCCAGCTAAGACGATTGGGTGTGCGACAAAGGAACGGGGGAAGCCATAAGGTCCTTCGGGCTCTCGAGACGGTTTTATTAAAATAATAAAGTTCTAATTTAATTATGGCGCGAACAAAATGAAGTACGACTGCCGAGTTACTTTTCATTTGATAACTCACGTACCCCCACTGAGGCCCCGGCCCCCCACTACCATCCACCCACCCAGCTCGAGTCCCTGCAGGCTCTAATTAGCAGGCGGCGGCCGTATAACCGAAAAATCAACGCGCTAAGGGAAAGGCCGGGCTGGGTGTAGGGACTACAATAAAGGACCATAAAGTGCTAATTGAATAAAACGGCACATGACTTGCATAACTTATTATGGGAAATATATTTCCGCCACTCGGAATGCAGACCCATGGACCAGGATCTCTACAATAGAGCCAAAGTGAACCCGTCCGAGCGAGCCTCACCTCGGGCGAAATATTCATTTTCATAAATTTAAAGCGCGCTTTAAGGCGATTGAGGGGGATGCAAAAGGAGCGGGGGGTGGAAGGGCGCACGGAGACGTTTAGGGCACCCAAAAGGATATTTAGCTGGCGGAAATATTTTTACGTTTCGTTTAACGCGCCAAAGATGGTGCCAGTCTCTCTCTCCTGGACCCCTCGACCATTCTTCACCTTTTGCGGAATACAAAAAAAAAAGTTGGTCGGCCCACGTAAAACTAATTTAACCCGCAAAAACCTTCTCCTTCTTCGCCTTCATCCACAGGCGAACACGGCCACTTTGGTTCGTGTTGCGCTAAATTAGTCGACCTCCACATCCGTGAAAAGCGAACAAAAAAAGAACAGAATCCAACAAATAAGCCTGGACTATGTTTGCATGGTCTCGTCTCTCCCATCGTAGAAGCGGTAAAAATAATTTCACCTTGGGGAAATACATGTAACAGTTTTTAATTTGCATCGCTGTAGGCCAACAAAAGGCGATGGATAGTTTGGTTTGGTTAGCGTTTCAAATGGTTGCGAATGGAGAGGAGAGGCGGCGGGGAAAACCTAAACCAATCTACTTCGCTTGAATGGTCTAATGGAAGCCATTTAAGAAGTCTGCTCATTTTTACAGAAACAACTTCGTCGAAGGGAATCGTTTTAGTTAACTTTAACCTGTGACCAGATATAGTTATTTATGAGTTGGGAAAGTTTCGGTTAAAGAAAGCGTTCATCAAATAAGTCGCAAATCTTAACTTGCCTTATAAACAACAGAGAATTTAGAGAATTAAATAATAATAATTATGCTCTTAAATAAATAACAAAACATTTACAAATTCCTGTAACTTCTGTCCATTTTTGTGGGTTAATAATGTTTATTTAATTTTAAAAATGTTGTTTTAGAAGTGTTCTCAAAATTGTTTTTCTTGGACACCATATTTACGCAATTTACAAACAGTTGTTGATAATTGAAAAAAAGACTCATATTGTTTTGCATTAAATAAAGCTTGCTAATATGTAGTACACAAATAATTGTAACTGCCATACAAAACAAGGCTATTCTTAAAGTTGTTTTCACCTTTTTTCAGCTTTTAGGTTTAAAAAAATTCTCTTTACACGACAGGCACTTTAAAGAATTAATAACATGAATGAATCTACTTTAGGTGTTCAGACCTTTCCTTATCTTCAACAGAGATAATCTTTTTCAACATATCCTTCCAGCAGCATGTACCATAAAAAAGGACTCTAATCTTAGGGCATTTGAAAGTCCGTTGCTGGATGGGAAAGAGCTTCAATGGAGCTCACTCAATTGTTTGGCGAGCTGTCATTACGCGTAAGCGACCATTTCATTAGCATTGCGGCTCCATGGGCAGAGACTGGATCACAGGACCAGCAGGGACATCGCGTAATGTTTTTGTTAACGTTGTTGTTCCCTTGCCATGCCCAACACGTTCCAATTGTTAAGGCCCAGCTAGGTGGGAGGCCTGCTGAAAAAACATTTGTCCGATCAGCGCGTCCCGGCAATTGAAATAATGCCTGCCAGCTCCAGCTCCAGCTCCTCCTGAATTTTCCACCCCCCTTTTCGGTTGTCAGCGTGACCATTATTGATGTCGTTTTAAAAGGCACTCTTTAATGCATATTAATGTCAATATTAATGTCAATATTTGAGCCTCTAATGACCAGAGGCCCTGGCCTCTGCTGCTGCTGGCAGCTTTTGTGTTAGTTTCGCCCGTCGTTTGATGTTTGATGTGACTGACACTCAGATCGTCGCTAACGATGCGACCTGACATTGAACATATAATTATCAAATGCTGCGAATGCTGCGACGCCTGATTAAAGGACCTGGCGACATTTTGTTGACATTTGGAAAGTTTCTCAAAAGCTGGAAAAGGTCCTCCGCCTCCGCCCTTTCAAAGGGCAAACTTTGCTCATAGTAGGTAGGTGGCTGTGCTACCTGACAAAAGTCAAACGTTGACTAAGCGCCCAAAAACTTGCGACACAAAGTCCGTCCAAGCGTAAGTAAATTCCTAAGAAATTCAAATGAGCGTGAGGAGGGAAAACAGCTAAAAAAAAAAAAGGGAAGATGGAACCCGCTCAAAAAGGTAACGGACACAGTCTGGGACTAGAATTTTAATAAATGAAGTCGCTTCTACCATCGAAGACTCAGGGCGAACATAAGGTAGTAGTCCCTTAGATGGCTCCGCTTGGTTGAGTACATGTATAACAGATGGACGATAAGTGCTTATAAACTCAATTCTTGAAAGGTTTAATAGGGGTTTCTTGGGTAACAAAAGCAGGAAGATTTGTATAGAAATTTGATTATAATTTACATGTAATGTATCTAGGCTTTAAGTTTTAGACATTCTCTTTGATTTGGTTCTAAACGTAATTAATACTAAGTATTATTGTATTTTAACAAAGCTTGAATGCACACAACATTTTAATTATTAAAAATATTTTCTAATTAGTTTAATTCTTCTAACTTCTAGCTCTAACTTCTTTTCGAAAATTGACTGAATACAAATAAAATAAAGAAAAAGAATTTCTTATTTAGTTGATTTTTAAGTAGTAGATGTTTTTAATTTCACTTTTATGGTTCTCCTTCATAAATTGTACGTCAATTAAACAACAGTTAATAATATTTTTGTTGGCTCAAGAGAAAAGTTTTATTAAAATAAATGGACTTACCGTCTTTAAGCGAGTAGCGCGGATTGCTCATATCAACCTTTGTCTGATTCTTAATCCAGTAAATGTTTGGCGTCGGATTGCCGATGGCTTTGCATGTCATGAGGACCGTGTGACCCACTTCAATGACGCGAGTGCCTGGACCCTGCGTTATAACCGGAAAGCCTGCGGGTGTTTTATCGCCTGCAACGAAGAGAAAGTCGCGAACAACAAAGGGTTAAAAATTATTATGTTGCGAAACACAAGTAGCAAGTAGCGAAAAATGTTCATATGCAGTTTAAGGACGCGGAGTGGGCGGTGGAATCCTGCCTAGGAGTTTTGGACAAACAATATGGCGTCGTAGCGCCCACATACTCGTACCCAAGCAAAGTATTGTTTTACACAACTCTTTTATATACGGAAGTTGCCGTTTTCTGCTGTTTTTTTTTTGTGTGCGAAAGCTTGGCTGCGTCGCCAGTCGCTTTTGTTGGCGCTTTCTACGCCATTTTGTAAGTCAAACAATGGCGTTCCCACACTCCCACACCACCACACACGCAGTATGCATATAAGTATCTGTGTGAGGTCAGCATTTTCCCTCCCCACTCTAGTTGACATTTTCTTTTGTCGCAGCGTTTGCCGGCTTTAAGGGAATTTTAGTTTTGTTGTCCCCCTTTATATATAGTATTTTATTTTATTTTATTTTTTCGCTTTCTGCGACAAGCTTAAAGAAAACTCTCGCGGTGGCTGTCAAGTGGCCCCGGCTGCGACTGTCATCTGCTCTCTCAACTGCATCTTTCAAATGAACAAAGCTCATTTACATTTTCCAATTAAATCCGTCGGCGGCCATGGCAATTGGCAAAAACGGAGCACGAAAGGGGGTCGTCGATGGGGATGGCGTTGGAAATGGGGTTGAGGATGCAGATGAGGAGCGAGCGGATGAGGAGCAAGCGGTTGCGGATGATTCCAGCTGCCACCGTCTCCGGCAGCAGCTGCCATTGCGTTCCATCTGCCCGACTGTTGCTGGCGGATCTGGTTCCCTATGTGAAAGAGTATTGTGGACTAATCCATTGGGTCTTCTACTAAAATTTGAAATTTTTGATTGCGTTTTTATTTTTTTAATTCGCAAATGTTGTCGTTGTTAAATTGCAATTTATAGCTTTGAAATACTTGGAAATCACCACAGACTCTGTTGTGTTATTATACAAAAAAAAAATGTAGAGGAAATTTCCATTTATCTTAGGCACAAAATATTTACGAAAATATAATAACAGTATAAGAGTATTTTAACTACCCACAATGATTAAATTTGTCGCAAAATATTACCACTCTTTTTTAACACCCACAAACCGCCCACATTTAAAATGCAACAGAAAAGTGGTTCAAATTAATGTTGTTTGTATTGGATACATCTTCACAGTTTTTTGTAAATTTAAAAAATCTGGACAGCTTCAACAAAGCTATCAAATTAATACATGTGCCTGAATGCAGGCAACGGTTATCCATTAGTCGGCGAATCCGAGTGAAGCAATATTTATTATTTTGGCTTTATAATGTGTAACATTTTTAAGCATAAACAAAGGGTTTTTTCATTATAAAAAAAACTTGAACCTTGTAATTTTTGTGCAAGAGTATATAGTCGTTGCGGTGGCCCTTTGACTTTTCTGTGCCAGTTTTTTGGGCGTTTACTAAAACATTTAACAGCGACAAAATCCACAATAAACGGGCACACAGAAGTTAGTTGCAGTCGGTTGTTTTTGCTCTGGCCTGTCTCTGTTAACTGCTGCATCCCCTTTCGGCTTTTGGGCCCCTGCACTTCCCCTGGCCATACATTCATGGCCCTGCCAAAATGTCTTGCCTCTCACTTAGTTCTGCTCCTGATGCAGGATGCAGGATGCAGGATTCGGGGCTCCTCTGTATGTGTGTGTGTTTGTGTGTTTTCAGCGTGAAATTAAAATTTTAACACAGAGACAAAAAATGCGGTTGCCTGTGAATATGTATATGCTTGATTATACACATACGCTGGCACAAAGGCACAAAATGCAAAACTACAGTAGCAAAAAAACCAAAAAAAAAAAAATAAACAACAGCAGCATTGATGTTGACATTTGACGTTGCCGTCATCATCATCATCCACACATCGTGCCCCAATGTCCTTCCTTTCAGCCCTTTCAGCCCTTTATCCCACATTGTCTGTTGCCATTTTCAGTCATTTTCACTTCACCCCTTCCGTTCGCGTTTCGTTGCTTTATTTATTATTGCAGTGTCACTTCCTCGCAAATGCATAACGAAACAAACACAGGGGCTGTAAACCAAAAAAAAAAAAAAAGAAATACAGGCGAAAATGGAAAATAATGAAAAACTGGGCCAAAATTAACAAATAAAACTTCAACATTTCTATTAAACAATGTAGAAAAGTGCATTCTATTTGACTAACAAATATGCACGAGTGCAAACAGCGAGAAAACTCCGACTAAGCGTGTAATAAAAAAGGAAGCACGCGGAACAAATCCTCTTTGAAAATAGCTCAGTTTTGTCAGTTTTTTAGAGAAGAATACTCAATGTGTGCATATGATAGGATGCCGAAAAGTCAATCAGAGTTGGACCCATTTGTTCAAAGCTCCGTTCCCCGATTAAAAAAGTTCACTTCTGTCACTTGTGTTTTTGAAAAAAAAAAAAGTATTAAAGGTTTGTGTTTTGTAGGTGGTAAAAAAGTCAATCAAGTTCATAACCCGCTATTTTTTTACAAAAAAAAAAAAATAGTTGGGAATACTTTATTAAAATATAGAAATGAGAAAAAAAGTGCGTAAGGTTTGTGTTTCTAAAAATTAAAAAAATTATTATAATAATAATAGTTAGGAACACTTTTATAGATCTTAGAGATTATAGATGTATGTATTATATATTGTTTTCATTACTGATTGAACTCCAAATGCCAAAGGACATTTTATTTATTTTTTTAACTGTATTTTTAACAACCTTCTTTTTGGCAACCAGTTAAGAGAAGGACTGAAAATTAAAGATTATATTAATACAAATATTGGTCTGCAACCATTTAACCGAAATTTAATCCATTTAATACAACATAGTTTAAAGTAAGTTAGAGAGTTTGAATAAGTTTTCAGTTTGATTAGCAACACACCATACAAAATAGGTAAAGATAGCCCTGTTTTCGACAGGCTATAATGCAATTTCATGGGATTTTCCCCGCTGCAAAACACTTTGAAAACCTTTCATTATGTGGCAAAAATGACACAGCCTTGTACTCGCAACTGACGACAAGTGCCACCCAAAATATCCACAACAACAGTTCACACTTAACACTAAAGTTGCTGGTGTTGTTTGGCATGTGCGAACTGAAAATTTGGGAAAATGCCATGGAAAAGCTGGCCAACACTTAATTTACAGCATTAGAGGCAAAAATGTGTTGCACGAGATGCTGGTCGCTGGTCGTTGCCCAAAAAATATAGAACGCATGGATGGCTACCAATATGTGTGAAAAGCGGCAGTGCGTGGCCAACTGATGAAGGACGAGGACGAGGGGCCTGGAGTGGATTTATCAAAAGGCCAAAAGCATCATGGTAGAGTGCCGAATACGTGTGACATTCTCATGCATTTCAATTAAGCTGTCGTCTAAGTGCGAAAATGTTCATGGCTAAATGTTTGAACAAAGCTGAAGCTGGAGCTGGAGCTCAAACCAAAGAACAAAGCCAGACTAGACGTTCCAACGTTGTTGATCCCTGCGAGAGATTTTAATGAATTAGCTAATAAAAAAAAAAAGAACCCCAAGCCCACGGTTTCCTTTCATATGGAGTGTATGCGCGTATGTCTTGAAACGATAAACATCATTAGCCGGCACAAAGGACTTTATTTGCATCTCGTCTGCTTTTAGGTGCCACTGACCCCCCAGCCAGGCTGAATGGAATCCGCTGGGATAAAGAATCTCAGGGTTTTTTTTCTTTATCGAATCCATTTCAAAAGGCGCATTTTCACGCCGTGTTTTTCCTCCTTCGTCGTGTCGTTGTTTTTCCTCCTCTTGTCTATGGTCAAAGAGATGGAAAATATGTTCTTTACAGGTTGGGATGAATGTCACTCAAAGAAGGTGTTGGGCAAACATTTTCGAGCGAAATGCTTAAAGCAAACTCTACATTTTGGCTTTAAAGTCACCGCCAGGCAGTCCCATAGCGACAACGTCGACTGGCCACAAAGCATAAATTTGCATATTTTAATTATTCATGCATTTTTAAGATTGATAAGAAATGTTGTGGCCGAGCGGAGGGTCGGGTCGGCGTCTGTCCAAGGATTGCTGGGGCCTCTATGCCCGAGGCAAGTTAAAATACCGTTTTCCATTGGTCAGCAGTAGCAAAATTTAGAATCCAGCCTGAACGTCACAAAGTGTGAACTGACATGGCAAAAGAGTTGAAAATATGATTAAATTGTAGGCAACTAAAGTTTATGAATGCTTTGAAAATATTTTGATTTCGTTTTAAACTCTGAAGTTCAGATTCTAAACTGTTGAATTGTTCAACAGAGCAAATATTTTTAAATAATCTTTGTTCAATGGCTTTGAGGTGCTAGGAGCAGATGTTAATCAATTCTTCAAAGCTAAAACGCAGTAAAAGAATTTATATTTAACATTATTTACAAACCTTTTTAGTAAGTCAATTTTTATTTTACTTTTCTTTTCTTTTATCTTTGGGAGGTTTTAGAAAAAGGAAACTTTGATTAAATTTATATAAAACTGTTTAATGTTTTTAAAGGAGTTTTATTTAACATAAATAAACCTAAAAAAACTATGTTTCTAAAATTTTTTAAAATATTTATTTTAATTGCGTTTTAGTACCTATAATTTAATTTTAACTTTAAAAGAAGCTTTAAAACTTGCAAGGCATTTGAACATTTTTATAACGCTTTTTTTTTTAAATTTTTCGTAAAATAAAATTACATTTTAAGATACTCCAGACAAAGAAATTCAACGAACAAGAAAAGACAAAAGCTAAATCAAGCAATCCAAAGCAAATCAAACTTGGTGTCAACTTTATTCGGATTATTCTCGACAAACTTTTCTCCTTCTGAGTAGCCAAGCAATTGAAAACAAATCAAAAGCAAGGGAGAAGCCTTGGCAGCCGCAGTCCACAATTGACAATCTTCAGCTATACTTATATTTATAGGCCGTTCCAGGACCAAGATGAAACTTCCTCGCCGACTGAGCAAACAGTTGCGGGCTGCTTAGCAAAGTTTTGAACCCACCACCGCACCACCCTTAGTTAAAGCAAAATCCCAAACAAAACATGCTCGAAAATTGAGTGTTTATTGTGTTAAGTAGACAGGCAGGCACACACACAACCACACTGAGGGGTATACTGAGGGGGTTACGGAGACACACATACAAACATCCAGGGCCCTGGGGAAGTGAAAAGTGTGCGACAAGCCGAGCCAAAGCTGAAGAGCCTCTGGCAGAGTAAATAACCGTTTTTTAGTGGCAGGCCGGAAAAAAAGACAACTGGCTAAAGATGTTAGACAATGCTAACAATAAAGCCGCAAGTGCCGTCGGCTTCAACAAAAAAAAAAAAAAGAATAGAATAAGATGGAGATGAAAAAAAATAGGGAATCCAGAGCAACAAGAGGAAGTTTCATGCCAAAGACGTCGGCAAATTTGTGGCCAGTCAACACTTCCTGTTCCAGGGATAGCAGCAGCATGTGGGTCTGTGTGTGGCTCGGACTGCCTGCCTATAAGTGACATCAAGAAGCCCCATTGATCAGCGTAATGAAGGGGCCGACGTTTCCCTAATTGCTGTCGCTCCTAGGCCCACTCATAAAGGCTCACAGGCAGTCACGCCCGAGAAGATGATGCGGATGAGCTCTGAGGCGGCTCTGAGGCTTCGAGGGTCCTTGGAGCCAACAGCCATGATGGCAGTTAATAGATAATAGCACCGGGCGAAGGACCCGCCCAAGGAGTTGACGAACTGATGGCTGACAGCAGGCATGCAACAATAAGATGACTTTAAATTGGCGAGATGGGAAGTTCGTCTAATTATAATAATCTGACGCTGGTCCTTGTCGTTTTGATATTAACTAGCAAATCGTTTTTGAGTACGTAATGGTTAATTCCTTGGAATCATTTAAGAGGTTCGTCTGCTAGTGGAGTCTGTATATTCTTTAGGTATACAAAACATACAATAAACCTGATTTAAAGGGTTACACTATCATAGTTTTACCAGTAGAAAAAAACCGAGTTTTGTCCAGACATCCCAGCATCCTTGAAGTCCGCGATCAAAACCAACATAGACATTATACCAACTGCACTTAAGTTTCCAGCCTTAAATGTTTACAGATTACAGATATATGGGAACAATGTATATAAAAACCGTAAAATGCTCCCAACCATTTGTCGATTCCTGCTCTCGACTGTCCGTTCAGATGTGGATGGAAAAAGGATGCGATGTCCTCGTCGTCTGACAAACTGACGGACTTGGATGGCTTGTCTGTTTGTCTAACTGTCAGTTCCGTCTGATGGCTGCATGTGTATCCACTGACAGACGACATGCACAGCGTACATTTTATTAAGTTTGCATTACGATGTTGTACTCGGAGCTAGGTGCTTGTGTCCTTGCTGTCCTTTGGCCCTAGTAGATAGTCGAATCGACTCGAGTCGACTCCTAAGACGTTCCCACACTGAAGCAAAAGGCGAGCTTAAGCTGCCCCAAGTCTTGAAAATTACATCTTCGAAAGATATTTACAAATACTCATTAAATTGAAGTCTACATTATGAAAAACCAGCTTCTCTCGGTCCGTTTTATTTTTTAGTCCCATCTATTAAAGATGTATAATTTTTTAAAAATTTTTTCTTCGTCGAAAAACTTAAAAATTTAGGTATATTACATATTTAGTGTACCTATTTATAAATGACGGATATCTGCAATGTTTCGAAATTGATTTAAATTTACAGAAATAAGAAAATCGTAAAGGACGTTTTTAAGAACTTTAACTGTTACTGTATAAAATTGTTAAGAATATTTAAACAATAGAACATTATTGTTTCATTAACTCGTTGACTATTTAACTCTATAAGTGTGCATTTAGAACACAATGCCATTCAAACGTTATTTTTTCGGGAGGCGCCAGCACGGCTCCCTCGGTCGAATTAAACAAAATCATGGCTTTTCTCCTATTCTTTAAGACGGTGGTGGTTGTTGTTGTTTTTTTGGTCTGGCCGACCTGCTGCTCAAACCGTTAGATCTCGTGCCCATCGCTGATTTAGAACAAAGTTTTTTAAAATTAAAGTTCAAAGAAAAGATACCAATAACAAGGCTGATTACAATTTTAAAAATTTTTTTCTCAGTGGTAAACGATAAGAGTGAGGTGCAGAGCGAAGTGGATTGAAGTGAGCCAGAGTTTCAATTTCTCTGTCCAGGCCATGACTGTCGAAGTCTATTTTAACATACGTTTGCCGTCCCGCTCCTCCGACTAGGACTCTCTCTTTCGTTCTGCATTTCGCAATTTAATTTAATTTTTCTTGTACCAGACGTTTGATAATGCAGACCCGCCTGCCAACCACGCCCACTTTACAGTAACTATTACTACTGCTTCTGCTACTGCTTTTGCTGCTGCCACTGGTCTTTTTCCCCAGTTATGGGCTGGCGCATTTTATAAATTTTTAAACTTATGGCTCATTTTTATGCATTTCCACAGAATGCGCAGTGAGACTGCAAGGCGAAATAAACGAAAAAAAGAAAGGACGAGTGCGACGAGAAAGAAAAGGACGATGTGGCCAGTGTTGGATGGAGAAAATGCCTGGGAGGTATGCGGACCCAGCCGATTTTCTCCTCCTTGGACTCTCCTGCACTTGTCTCCCCATGGCCATTTCTAATGCGTTTTAATGCGATAATAAATCATTGGAAATCCATTTGTATTGTCAACACAAGTTGACAACCGAAACGCTTTGGCTTGCATGCGTGTTGACCATTAAACGCCAACTGGTATGCAATAAAAAGAAAAGCTGTTATATTTAGACAGCGAGACACATAAACACCTCACCTCCTAGTCCTCCTAATGATTTTCCATCAATAGGGGAAAGTTTTAATGAAATTAGTATAATCAGGATAAAACGATGTCGTAAAATGGAAATGGAAATGCAAATAGTTTTCCATTTTAGCTCAGTAAATTTCGAGTAAACACTCTCTCTCGGTTTATTGTTGATTTTATGTGAATGGGTACAGAGGTATTTATGTACTATAGGTGCCTTTTGACCGTAGATCACACGCTGATGCCCGTGCTGGTTCCCCTGGTAAGCATCAAAAGAAAAACGGTGCCAGCAGGCGGCAAACAAATAGCCATAAAAGCGACGGCGAAATTAATAAATAAATTAATAAATTACAAATAATTTATCACGATTCGCACACACACGAACTCCCTCCCACTCCCATTCCCAGGCACCACCTTCTGTCTAAATAAGTCTATTAGAGGAATGAAAATAAATTGCGTGCTTTCAGGCGGCTGCCAGTTGCCAGGGCGAGCCATCGATTGTCGACATGCCAACTTGGACAGACACAGACAGCGGCAAAGAGCACAAAAACAAAGGCAAAGGCAAAAACAAAAGCCAAATTCAATTATAAATGCGTGTAGCTGGCATTGTCTATAAGTCTACTATATATGTTATATATTGTATATGGCTGTGTGCCTGTTTGTGTACTAAGTGTAAGTGATTAATTTTTGACAGGCGCATTTGTTGTGCGGTATTGAAAACAATCAATGCTCAATCTACGACACGGCTCCCCAATGGATTCCCCTCCATCAGCAATTAGAGAACTTGAGCAAAAATGCTCGGAAAACCTCAAGTGGATTGCTGGAGATTGAGTTTATTGAGAACGGAGCAGATGTGGCCAGCATATAAATAAATATTTTGCATATCAATCGTAATTGGCTACGTATCGAGGCCAACATTGACAGCCAATATAATATAGCCGATATAATATGTATCGGCGAGGTCAATTGTGAGTGGATTTAATTGTTGTTTTAAATGTATTAAATAATTCAAAGGAATCTTAATTATGTAGGATTAAACAGTTGTTTTTTTTGTTAAATGTTCAATATATTTTATACAAATATTATTGTTTTAAAAGTAAAGTCTGGCTTTGGAATATACTTAAAAGGAAACTGTAAATATTTAGCATGTCATTGAATTTAACTAAATATTGGAAACCATCTCTGAAATTCCATAAACTAATTTCTGAATGTGATAAATATGTATGTTGAAGAAACAACTTGATAAGGTATGTAAGTAATTACAGACATTCTAATTTATTGCGTATGGAATGAACCAAAGTTTCAATAACGAAACACCCAAATCAATAATTTTATTTTCGGGTATTTCTCTCCCAAAAGGCCCTCCTCCTTTTTGTATTTTCATCTCATTTAGTGGCCATTCCTCAAATATTTACATGCGGCCTGTTTTTACGACTATCTGCGCCTCCACCCCAGGGCAATTGGCAAATGTGCGTTTAGGGTAAAATTATAACATAAACCACCTGCTCTCCCACCCGCACCCGATCCTGGTTTTACTCGTGCTCCTTGGATGCCTTCGCATGCAGGTGGTAAATATATAAAAATCAAGCGGAAAACCAAAACCAAAGCTGAAAGCCGCCAGAAACCCAGCGAAGCTCTGGTCATAATGCAAATTTATGATCAGAATTCAATTATGTGCTTATTGAAACGCAGCTGCTGCCAAAATGGGTGGTGGAGTGGGTAGGGAGTTAGGAAGGGAAGGGAAGGGGCAAGTTCTGGCCATTCACGCATCCGGCCAGCAGTTAATGCTGCCCAGTTTAACGGTTGGAAGCCAAAAGGCTATGATTTACGCACACACAAACAGATACGTCGTACATGTCCAGGCGCAAACACGCAGCATAACAATTGCGGCTTAAAGTGCGTGGCAAGCACTTTATGGGCAACGGGCGGCGCACAGAGGCGTCATTAAACCAGTTAACATATAAATACCAGGGCTCAGGCACAGGCCCAAAAGGAATCGCAGTTCCACTGGCCAAGCCAGTTGTGGGTGGCCAAATGCGAAGAAGTATATTCGTCGAGTTAGGTTGCGGAAATATGGGAAATATTTTTTTAAGGTTGATTTGATTTAAATTTGAATCTATTAAATTTTTCATAGTTCAACACTTGGGTCACTATTCTTTTGACTATATTTTAGGAACGCAGTTTGGTATTAAAAGAAAAATAAATGAACTTGAAACAGAAAATGTTAAAGTATGTTATGCAATCTATTATCAAATAAATAAGTTACAAGTAACAAAAGTTCGTTTATATAATACCATTTAATTTATCACCTAAATACAATTTTAATTTAACATATGTAATAGTTATGTATAGTTAAAATTTACTCTACTATTATAGTACATTTTTCCTTTGTAAAATTTTAACCATGAGCTTACAAACAAAAAAAGCCAACTTAATTTTTAATAAAACATTCTCCTCTTTTGAAGTTTCATTCAATAATCCCATACAGAAGAGCTCTCAATTAAACTCCCCCAGATTCCTGCAAGCTTATAAAATATTTCCTCAGTTAAATAGTTTTTCTTTATTGATATTATTTTTATTTACTGTTTTGCTGGCTGGTTTAAAGCGTGCTATTTAATTGAGAGACACAAGCACATGGAACAAACACCGCAGGCAGGGCTACAAAAATGTGTTTTACTTTGCGAGTTTTTATTGTTTTTGTTAGCTTGATTCTGATGCTGGGCGTTCATGTATAAATAATTTGAAATTAATTACATGTAACAGGCAACCGGTTCTGGTTCCCTCATGCATTTGTACTGTCCATCTGTCTGCCTTATGCGAGTTTGTTGTTGAAACAACACAAAAAGCGAGAGCAAAGGCATCCGTTTTATCGTTGTCAAAGGTGGTCGGTCGTTCGGTGGGTCAATTGGCAGAAGTGTGAGTGAGATGTGTGAGTGAGCATAAAATATATATAAAGTACTTATATGGGAAACAAGATGTGCGACGACTGCTGCACAGATTTATGCTACGCAATTAACAATGCCGGCCATTAAGCGCAACTACAACTACAACTACAATTGCACATCCGCGTGTGAGTGCGTTCAGCATTTTATAGCATACTTTTATGGGGCAACAAACAGACTTTTATTCACATTCGCAGCCACACAAGCACGCACACAGCGGGCAGCACCGGCAGCTTAAATGTTTTTGAATTTAAACTTATAATTAAAAAACTTTTCTTCTCTGCCGACAACGACCCCCCACATTGTTAGCCCTTTAATTGGCTCTTTGTTACAGTAGTTGTCCGCTTACCGCTTACCACTTTTACATGCAGCTCCTTTCTGTCCTGTTTGCAATGCAATTTCAATTCATTGGCATTTTTGTTTTCGGCTGACGGCTCCCCGGCCTTAAATCTTTCATATATGTAAATGGAATGTTAAACATTGAAATGAACTTGCATTAAGTTGCATAATTACATTTCGCAATAAACGTTGGACACCGCACACACACACACACACACACAATATAATTGAGTGGCTGCCTTCCCATTTGGATGGCACTCTCGGCACACAGAACGAACATCCGGCATATACAATATATTATTTATTGCAAATATGCCCATAAAAAGCACAATGTAGTCCGGGTTGTGGGGCAGGTAGTGGGTGGTGGGAATTGGAATGGCGTCTGAGGTAAAAATAATGGCAACTACCTTTTGCACTTTGACATATGACAACAGTTACGCTGCACTGCAAGCTGTGCATAGCGCTCCGCTGACACGGTGCATAAAAAATTATTACAACGCACTAAAAGTCCGCGAATGCACTGAAATGTTTGCACTTTTATCCCGTGATAATGCCCAGTCAGGGGATTTAACACAAGAAATGCTGGAGGAATGGAAGTGGCTGCTGTGCATTAAAATCAGTCATAGAAACGGTGAATTAACTTCCCTGACGCTAGCTGTATTTATTTTCAACTTTATTTTCGCTGGCTATTTGCTTTAATTAACCGCTCCCGCTTTAATGAAGACAGTAATGCCACAACAATAACAGCACACACCAAAATCCCAAACCATACACACACAAACACAAACACAAAGCCCGAGAGCGTCGCATATGGCACATAAAAATGCCGGAAATGCCGTACAAAAACTAATAACCAAACGGAAATGCAAAAATGCAAACGAACATACGTATTAAAAACAACAAAAAAATAAAATGCAGGACCATAAAAACCTCCTGACGTGCAACCAACTATGGGGCAGAGATGGGGAACGAACTGAATCTGGTTATATAGCGAAGGTAGCGCAGCGACCATAAAGCAAAGGACATTTAATGTTCAACTGACAGCGGAAAAAAATGAAATTTAATTAATTTCATATGCGAGTCGAAAAATTTTGCAGTTACAACCAGCTCGTAGCAATGGGTCTTCCCATTCTTATCAGCGTAACGTCGTTTTCCCCCTTTTTGTAAGTAAACCTAGCGCTTCATTTAATATATATTCGGAATTTTTTCCCAGCATATGCATTTATTTTTATTTTTCATTTCTCCTCCATTGCGTTTCAATTTGTGTTTGACATCTATTAACATTTCTCCCGTTGCGGTGCTCGTTCGTCCTGGATCCCTACGTTTTTTTGTTGGTTTGTTTGTTTTTTATGGCCAGACATTTACATAATTAAATTTATAAACATTATTGGTAGCATGCTTTTAGCTTTATTAATTTTGTGCCCATTTTCGGATGCATACATATGTCAGGGGAAATAACTGTGGACACACAGAGCGATACTCGGACCCGTGATGGGTAATGGGGTTTGCTTCCTGTTTGCCAGCCAACAACATATGCCAGCCACTACATAACTATATAGTATGTGCGGTTCGGTTCGGTTTGTTTATTAATTATATATGTTTGCATGTCCGGGTATCCGTTGGTGTGTACGCATGTGTGCAGCTCATTTAATCAATTTACCTGTAGTTTCTGACGGTTGGCAGAGCAATGCAGGTAAATTAATTACAAATAATAGACCTTGATAATATCGATGGTAGACTTGTCTCATAAGTAAAATATTCTGGCTTATGCAGCTTAAATTTACTTGGGTATTTAACAAATTTCAGGCTGGTGTACAAAATATGCTAAGATTGTTTTGATTAATTTCTAATTGGATGTATGCTGTGTGCTCAAGTAAATAGAATTGATATTTCCTAAAAATTTCTAATGGATAATCTTAAAAAAAGCGATAAAAATGTTTTGGAAATAATTTATTCTTATTTATAAGTTATTTAAATTATTTTAAATACAGCTGTCCATTTCGAACTCAATTTAATCATTCATGAGCTTTGTGTTTTGAGCCCATTTATACGTATTTACAGATTTATAAAATGTGTGTCAAGGATAAACAAGAAATTCCTTTCAATAGTAAATTTTCTTTGAATATGTGCACTAACATTCCAGTTAAACATATTTGTTTTATTGAATAATTGCAGGAGTGATTAGAGGGGCAAGTGCTGGCCAAGGAAGCGGCAAACATTTAATTAAAAAAGGCTCGCGGAAAAGGATAAATAATCAAACAGCGCGGGGCTCTCTCTCTTATTAATTATGAACTAATTAACGCAGAAGCAGAAGCACTCGTGCATGTGGGCGTGTCCGAATGACAGAGACAGACCCTGGATGCAGTTGGAGATGAGATGAGGAGATGGGCTTGAGTTGCTCGAGTTGCCGTCATCATCGTCATTATCATCAACAACAAGTGCATTCTTAATTGCTTTCGCAAGGGAGTACAAGCAGTAAAAATTATTTTTTTTAGCTGTCCCGTTCAGTTGGACTTATTATTTACTCATAAAGCAAATGCGTAAAACTCAGCAAAGAAGTTTATAATTATGCTGATTGCGGCGACAGTGGCGTTGACGTTGATGTTTTGCCCAAAGTTTTCAGTGATATCTTTTCGTTGTTCGTTGAGGCTTGCTGGATTTTAGGCCAGCAAATATATCGGTGAGCCGCATTTGCACTTCTGCCATAGATATGCAAATGTAATTAGTTGCATGCCAGGACATGGACACGGACACGGACACGGATGCAGCCATGGACTGCGAACCGGATACGGACAGCAGCCAACTGTGAAACGCCACACGGCGCTCTCGACGCTCTCGACGCTTGGCGCCTTGTAAAATGTTAGCGTACCGAAACAATTTATAGCGAAAATAGAATTAAAACCACAAAAGCAAAACATGCCAACAAAAGGGCCAGCACACAAAAAAAATTGAAATCGCCGAAGAGAAAGGAAGCGGCGAAAAGAGAACTAAACGATATAAAAAATACAAGCAGCTAGCCAAAAGGCAGGACCCACTGCGAAAAAAAATGGTGGTGGAGGTGGAGGCACAACAGAGGGGAGGTGGGTGCAAAGAAAGAGCAGTCGGCTAAGCCAAGATTTATATGCGGAAAAAAGTCAGTGGGATGCCTCATGGAGTCGTATAATACCCTCTTAGACGTGGCAATAAAATGAATTAATATCGATGTAGTTATGGAACCCCTGTGGGTTTACAAAAATGGTTTATTTTTTAGTTTGTTGCTTGCTTGATTTATGCACAGTTCTATTGAAACAAATTATTATTAATCAATAGAGTGGTCACTGAATATAATGATTATTTTATTCAATTTTTGATATTACGGATACGTATTTTCTAACGTATATTACGATATTACGGATACGTATTTTCTAACGTATACGTAATATCAAAATTGACATTTCAAAATTCAAATTAGGATTAGATTTACCTCACAACAAGTCTTTGTTTTAAAGCTGAATATTATTAAAAATTAGTAACGGGTTCACGAGGGTTTTTTTGTTAAAACCTACACAATTTGTAATAACAAAAAATATTATATAAATTAAATAAAATATTTTTCTGAAAAGTCCCTATAAAAAGTAAAATTTTTTTTTTATTTAACCTAAGTTGGTAAAGGAACTATAATGTTTCAATTAATTTGAAACATTTATAACATAAAATATGTTTGACTTAAAAACTAATATACCACAGGAGTGTCTTTATATGTTCTTATATTGCAGTTTAAAGCAAGTCTAAAGATATTTAATCGCTCAGCTTAGCATTCCCCCATTTGCATACATGCATACCTGTGGTTACAGGGTATGCGCACAAAAGGCAACAAAATCAAGATGGAAAGGACTGAAGGAGCCAGCTGCGGAGTTTGGGGGGCGTCAGCCGACAAAAAAATGTGCATAGATTTGGCCACAATGCCTGGAACGCGGCAGGAACTCTCCCGAGCGAGAACAACGAAGAAGGACGATGCATATAAATTTGTAATTCTTGATGCAGCCGCAACGTTTATTAATTTAAAATTCAATTTCAAGGTGGTCAAGACTCCGCTTTGCAATAAAACGTGGTCTCTCGAGACCATCCCAAGTCAGTCCAATTGTGCCCCGTCTTTCAGTGGGTGGTTCGATTCAGAACCACTTGCAATTAGTAAGATCCAGTCACTAATTGTGTTTCCCCAAGTCCATCTCAAAACAAATGGCAACGGAATTATTAATGTGCTGGACATTTATTGTGAAAGGAGATGTCCGGCTGTCACGTGTATAAATTAAGAGCGGCAAACTCAGAATGTTAGCTAGATAATGGAATTTCAAGGACAACATTTTCTGTTTTTCACAGATATCTTTAGAGACGTTTGAAACTGTCATGGCGTTTATAATTTTATGTTAATTATTAAAAATTTAAAAATTTTAAGAATATGATTTCTGAAGTAGCTACTTTGGTCGTTTTTATTAAGATTGTTTATCAGTTTTCGGGGTGCTTCAGATTTCAATTAGAATTTAGGAAACATTTTAAAAAAATTTGTTTTGTTGCTTTTGTTGATTTTAAAGTACATTCTAAAGATCTTGAACCATCATCCAAATTCATTTTATTTAAGAAACAACGGTCAAATCACAGGAAAATCAAGGCTAAATAATTTGTTTTTGAATAAATTTAACAATATTTTTTTTTAAAGATTTAAAATATTAAAATCTAAAATATTTGCCCTGGCTAAGTACAGCAATTTTACATTATAATAAAATTGAACACTCAGAAAGTTCAGAAAGTAGAGCCCCTTGTTCGATAGGGAACACAGTAAAATTACAAAAGAGAAATCAAGAAACATACAAGGAACGGTGAAAAAGTGGAGGATAAGGAAGAGCGAAAACGAAGAAAAAACTATGCAGAACATTAAACACAACTGACAGCTCCAACATACGTCACGTGGCGCTGTCGTAAAGTTTCTGGGGCTGTTGCAGCCACAGTTTGTGGAAGGGCGCAAGGCAATCCCAGACAGCAACAATGCAGCGGACCAGCGACACACGACACACATGCCCAACACATCGATGACTCCAGGGCATTTTTAATGGAAACTCATTTTTGAGGTTAATTGTTAGCAAAAGATGGCTGGTGGATGGTGGGTTTCGGATGGGTTCCGGGTGGTTCTGGTGGCTCTGGTTCAGCCACTATCCAAAGGCAAATGCCAGTCACATGGAGAGAGAAGTTGCGGGGTCAACTGGCTCAAGGCTAGAAGCGTTCATTGTGTGCTGAAAATTATGAAAGCAAACTAGGTGGCTGACCTGGTGGTGCGAGGTGGGTTGAAGGAGCACCATAACACACATATGGCGACACCACCACACCAGATGCGGTTAATTTTCTGCACTGCATTTTATAATGAGCGGAAGGATTTTAAACGTTCTTCCTCATACCCTGGGTACCCTATATTTTTTACAGAAAAGTATTTTAAAACGAAATACATTTATGGTATTTTTACCTTAGTTAAAGATTTAAAATGTTTAACATTTAAGTCAACATTTTAATATTATTTCCATTTTAAGTTTGTTCGATGGTTAAAAATCGTTAAAGGCTAATTTTAATTTTTAATACAAAAATGAAATGAAACAGAATTCTGTGTACTTCATTGTGATTCTTAAATTCATTTAAAAGTAATATATGGATTAACTAAACTAAAAACGAACTATTGATACGCATTATTACTTTTAAGTTAGAAGGGAATTAATCTTTTAAATTATTAAAGTCTCCATAACTAGCTTGCTAATGAAATACATTTCAAAAAGTACGAGGTAATTCATAGTCGACTACTCTTTCTAATACAAAATAGTTTCTGCTAAGCTTAAAGTTTTTTTTCAGGACAAATCGTTTTGGCAAATGTGGGTAAAAGACCAACGCAACAGCACACGGTACTGAAAACTTCAACAAATGGATAACAGACGTACTATACATATATAAGACCACATAGAACTGCCAGCCAAAATTCGAAAGCTCTCCACCATTAAAGACACAATTAAGGGCATCGAAGCGAGATTGTAAATAATTACATATCGCAAACACAAAACTTAAAGTCTGCACATTTTTTGATTGCATTTTCATGTGTAAGCCTCATTTCCATGCCACGAAGAAAAGCCTCTTTAGTCCACAATTCACATACAGTTTTGCTGACTTGACTTTGGCCACCCCGAGAAACCCATTTCAACATCATCATTTGCAGCTGAGCAGCCAAATTCCACTACGAATTTCCGTTTGCTGATGTTTACCCTTAACCGAAATGCTTTAATTAGCCCTGGCCTGTCGCACACAAATTCAAGTTCAGACCCTCTGCCTCCTCCATTCCTTTCCAGCAAGGAGAGTGCTTAACATTTTTCCGCTGCCTTGGCATAAATGGCTTAATCGCCGCCTTCAGCGACACTAGCAGAAATTCCATTTGCAATTACTTTAATTACGCTGAGGCAGATTTATCGGTTGGAGAGTGTCGAAAATATTTGCTAGGGCGCCGGAAAGTATGCAGGGTTATGATACTACAAAATGGTTGGCACATATTTCAAGTCGGCCACGGTGACAATGACACACACAGATGTTGTTGGTCCGCAGTCCTTGAACACTCTGCTCTGCTCTGCATACTCGCAAAATGTTATTTATAAAAATGACAGACACTTCTATTTCGCCTCAGTCCCTTTTGTACATATTTTTTGTTTTTGTTTCGCTGGCGGAGAAAACGTTGTGAAAAATGGTAATGTGTGCGCGTCACGTCCCAAAGTCAAGTCTGTGAGCTTTGTCGCACATACCACACTAGATTAAATTATAATCGAGCTACGAATGGGCCCCCGAACTTGGACAGATTTGTGCAATTGACTGTGTAAGTGTTGGCATTTCCAGAATATCTATCCCTCCCCTTTGTTTTTAATGAAATGTCAGTCACTCGGCGGAACCATTTTTCATCGCAGGACAACAACACAACTTCAGCAGTAACTGATTAACTTTTAACAGCCGCTTTTGCATTAAAAAAAAAAACCGTAGAATACTTTTGTGATAGGCCATCGTAAATCATAAGAGTCAAAGCCATTTCCCCCCGGACAACCTTAACCCTTCTACTAACTTCACTGCAAGTTTGACATTTTGCGTTAGTTTATGTGATATTTCATATGTGATAAGCTAGTGACATTTAGATAGGTCTCGCCCTTTGGAACCATTTTTTTCCAGCCTTTTTTTCTTGTCCAGTGCTGGCCAGCGTCAAAGGGCATTTGACGCCTTTTTGCATGGCTCATTGAGCACTCTGGTTGGTAATGGCAGTGGTGGTGGAAAAAAGGTCAAGAAAATGGTTGAGCTAAGCTAAAATTATTTGAGAGACCAGAATAAGTGATAAACTATGAGATGAAATGTCCGAAAAATGTGTCAAATAAGACATTTTCTGGTATTAAGTTAAACACAATGTTTATGGGCGAAAGCAAGAAGCTTTTTAGGGTAGAAATGGAAGATAAAGCGGTATAAAGCTGATAAGCTAAAAAAAGGGGATTTTTTCAAACAAGGGATAGAAATATTATTTCTTACATTTCCTACAGAAAACACTTCTAGAAATGGTATATTTCCGGGAAAAGTCGAATAATTAATTAAGACTCTTCTTGCAGAGTGTTGACATTAATTTAAAGGATAGAAACGGATACCACGTAAAAGCGGATTATATTTCAATGTGAAGCATTTCCCAAACCCTGACTTATTGCCGGATCTTTAACATTCCTGACAAAGCCGAAAATAATTTATGCCACATGTCAATCCTGACAAAGGATGACCTGCTTCTCACCATTTCCCACCACCCTTGGCTGACCAACGCAACATGCAGAGGAAAACTTTTCATCTAAAAAAAAAAAAAAAGAAACCAGCCCGCCCTATAAATTTCGCACTCGTTTACTTTAAAAAAAAAAAAAAAACGATAAGTCACCTATGGGTAAAAACAAAAAAAAAAAAATCGCCATTTATGGGCTACATTAACTACATATGTAAAAAGCATACAAAATGTTCTATAACTTCTTTATTATTTATAGGATGACCGTGCACATATCATTCTTAACGTACCATTTCCTTTTAAACAAACCTGACCCTGCTTTCTAATCGAAAATTTGGCTCTAATAGTTCCCAAGATCTCCACGTTTGTACGGACAGATGGAAGTCGAGAAACTTTATTTGACGTTTAATATTTGCTAAAAAAAAAAAAAAAAAATAGAACAAAACAAACAGCAACCCAAATAAAAACCAGTAGGAGGGGTAGAAAAATTTTCGACTTTTTTCCAAGCATTCTTTTTTTAATGTGTGACAAGCTCAAAGCAAATGCAAAACTTTGTTACACATGTAATGAAAAAAATAAATAAATAAACACAATGTTTGGGGGCAGCAGCAGCAGCAGGTGGTGGTGGTTGGGGATTGTGTGATACCATGTGACAAGTCGAAGGTCCTTGTCACGATAACACATATACACACACACACACACGCATACGAAAGCCCAGGACGATTTACAATGCGCTAAGTGTCGCCAAAGCCACGCGCCAAAAGTTGAGATATCAAAAGGCAAGGCAAACACAAGAACAAACAAATAAACAAAACAGGACGAGGGGAAAACAAAGCAAACGTAACGAAAGCAGAAAGGAAACAAAGACATATCGTAAGTGGCATCGTATGTCAAGTGGTGTCAGGAGCACGTCAAGGTGTGTGAAAAGTCCTTCCACCCACCAACCACCCATCCACCCTCTAATTTGCCTGCAAGGCTAAAAAAAATGTTTGATTAAGTTGTAGACATTCGACTGTTGAAGTGGAGAATATTTCAAGAGCAATGGAGCAGGCACCATTTGTAATTCGCCGGAAATGTGCGAGTGTCGGGTAAATGCATTTATTATTTAGGAGGCAAAAATAAAACCGCACACCATCCTCCCACCCACATCGACATCATCTCAGTCATTGTAAGCTGCTCTCTGTGGTGGCCAACTGTTCCCGCTGCACAATGCAGTTCCTAAACAAAGAACCAGAGCTAAAGCCAACTATACAAACAATGACAGCGTCCACAAAAGTGAGCTTTAAAAAATATTCCCTGTTCTTTTCGGCGGGAATAGAATAGTAAACAAACAGTCCCTGCTTATAGGAGCTGAAATTATGTATGTATGGCCGGGTGAACATCGTAGACTTGGCTTCCCGAGTGTTTGTGGTGGCACATTGAAGTTTTGCAAAGAAACTCCCAGTTGAACTACCAGCAACCCACAGCAACAGCAGAAGGGAATTAATTAATTTATAAACAGCTTTAAATTTCAAGTTGATTTGGATATTTGTATTAAGTAAATAAATTGGTTTAAAAAAGTAATAGTTGCTTACTTCAACGATTTCCATTTCATTATCATATAAATAACTTAATCAAGTAAAATTTGTTCAGTAAACAAATGTTCGCTAATATTGTTTTATTAAAGGTCAAACAATTTGAGAAAGCAATTGTTCACCTTGAGTTAACAACTTAATTTGACCTTTATAAATATTTTGAAATCAGCTTAACATGCCATTTATTATAAACAACGTAAGAGATTTAATACATATGAAAAGCAAATAGAACTTTATAAATATATTATATCGCTACTAAAATATTATAAAGTGTTCTTCCGTCGCCTTCATAAAATAGCAATTTCACTTTCCATACCTATTTTCCTTTTTTCATTTTTTGGAAAGCCAATAAAAGTTCAATTTTTGTAAGTCGCTTTCAATTTTATTTAACGTCATTACATCTGAAACTTTAATACCGACCAAAAAAAATTGAGATGGCGCAAGGAAAAAGGCGGCGGCTGACTTGCACTTACTTGGCAGCAGCAGCAGCAGCAGCAGCAGAGGAGCAAAAGTAGGTTGATTGAAGGCGGAACGGGGGAGATAGTGTCATGCGAGTATCTAGGTCTGCTACCTATTTCTTCTGATGAATTTCAAATGCATTTTCCGGCATAATAAAATGTAGATATTGGGGTTATAGGAAGAAATCGAACGCAGCCCGAAGGAAGCGGAAATCCGATTTAGATGAACTGGCATAAACATATAAAATATATTCCTCTCGTCACCTCGGTTTCATGTATAATTCAAACTAACTTGGCTAATCTCCAAATACAGTTTATGTTGCATCCTAAGCCAGTTCGATTCGTTTGATTAGAGTCACTTCGGTAACTGGGCTTCCTTCATTTCACCCACCTATTGTGGCTTATTTCTATCAAATTCTCAGCATATATGTAGGTGCCTTTGATGAAATTTTCTGCCCTTGTAATGCTGCATTATATTTCAAAGGCAGCCACCAAGTTACCCAATTTAATGGGACTACTTTTGATACATATTTGAGTGGAGTGAGCTGTTCGCTCACACGCAACTCAGCCATTGCACCAGATATATGTGTAACGTACATATGTTCATATATGGTGGCTAGTTTATGAAATATTTCCGCATTTTGGCCCGGCACTTTATGGCTTTTCGGCAGCACAAATCATATTAAGTGAAATGCGAGTGAGCGAGCTCGAGCATTTAATTGGTATATATTTTTAAAAATCAGCAAGCTGTGTTTAGTTGAACTACTGTGGTATAATTAATACATTTTATAATTTATTCAAAACCGTTAGTGGTTCCCATGTTAAATTGTGTCCATAATAACGACAAGCATTTTAAATTTTACTAGATTGTAATTTAGATTTTAAAAATTATTATGTTGGAACTTGAAATACTTAAAACATAATTTTGTAAGTTCATAAAAAGTTGTAATTAAGTTATTTAGGTTTTATTTGATTTATTGTTAAAAAAACGGGTGTTCAACAAAATAGCTGTTTAAGCTATACAAAAATCAAAACACTTAAACCAAAAGGAATGATTTTCAAAACATTTATTATTAAAAAAATAAGCAAAATGCTCTTAAAGTATAGTAAAGTATTTAAATTTGTACAAAGTACCTACATTAACATCCAAACTTTTCAATAATGTTTATTTCTCGCCGGCTATTGGTTGCCAATTTTGCAACATTTTTTTGCTACAAGTTTAGCACTTTTGTCATACATTAAATATAAAGAGCCATAAGCCCAATAACTTTACAACACACACACACACTTCATTGTAAGGCAGTCAGTCTGGGAAGGATTCTTATGCGGGGCACAGCTTGGTGCCACAGCTGCATTGCTGCAGGGCTCCACTCCAGTAGCTGGCTTCTCCGCAGCAAATTTCGCCCATTTAAACTTTTCGCTACTGTGGAATTTTCATTATTAATATGACTTTTTAGGCAAACCGCAAACGGTGCTAAGGGACGAGGATAGAGGATAGAGGAGGATGAGGATGTGGCCAATGCCGTTGGCCAGTTAAATGCGCCCAGTGTATTGTCAATGTTTGTCTATGCGAGAGCACAGCGGGCGAGAGCCAAGGATGAAGTTTTCCCCAGTGGCTGGGACATGCCATTTGACTTTGCAACAAGTGCAGGCTGGTCCAGTCCACCGTTTTAATCAAGCCCAACTAATGGTCGGACTCTCGGTGGGTGAGCTTCCAAAAAAAAGGGAAGCACAAAAAAAGGAAACCAAAACCAAACTGTAACCAGCAAAGCCGCTTATTACTATAAAGTGAGATTAATGAATGCTCCCACTCCGCCGCCTAGAACAACGATGCCATCGCAGTCTCCTTTTCGGCTGGCAATTAATGAAATTTATTTGCGCCTCCACGTCGACGGCATATTGTTTTTGCTGGTGGGGATTGGCCAGGGTGGAAACCCAGAAACCGAAAAGGGAAAGATTGTTGGCTGTTTTGAGGTGCTAAAATGTTTTTTGGCAGGCAAATTTAAAAGCAAATTGTTTTGGGTTTGCCGTTTTCTGTTCTGGCAGCCGCTCTGCGGCGACGCAGATTGGCTTTCAGATGATTTTATTGCAATCTGCAGTAAGGAAGTGGCTTTCATTAGCCGTTTGCCGTCTAGACAAGGCCAACAACGGAAGCAACAAATATTCTAGAATTATAGGGAAAGGGTTTCACCAGAAAGTAATTAAAGGCTTCTTCAGAGACTAATGGAGTTTGTATAGGTACATACTATTCAAATCAGTTAGAAATTTGAGGAAGAACTTAGGCAAAGTATGTGACATTTTTATTTCTGTTACTCGAAGAGAAATAAAATACTGTAAACTTTACAAATGTCTGTCCGTCTGTCTGTCCGTCCGTACGAGAGTCGAGATCTCGGGAACTATAGGAGCTAGCACCACCATGTTTTGACTTCTATATACCCCACGCAGATCGAATTTGTTTCAAATCCCTACCACGCCCCTCTTAACGCCCACAAGCCGCGAAACTCTGTGGTCCCCACATTTTTAATGCTAGAGAAAAGTGGCTTTTCTAAGTTTTATTTTGATTTAAAATATCTAAACAGATATGCAAAACTTTTGAAAATCTGGCCAGTTTAAAATTATTGCGTTTAGAAGTTTATCTGTAAATATTAGATTTAATTATATACAGATTACTACTTGCACTAATATAAAGGCATTTCGAAACCTTTAAATTACGGACTCAAAGAAAGACATTTACTTAATTGCAATAGATAATGAAACGCCACCACGGTGGCAGCAACGCGAGCTTGGCAATTAATTTTTCCCATGTAAAAAGCTCGCGCGCCATGTGGCAAGTTTATATTTTTCACCTTTTTCCGCATAACTTTTTGCACTTTTTTCATTTTTTGTTTCCCCTTTCACGCGCTATTTTTTTTTTTTATTTTTTTGTGTGATAAATCTCAATGTAAAATTTTCACACACACAGACACGGAGAGGAGCGTTGGAAAAATAAACGCCACCCCAAATGCCAATAAAGGCACCCACATATGCAGAGCAGCAGAGGAGCAAAAAGGAGCAGGAGACCCCGACACGTTTGAGTTTCACGTGAAAGCATTTTTAATCAAAATTCTCAACAGGCTAAAGCAGCGCGCGAGATCAAAAACACTTGCCACAGTGCTCGGGTGTTCTGCACTTGCAACTCCTTGCCACAAAAGCCGACGCGGCGAGCCGGGTTTTTGGATAGATTGCAGGTGCAACACCTGCAAGTAACGTGACTCTGTCCCTGTCTCCTCACCAGCAATATCTTGACTGAGGGGCGTGCCAGTAAATCCCCTCTTTTGCCTTTGCAGCTTTATGCACTCCTCCCCCCTAAAAAAAAAAATGAAATAAAATTAAAACAAAAAGCAAAACCCGTGAAACGGATTCCCTCTTCTATATATATTTTTTGACACGTTTGTTTTTTATGCAAATATCGAAATAAAGATTAGTTTTGCGGTGTGGGTGGAGTTGGTAAAGCGGATAAATCTTCCCACCGGAGGCGTGACTCCGCAGCATTCTTTTTGCTCCATTTTGTGTGTGCGTATTTATGCTGGGAACGCTTAACCAACTGACTGCGTTAGTCGTAGCGATTTAGTGCTAATGTGGCCCGCTCTTCTGGCCAAAAGTCCCATCCCGCCCCATCCGCTGCCGGCTGCTAAAATTTACTGTTTACAATTTGTTGGCTGATTGCTTCTGTTCTCTGCACGCTTTAACTAAATTTATAGCATGCGATAATTTTTTTGCTTTTGTTTTTTCCTCCCCTGGTCTAGGTTTGGTATTAGTGTATTTATTATAATGCTGTCTTCCATTTGCTGGCTGCATTATTATTTTGCTATTAAGCCGAGAGAGAGTCCGGCTTTCCTTTTAGCCCTCATGCTCATGGCTGTGTGACTTTGTTATCTGCGGATGGCGGTCATGTTTTCAGCTGAATCTCTGGCTGAATGTTTTGCTGCTGCCATGATGGAATGCAACATTTTAATTAAGTGCCAAAGCAAATGGGGTTTTTTGTTTGGTACTACAGGATGGGTAATAAATTTCGGTTTTTACTTTAAGAACTTTCCATGCATTTTTGATTTTTCTTGCATATATAGTAGGTTATATATTTTTCGGGGAAAATCTGTTCATTGTTCGCCATATTTTCAACCATAATCGCGCCCACACCCTGCGCCACTGATGACTTCCAGGTGTTTGGCAGACATTTTGTAAACGGAAAATAATTACGTACCCGAAGGCTGGAAGGTGGAAAATTTATGTACGCGGCGTATGAGTAATGTGCACTACTTTATCCCCGAGTCTAGGAGTTACAGCTCCAACTTATAATTTACTACTGTCTGCCAGCTATTTTAGCTTGTTTATTATTGTTGTTGTTTCGGGTTTTAGCTAGTTGTTTGTTGGTTGTTTATGAGGCCGCCAAAGGGAACCACAAAATGTGTGAAAATTGCACGGAGGGCCAGGTGAACGAGGCAAAAAGGAACATATGTATTTTTGTTGATACACTCTGGCCGACCCTATCCCTATACCCATCCCCATGCCCATCCCCCTCCACGTTCACTTGGTCTTTTTATGCGGCTGGTGGCAACGTTTGCATTTTTAGTTGTTAATTATGCGAGTTGATTATGCTCTCTGTGCACTCTGGCGCCACGTAATTGGTGTGCATTTGATTTGTGGCAGGTTGTAACGCTCGCTGATAGACTCAAAAGCGAGTGGAGGCCCCATATGGGGGGGAAGTAATTAGTGTAGTTTAGCAAGGACTAACAACCATGCGAGTGAAGGTAAAAGTTCTGCACAAGACTCCAAAGGCAGGCCAAGGTAAAGCAATTTACTCGCCTCGTTAGCTATTAACACAACAGCACCTACAGCAGAACCTATGAGAAACATGCCAATCAATCAATATCCCTTATTTAACCAGTCTTAAATAAATGGATTTTATTTTATTATTTTATGAAAAGGATTAAAACGACATTTTATAATAAATTATATTTTTTTAAACATAAAGATTTTCTTTATAAATGGTATCTATAAACGTTATAATATCTTAAAAAAGCCTTTGACGTTTAATTACTTAAAAAAAAGGGTAATTAGGATTGTATTAAACAGAAAAAGGATATTTTCCTATTTATCTTTATGAATTTTAGCTACCATAAATTGTAGTTTCTTTTTATCCTATTTAAACTGATGACATTCTTGTGGCCAGTTATTATTCATAAAATATTTAAAATCAATTTTGTAATCAAATTGAAAACATTGATAATTTTGATTATTTTATGAGCCAAACTTGGGCTCTTAATTAATTTATCAAGACTTTGAATTCGCTTCAAATGAACTCAGCCATCCACAGGCCATCGATCAATATGTATTTTGCATTGGAGTTGATTTACCAAATAATTTGCTGCTTTAATCTCATTAAAAGTTATAACTTCTCCCTTTCCCACACTTTCAAGTCCCATTAGGGAGAACAATTTTTGTTATTGAACTTTTTGCTGTTTATAATTTTGGACCGAGCAGAGTGGGAGAAATGAGAGGAGAATGTATAAATACTTGGCCTGCTCTCAGTTTAAGCAAATTAGTTCAATTGCCTGGCTATCCAAGCCCATCCCCAATCCCCATCCCCCTCTTCATCCGCCCCAACACAGACTTGATTAGGCTTAGAGAGCAAAAACTTTATCCTTTGCACAGTTGTAAATAAGCAAAAGTAAATTTTGGCAAGTAATTTAAGCCACACAAACAAGCTGGCAAATAACTTTCCACCGCCACCCGGGGGCCCTGGTGGTTTGTGCCCCCCAAAAGTTTACCATTTACGCCAAGTTCTTTGCCCAGTTTTAATTCAAAATCAATGTATGAACGTAGTTTACATTGCGACGCATACTAAACGAAACTTTTTGTGTCGCTCTATCACGACTCCTTTCGTCATGTACTGCAAAAAAAAAGGGGTTATCTTTTTTTATAATAAGAACACATTTTTGTTGAAGGTTTCCATCATTAAGCTAGCCAAAAGCATTATATTTAGGTTGACATTTTTCTACCGATTTTGATATAGCTTATCAGCTATTTAAGGGGGATACATCCAATCTATATTTCGAAAAATTTTTTTGCACATAATCTACTTCAAATATGCTGGAATAAGCCTTTAAAGCTGGTACCCAGTTTGAAAGTTATATGCTCATCAGCTTTTTTCAGCTATCTTGTTCAAAAAGAAAGCCTTTACATCAGTCATTTAAATGTGGTTATGCTTTGTGTTTGAACTGCTTCTCCACAACATGAAAAAATTTTTATATTTGTTTTTATAAGTTTTACGAGCAAATAAAAAAAGAATACTATATTGAAAATTTCTTTAATTTGAAATTATAAGTTAATGCCATTTTTTCTAACGTGACCGGGTGAGCTGGCAAAGTTCATGCCCGTTTATTTAAAATTTTTTAAAAACTTGACTATTTTCATTTCAAAAAAAATAATTTTTTTAATTCCCCCTTAACCCCCCCAAAACTTTCCTTTTATTTTTTCCCCTTAATATTTAAGAATAAATATCAAAATTAATAAAAAAAATTAAACATTTCAATTTGAAATTATAAGTCATGTTTAATCGGTTTTTCTGTTATTTTGTAAAATAAAATGTATCATTTAAAATACATTTGAATATACATAATAAAGAGTTCTTTTTAATCTGGAAAAATAGTTCCTAACGATAGATTTTCCTCTGTGAGTTACCCCAAATTTCCCGCAGTGCAACTCCCATTGGGAGAGATTCAATTAGGAAGCTGCACTCGACTGCTATAAATAACTGCACACGATGATGCCGTTGACGGCTTAGTCCCCGTTCCCGTCCCCGCACACCGCCCCGCCCACCGCTGAAAGCCCAAAACCACCAAAGAATCGCATGGCACTTACCCTCATAGATGGTTAAAGTTGCATCTGCGGAAACGGCATCGCCCACTCCGTTCTCAGCCACACACTCGTAGGGGGCATCGTCGCGACCCGCCCGCACAGGCTCGATACGGAGTATGGAAATCCCGCCGGGCTGCTCCAGCACCGTGTAACGGGATTGGGTTCCTGCAGGTTAAAGGCAAAAATAAGTGGGATTAGTGGAAAGCCCCTTCTCCTCCTCATCTTTAAATGGGAGTTGCGATGGTTAGGTTGACTTACCCGAAACCTTTTTACCATTCTTGCGCCACACTATCGATGGCGGCGGATCACCGCGGGCCGCACAATAGAAGCTAGCAACGCCTCCCACTCGCACGCCCTGATTCTGCGGCTTCCTGATGATCTCCGGTGGATCTGTGGAGGTTGGCAAAAGAACAAGGCAAACAGGTTACTAACTGGGCTTAAAAAGCGAGCCCGTTTATTGGACTAACAGATACTATTTTCGGCTTAGTTGTTCAAAGTTTCGAGAGCAGTTTTTAATGCCACACATTTGCTGGGTTTCCCGGCGAAATTCCTCATCTAAGCTGGGCCGTAAGCCCTTAAACACACAGTTTTTGCAAAATATCTACCAATATTGTGGGAAATTTCACTTTGGAGCGCATACAGTGACGGTGGAAAAAATAACATTGAGCATTGGAGTTGATTTTACATTCGTTTGTTTATGTTTAACATTACTGAGAATGAAAAGAAAAGTTTGATTTTCTTGAATACAAAATTTAAAAAACCTATTTAGAAAGAAGGTTTCGAAGAAGGCCCTCTTTCTTATATTAAAACTTTAAGCTGAAAATGATATTAATTTGAACTTGTATCTGTAATATTGGTCCTAAACTTACTGGATTCAACAGACTAGAGTCTACGAGATATTTGTATTCATTAAAAGACATTTTAAGTGCTAATTTTTGAACCCTAGCTGTGTGTTTAAAAAGCATGTTTCCCAACAACTTATTTCGTTTTAGAGCGTTAAGTAGGCTTTAAAGCTGTTGCTGTTGAATAGCTCGAATAAATTTGCAGCATTTCGTACATCTCGCTTTTTGCAGGGCTCCTGCGAGCGAGTGTTTTCGTATATTCTTTTTACATATTTGTCACAATATGCTGTCAATACAACGTCGCATGTTGTTTGCCCACACACACACACAACACGGTGGCACACCCTCAGCGTACGTGCCAAAAGGATGCAGGACTGCGGGAATAGGGAAGCCAGGCGGCGGCTGGGAAAACAGATGTGTGGCATTAAAAATCTGGCAAAAATCACGAAACGTTAAACAACCAGCAAAAATATTGTCATGTGCATGTTGCATGCTGCAATAGCATCAGCAGCAGCATCAGCAGCAGCAGGATAGGTCATGTCCTGCCTTCTGTCTGTCAGGCAGTCGCAGTCGCATTCGCTCCTGTCGACCCAGAACGTAAAGTAGTTTACCCAACATATCAATTCGATTTATTATTTCTTTCGGCTCATGCCGCTTTTGCATCAGTTTTGTGATTAAAATTAAATATAGCGCGACATTTAAATTGTTGGGCAACTGCACCTAAGGCCGCAGGAGCCTGACTTACGTGTGAGATATTGTATATATGGTATATCCGAATAATTTGCATCTGTAATGGGCATCAGACCGGTTAGTAATGACGTTACGAAACGCGAACGAGAGCGACGACAAATTTTTCTTCCGATTTACGCGAATTTTATATTATTATTGATTGGATTTTCTCATTTGTCATTTTATTTTAATTTAAATGTAACTAAAAACTTAAATGAGTGAAAGATATACTTAATATTAGCTTAGGTATACTTAGAGTCTTGTTTTTAATGAGAGAATATAATATCTAATATATGTGAACTAAACTGTTTTATAATATAAAAGGGTTTAATGTTTTTACTTAACAACAAAATAAAAATAAAAGAAATCCAATAATTTGTAAACTTAAATCAATATCTCAACCACAACAAAGTCCTTTTGCATTCTCAGCATGTCTACAGGAAATGCACTAATAGCCAATCAAGTCGCTCAACTAAGTACTATTGAAATACTGACCCCCAGTGTCACGAAAAGAGTACTATTTGGCAGCTGCCTTGGGACCAACAGGGAGGGAGAAAACTCGAGGACATTGTCCTCCATTCAATGTAAGAGAGTATGCTAAATAATTTAAAGTTTTCCACAAGGCAAGCATCCTCTGGCTACCGCTTTGTGGGCAGACTATTTTGGTTTGTGATGCCTGGCCATAATAGAAGCAAATTTGCTATTGCTGCGGCATAGTCAGTCTCTGTATCATTTGCAAAAGTTTCTGGGCTCAACTTTGGTCCGACAAGTTTCGTGACCGAGCCAATGCAAAAAGTTGCTATCAAGAGAAAAATGGTTGGAGTTTCTAAAACAAGATATATTTTGGAAATATTTAAATTTAATGATTTACAATCAAGTATATAAGATAAAAATTACTAATCCTTTTTCTTCTTGCTGTAAGTTAAGCCAAAGGAAAGATAATTTTGCCACCTACAACAATTGTTGCTTTTGCTCATTATAAAAGAAGAAGTTGGATCAAAAAAAAAAAAAAACCAACGCCTTACCCACAAGATGATTTGCCAGCGTGGGTTTGCTAGATTTGCGAAGAACTTGAAAGCATTTTACGCTTACGTTAACAGTTTTTATAGCCATGGCTGAGAGAGCTGCCGGAGAATCAGCAATAAGCATATTGGTTTTTGTGGCTGTAATGAGCTCCTCCTCCTCCTCCTCCTCCTCCTGCTCTGCCTTCACCCAACGCACTCCTCTGCATTGCCAACTTCAGAAGGAAACGCAAATTCTCAGTAAATATTTTTTTCTCGCATTTGTAAAGTTTTATGTTTGCTTAAACAATTTGATGGCATGGCAATGGCTGAAGGCAGCAAACGCAAAAAACATGCACAGACAGACAGACATTGAAGACACTTCCGTGCCGACTCATAAAAAGCGTATCATTAAGGCCATAAAACAGGGATTTCTGTTTATTTGCTGGATTTCCAACACTGTGCTCGTCGTTGTTGTTGGTTTTAGGCCAAATACAGAGATAAAATTTAAATAAATTTAATTACGTTTGTGCTTTCGTGGCTGATACTTCATTTCTTGTTTCCAAGATTAAAGGCATATCAAATGAAATTTGTAGATTCCGTAGATACACAGCCTAGGGCATAGGCGTGGAATGGGAACAGGAATGGGGTTATACTATAAATGGCTAAAAAGTAAGAAATCTGAGCTGAACTGCAGTCAAGTTTTGCTCGCGTGCAACGTTTTTGCTGATTTTTCATTTCGCACGTTCGGTTAGAAAAAAAAAAAAAAAAGGGAATGACTGGCAACGCAGTCCACATTGAGCAAACAATTTCGTTGTTGATATGTGCAAATTGATTTGAGCGTTTGAAATGTGCAGTTATAGATACACACACTCTCGCACTAAACCCTCACTGACACACACACACACACGCACACCCGGGCACAAATACCAATTCGCGCATTCAAGCAATTTATATGGAAATTAATACTAACATTTTTACTATAACTCCTACAAAAAAGGTTGAAAAAAAAGACACAGCCTGAAATAGAAAATTCGAATTGATTTTATGAAAAAATATTTTATAAGCTTTTTGCTCAATCAGGGGCGTAGTTAAATAAAACTGAAAAGGCGAAAATAGGGAGAAGTGCAAATTGACAGATGAAAATGATAACAGGTCAAGGGGAACACAAAATTAAAGGCAAATAATAATAACGGTGTCTGTGTCAAAATTGTTCACGTATAGAGGTGCTTAAATATAAAATAGTTCAATTTAAAGGTAAAACTATATATTACCTCTCAAGCATTTGAAGTTGAAGCTCAAATCACCAAGCTATTTGCTATATTTAAATATTTAATAACAAGTATTTGACTTTTCATTAGAGAATATCGAGTACATTTTAAATCTGAATTTAAATTTCCGTTTAGTTTAATTTAAGAAAAAAAGATGCTTGCCACGAGGGCCACTAAATTATGATATCTTTGCCCCTTTTGGCGCCACCCCTGTATTCCCATTTTGAACCTCTTTAAATTATACCCATAACTTTTGGCCCCATTTTCCAATATGCCAAAATGCTCATAAAAATTGACCCCGTGTGGCATTCACAGAAGAAAAAAAGGAATGTGGCTCAATCTCTATTTTAGCCAGCATGTGGATATGTGGATGAAAGCACACATATAAAATCAGCATATGCTGGAGCGAATCGTAAAGTATGCAGCTGGGTTTTATGGCCCCAGGCCTCCTAGTTAGGGGAAAACTTCAAAGTTAGGCCTGCGCCTGCCAACGTGCTGGCAATTTATGCCCGAAGCCAGAATTTAGCCCATATCAAGTGTACGACTTTTTAATAAGTGCAAAGTGCGAGGGTAACATTTTACGGGCAAAAGGGTTCAGGTAGTCGTGGGTTGTTAGGGAAACGCTTCTCCAGCAAATAGTCATAAGATGCTGCACAGGATGAGGATGAGCTGCTAAGCTGCTTGTGGCTCTGTAGCTATATGTTTCTAATATATGGTATATGGGTATGTTGTATGGGAATGTTGGTGACAAATCAACACAAAAAAAAAACCAAGATGACTCCGAAACGAAACGAATGAGAGGAGAAGATGAGCCGAGCGGGTCGTTTCCACTGACTGACAGCTGCAATTCACCTGTCAGCATCAGAAGCGTTTTCGTTTCGTTCCGTTTCGTTCTACTGAATTGCATTGAAATACGATGCTAAATTTAACGATTCATTGCACTTCCCACTCATCCCCGGGGCACTTTCCCCAATCTCCGTCCATCGTCGTCCTCCTATGGCAAATTGCAACTCTGTGTGTGTATGGCACAACCCCTCAACCTCTCTCAACCTCTCGACCCCTCGGTCGGCGTGTTGTATTTTTAATGCGGCAACTTTGGCAAAGCATTGCTAAATCTGCTGAGTCTAAGGAACAGAGTCCTTCCTCCTCCTTGGTCTCCTTTTCCGTTGGGATGCTACAAATAAAATACTTATAAAAGCGCAGCATAGTTTTACACTGGAGGATTTTTATGGCCATAGCCATCGCCTCCTCCTTGGAGCTGTTGCGTATGCAACTAAATTTTAATGTTACTTGAAAGAGTAATAAAAATAAACTTTACGCCAGTTGAGAAACACCGAAGAAAAGGCAGCAAGCGATTATGACCAACTCCTTCGGAAAGTATGCAGTTGAAAATTTTAATTAAATTGCAAAAGGCTAACGTATTTCTTGGACTCCCAGACTCTCGCTAGAAAAAACAAACACTGGGCTGGGATTCGACAAAGTGTCAACCGAATCGCACGGGGCAATTCATCATGGAATCGATAACAACAAAATAGAAAACTTTCGGGATAAAGTTTTGGAAAGGCCTACGCCGAATGCTCGGTATTCAGTCAGGCATATAAATGATGCGGGCCAAAATGTCGACATTGATGCCATTAATCAAAATTAAAAGCGTGTTGCTTAGTACACTCAAATAAAAATTAAAACCGATTATTTAAAAATGGACACAACTGGAATTTTAGAAAATTGTACATTATATTTAAAGATTACGTTTACTATGGTATTAATTATGACTTTGGAATAAGTATTCTTAACGCTAAAATCAAGAAAACATAAATTTTTCCTAATCTGCAAGAATATTTTAAATTCGGCTTTCAAACTGTATTTTCCTTTCTAGATTTAAGAATTTGTTTTTATCTGTACGACACTTGGGCAGAGCAATCCTTCCGAGAAAAGGTCACCGAGAAAGGTACTTTAACCAGCTGTCAGCTGTCAAGGCCAAGCCGGATGGATATATTTTTAAAATAATCACTTCATATATAAGCCAATATAAACTGGACCATGAACTGTATACTGCTTGGATAGAGCATCAAATATTTATAGATTGTCAATTAGAGAATTAGACAACCATTTCGGTTGAAAGTCTGTTATCGTCCGAGTGTTGATTGGGTTTTCAATATTTCCCTGGCTGACCCACTTAACTCTTCATTTAAATATCCATTAAAAGGCTTAGCAAAGTTGCGCCAACAACTTTGGGCCCATAACTCGTAGCCACATCTCAGTTCCTGTGCCAAAAATGACTTGGCAAACTTTGCATTAAACGCCGTCAGACATCGTATGTACTATATGCATTAAACTGGATAAACTAACCAACTGGTTGGACAAACTCAAAATCCCAGCAACCATTTTCGACCAATGCCAACAAAAAATACGAACAATTTTCCATGACATTTTAATATAATTAGTTTTTGCTTCTAGCCTAATGTAAAGTTGTGGCCAAAAAATTGTCAACACGTGCAAAGAGGGCCTGGGAAAGAGTGGTGGTGACAGGAGGCAAAAGAGAGATATTCGCCTCAAGGACTGGAGCATACAGGACATGGAAAAGTTAACTTCACTGCACAGACTGCACAGAAAGAAAAGAATATGAAATAATTATAAATTTGAAGATTTAACACACTATAATGTGATAACATTTTCAGACAAAAAACGAAGTTATAATTTTGAGCTCAGATTATTTTAGCCATATACAGAAGTTGTCATCTTACAAAAAATTCACATTTCTCTTCATTTTAAAATATAAAAATTATTTTGTATTTTTCCTGTGTTAACTTTGGTTCTGCTGAGTGGGGAAACTATTCAAGCCTCCTGGACCACAGCATATTTAATGGCTGAATTTCTCAATGCCCTCACGCCTGCTCTATTAAATGGGGATTTGTTGTTTTTTGGCCTGGCCCAAAAGCGCTCCAATCTATCTGTCTGTGTTTTTTAAAAGGAAAGCAAGCCGAAGACGTTCGTCCGGCCACATGGCAACAACACTCATTATTTCTATGCGGGATTACCTAGTAAGCTGGCCTAGCTTAAAATGCCGCAAACTTTATGAGACGCAACACACGTGTGGTGGTGGTGTCGTCTCCCACTTTTGCTCTTTGCCCAATCCTGCGAGTAGGCCCCAGCAATTTATGATTGCTAGCGACCAGGACAAACCAGGACAAAAAACAACAAAGGCAGGAACAAGAAGGACAATGATGATGACAAGAAAAAGGAACGTTCTGCAGACAACCTGGCAATTTCATAAACTGTCCCGGGCACTTGCCAAATTGCCAGGAGAAAATCCAAAATCACCAAAGCCTAAATAGATCCCCAAATTGAAGGAGATTTTCGGAAGGTTCATATGGGTGGGTATATAAGCTATTTCGTTTAACTTGGAACCAAATGAAATATTTCAAAAATAATGTCCACAATAAGAAGTTGAAAATCAATTAACAATAAAATTAAAAAAATTATATTTAAAAATGAGACATAATGTTTTAATCAAAATGGTTCAGTGAATCCTTTTTTGGTAATGGAAATTGAAAATTTATTTATTTCATTAAAATGATATTCGTCATACTTCGATAAAACATTCAAATCAAAGAAATCAAAAATAATACAAAGTTTCCAAAAACACAAAGAGCATCCAAAAGCTACCTACCAATAAAACCGAATGCTTTGCTTTCATTTTACGCACGTAGACGCCCCAGTAAGCATGCTTTGATATTTTATTGAGCTTGTCATAATATTTATGAAATGTATTAGATCCATATAGTAGCATAGTGTATCTCTACCGCCGGAGCAATCACAAAACCGAACTAAAGCCCAAGTGTCAACCAAATATTTCGGTATTTGTGTGGAGGTGAGAGAGCGACAGGGACAATGCAAAAAGTTTGTCGAGAAGAGAAGAGAAGGAGTGCAGGACAAAGTTTTATTATTATTAGCATGGCTTTTGGCTTTCATTAGTTTCAACTTTTGACAGAAATTATATTGAGTATATACACTCGGTAGCAGACGTAACGTACATATTGATGTTGATCATGATGGACGAAAAAGTTTCCTGCCAGCCATCCAGCCAGCCACAAAGTTTCTTTTTTCATTTTTGCTGTTTTGTTTAATTTGCGTTATTTATAAGCTGCCAAAAGGCAAAACCAAAAGCCCCGCAGGCTGGCAGGCAGGCAGATGGTCAGGCCAGTCGAAAAACTTGTCTAGCACTTGATGTTGGTTCAACACACGCATTAAGGCTAAGGCTCCACCGCCTTCCGTAAGTAGGCAACGGCGGAGCAACAATGGCTGCCAGCCAAATGTGCACAACAGCAACACTTAAGTCGACTCCCAACAACGACAACAATGCAAAGTAAGCCCAAGGTGGCTTTTAAGACAGAGCCATAGTCCTACACGTGGCCAACGAGTAGCGCAAATCTGAAGTTTGAGATTTGCTGGCATTTTAAATGCCTGCGAAATCCGCATTGTCATACCTTGATAAATAGCTGAAATTACTTTCGCAAACAGCAAACGGCAAACACTCCTGCCAGTTGCCTTTTGGCGAAAGTTCCTGGAAACGCACGCTAAGCCGGTGTCAAGTTGAAGAACTAAAATGAATTCCATGTATTTCAATAAGATGCTCTCACGTTCTGCCGGCAGATCTAAATACGAGACGGGAATCCCAAATTCTGAGGAAGCACGTCATTATGTTTCAGTCGTACTCCCATTTCTTTTAGCATTTTGTCATTGTTAAATTTTTGTTGAAAAAGTGAACATCTTGTTGTTTATCTTTTCAGTTCACAGTGCAGTAAAAATATTTAATTTAAATACTATGATAGTATTTTTAATAAAAACAAGAACAAACGCTATTTTCCGGTTTCTGACTATAAGATTTTGTGCATCATTTATATGCTGTGTTTAAAAAGCTAACTTAGCCCTTTTCAATAATGTGAACGCACTAAAAATCGCGTCAAACGCATTTGTATACACATTTCTTGAAAATGGTCAGATTTTAATTTAAATTTTAAATTTTTAGATATTTGGGTAGATATTTTCAAGGAAAAATCAATCATTCTGTCATCAGTGGCACTTGAACTTCTCTAACACTAAAATTATGTAAGGACACCAAATTATGAGTTTTTTCCGGTTTGTGGGCGTAAAAGGGGCAAGTGGTCCAGGTTTTCTAAACAAACTTGCATCTGCGCTTATGACTTATAGGAGTACATGTACGCAAAATTTGGTGGCTCTAGCTCTTATAGCCCGAGATCTCGACGTTTGTACGGACGGACGGAAGGACGGACGGACGGACGTATCATTAGACATTTGATCGTTTACAGTATTTGCTTACTCTTCGAGTATCGCAAATAACAAAGGTAATTCCTTACATACAATCAACGTTAATTACTTTGAGCCATACAAATGAAAGAATTTTCAAGTGGCAGCAAGTGACATGATTAAATTCATAAACAAAACAAAAGTTTTCCTTTTCTTTGATTAAGATATATGGCTGTTGAAAAATACTACGTAATCTTGATTTTTAATCAAAGTTAAAATGCAAATTTCTATTTTTCCAACAGGAAAAATCGTTTCCTTCAGGTAACATAACTTTGGGACCCAACTAGTAATTTAACATTCAGCTCAATCTTCTGGAAGTCCTCGCCCATTTTCCATTCCCATTTATAAACCTAATACCATGCTGGTTCCCAATCCAGCGCTGTGCCAACTTCTTTATCTCCATCTCACCTTAACCTTTGAGCTGAGAATTAATATGTAACCTCATACCCAGCCCAGAACTTGGCAAAACTACCAGACGGAGGCAATCCCGTCAGGTCTGGGCTTCCTTTACAAAATCCAACAAAGCATAAATGTTTTGTCGCTAAGCCTACAGTCATATAGCCGTAAAGTATGCATTGCCCTTTGTAAATACCCCAGACCCGCCCAGGATGGAAGGACCCAGAACCCAGGACCCAGGACCCACTCCACCCGATTTCTGGGCTAGTCTTTGTTTTATTGTTTCTCAAATCGCTGCCTGTCGCTGCCTGACTTTTTTCTGCCCGCCGCCCGTCTAGAGTCTTTTGCTTTTGTTTATTATTATGCAGCAAATGTCGCGACGCGTCGAGATTATGTAAGGAGATAGGAGAGAGAGACAGGGAACACTGTATAGGCATTTGTGTTTCAGAACTTTGTCACGTGGCCCTAAACGCATTATTTAAAAAAATAAACATACTCCAAGGACAATGAAGAGAAGCTTGTATACTCTTTTTGTGTAGGTTCTTCTTGGATTGCTTTTGAACTAGGTATAAAGAAAAACTATACTCAAAGGTATATGCTCTTAGTATAGTAACAACTTTTAGAATGTAAATGAAAACCAAAGACTAATAGAGATACAACTTAAAGCCTTCTGTTTATTTTTTCTAGATTTTCGAAAGAGCATCTCCAGAAAACCTGGCCATGAAAACATTTAGGTACCAAAAACACTTGATAAATGTTCTTTGGTCTAAGGGTTTATGTAAATTCATGGAAGCGAAACCAGCACCGCAGGTCGTCCAGGAGCCAGAAACCAGAAGTTAGCAAGTAGAATTAAGTTCACGGAGTGCTTACTGAAAGTTTCATCAATTTTCATGCTTTGCCCAACTGTTGCAACGACAGGCAATTACTAGAGGGGCGGGAGTAGTACATAAAAACACGAAAATAACACACACAAAAAAAAAAACAAAAACAAAAAAAGATATATACATTAATGTCCCAAAAAAGATCGAGTCGGAGACGATTAAGACGATAATAACAAGCGACAAGTTTATTGCCCGCACACACATCAGTTCAGTCGACAGCAGTGCGGCGGTGGGGGAAACAGATGGGGATGGAATGGATATTGGGCAGCCGCAAAAACTCTTCCAGGATGAGAAGGAAGGAGTGGGAGGAGAAGCCTAAGCTTTTGTGGCCCGAAGCCTAATGCGCCAACAGCTATAACAACAAAAACAACAGCAGCAGCAGCACACGGCCATCGCCCGCACTTTGCCACAAAAACACCACATATACACCCAACATTTGCTCGCCTTAAAAGCCAGTCCACTAATGCTAACAGCTGGCGACATAAATATCAAAAGAAGCGGGGGTTGTGGGAGCCCCAGTCAATGGGAGCTACGGCTTTTGTCTTTGTCCAGCACCGAGCGCACTAAACCACTAAGTAAGATAAGTGAGGTCAAGCAAAAGGGGTCATGTGCGCGCATTGTCACAGAGTTGCCCACGCCCCCATCCACGCCCCCGGCCACCCCCCTTATCTTAACCACTGGGGGAAACTCCAAAGTAAACCTGGACAATGAAGGTATGACGGGGACAAGAGCAAGTGAAAGCGCGGCCAGGTAACAACGGCAAGAGATTATGATAAAAGAAAGTACAGGGACACTCAGGTAACAAGAAAAGAGAGCTTAAATCAGTAAATCAATAAGTCAATGGATGAAAGTCTTGAGGAAATTGTAGTGGCTTTATTAACAAATACCTATTGTCAACAAATTACCAATCTTATAAACTGAAAACTTACTTATTATGTTGATTTGATCTAAATTCGTTTGAATACGAAGCAGAAAATCAATAAGCAACGTCTTAGCTTAAATCATCTTTCATATTTCCATCTTTAGGGAAATAATATAAGAAACGAAGTAATATTAATATTAAAACACAACTCCTAGTAATGTGCACACTCACAAACCATGTACAGTCACAATCAAAAGTCATCAATTTGCATCGCTAAAAATCCTGCAAATGCCTTTCGTGGACAGATAAATGAATCTCTTATTTTTCCTAAGCCGTATGATGACTATCTATACGCACTGAGGATGATAGTGCTGCTTTGGCTGGTAATTACTTTCACTTTTTTGATATGCTGAATCATGTTAAAATAATTTCCTTATTGGCCAGAAAAATGCACAACTTAACTTTATGACAAAACGCCTGCCGGATCCAAAGTCCCCTCCGAACGAGCAAAAAGTTATCCATACCTCATCCCTCGTGATGACTTTCATGCTTCCATTATTCATTATCTATGCCTAGAGCAAATCTGGGGATCAAGGTTTTGGTTTGCGTTTTGCGTTTGGGTTTGGCGTTGTCTGGGTTTTAATTAATGAAGCTACAATATGACAACAAAGCTTAACTAATTAATTTGTTGCCAGAGATTTTGTATTGAAAAACAGAACAGCCAGGTTTGTATGCATCAATCCTCTCATGGTTGAATAAAATCAGGTACATCAGTTTCCGTAAACCGTATCAAAATCTATCAAAAAGCTACACAAATCCAATTACAAATTTCAAAATACACATGGGAATTAATTTACTACTAAAATTTGGCTGCTTCGTTTAGCTCATATTTCGAACAAAATTTAAGGAAAAGAAACATTTTAGGCAAAAAAAATTGAATATTTGTGTAAGCTCTAATAAACATTTTAAACATTCAAGTAATATTTAAAGCAAATATTAGAACATGGTTTGGGCCAACAAAAAGTGAAGAAAATTTCTACAAAATTGTGCAATAACATACAAACTCTTGTAACTTGAAAGTCAGTTTTTAAAATATTACCCAAATTACTTAAAAATGGCAAACATAGAAAAGTACGAGATGCTTTGTGAGACAAACTACCCCATAAATCCATTAAATTTGGCTTTTTCTTCTGCACTTCGCAGGGAAAGTCGAGATGCGTTTGCTAATGTTGTGAAAGAATCGAGAGCAAACAGAGTGAAAATACCGAAAATATGCAAATCAACTTACTCGAAAGCCAAGTAACAAAAAACATACAAATATGTGGGTGTGTGTGTGTGGGTAGTGTGGCATACATTCCGATATGGATTGATGTAAAATTGATGCGACGCAGAGAGGGTTATTGTCTGGCCCGCATAAACAACAAGAAGTAAAAACAAAACAACAAGAAAAAAACAAAAACCAAGAAATTTCAATAATGCCAAGGCATTTGTTCGCCACTTGAAAAATGGTAGGAAGGAAATATGTATGAAGGAGCAGGGAAAGTCGGTAGGTAGAGCACTTCAGGCAATTTATGGCATATGTTACCCAACACACAAAACTCAGAAACACACAAACACACAGACTCGTATGTAAATGCTAAAATAATACATATGCGTATGGCATAAAAATTGATATGCCAACATTTCTTTCATGTGTGAGTAATTCACAAGCAAAATGCAGAAAGTTTTTAAATAAAATATAACATATATGTATAGCAGGGAGTGCACAAAAGAACAAAAGAGAGTCGGTAAAATTGTTGACTTGATGTTTACCCTATTAGTGATTGATCTTGAGGCCAAAGAAAATATATATAATGGAACCTCTGGAATATTTCTTTCAATTGTAATTTATGAAATGCCTTTCTCTCTTTCTGCCATCATTTATGGGTTATGGATTTTAAATTAATAGCCCCTGCACAGAGGGAGTATTCAAAAGGCAGCCCAGCCCCCAACTATAATGTCGCACAATAAATTGAACTTTTCATAAATTTTCAGCACAAATTGGCTCACTCCAATCCACTCAACTCTGTTCCCTGTTCCCTGCTGCCAGCCATCCTGACATTGTCAACGTCTTGCAAACGCCTACCCTCTGCACTCCGCTGCCAAGTGAATTTATGGTTGGCAGCTTTTAGGCTTTGTTTTGCTGCTTATTATTGTTATTGGCACCAACAGTGACATATTAGGAGCACTCCGCCTCCATCTCCATCTCCACCTCCTTCCTTCTGTCCAAACTCATTTGTTGGCCCTGGCTAGATGGCTCGATGGCTGATCGCTTTTGGGCCCGAAGTCCTCAAAGGTCTCCGTTCCACTGCGGTCCGTTGCGTTGCGTATGCCGGATTATTAATATTAGAGGAACACACAAAAAAAGGAAATATATTTTCTACTGACCGGCTGCTGCTCCAGCTACTGCTCCTGCTACTGCTACTGCTGTTTTCGATTATTGTCCTTCGCATCGTCCTGTTTCTTATCCCGTAAATTGTTATTGACAACGGAAGCAGCAGCGCGGCACAAATTGGGCGTTGAATTTGCGGCTTGGTTGGTGTTTTTTGTTTTCCCTCTACTTTCCTTTATTTCGTTTAGCTTTTGTATGCGGCCGACCATTTGTTGTGGTTATTATTATGGTTGATTTAGTGGCCACAAATTGAATGAATTGTCTTATTTAACCGAAATAAGCAATATTGCACAAGTTTTTTCCTTTTTTTTTTAAATTCAATAATACCCCAACAAAGTGCGTGCTCAAATCAGATTAAAACGAAGACTTCGACGAGGCGGGGCAATGAGTACGGGGATCCAGCGGAAATGACAGACGCAGCATTCAATTGAATTAATTAAAGCCAAACCGATGAAAAGGAGGAGGAAATTAAGTTTAAGCTGTTGCCGAAGCGGCGACTGCTCCATGCTGAATGCTCTGAAGGCGCAGCAGGCAAAAATGTTGACATCGCGACATGGCGCAGAAGATATTTAAATAAAGTTGTAATTAAATGCATAGCGAAATGCCGCACTCCAAACCACCACACCCACACACACACACACTCCCACATTTCCACACATGTAATAAAGTTGAGCAACAGTTGGGATAGAATGGAAATCACTCATACGATGACATCTGAAGCTAAAGGATGATGAGTGTTCAAGTGGTTGGATGTAAATGTCTGCGAGTGGGGACTACGCACAACTTTCACAATTAGAAAATTAAAAGTGCACTGGGCAAAATAGGAACATCATAAGTATTTATTATAAATGAGTGTCTTCAAAAACGCGTATTAAAATATATTTATATGTATTCAAATAAAATAATATTAAATTATAAAAAAAACATTTATATAGGGGTGCAAAACCGTTCCAATCAAATTCCAAACAAATTCCAATTCAAATTCCAACCGAATGTCAACCCCTTCTCTATGTGAAATCCAACCTACTTTGGTTGAAACGGTTTCTGTGGCACCCCGTATATGATTTTTTTATCTTTCATCTTTTTTTAATCATTACAACTTCACTATATTAAAGTTTTGGAAATATTGATGAAAATTCCATTTAGAAAATATGGTTTACATTATGAGTTGTCAAAACAAATCACAAATATCAAAAATCGCAACCAAAACAAATAAAGTTTGAGTGTAAGAGTTTATTTTAAAAATTCCAAAGAAATCAGAATCAGGTTATTACCGTCATAATTAATTATTTCATTCCAGGAATAACACGGAACAGGCATGAAAGCCTCTTAATGCTTTGTTCAAGTGTACGAACTTCCCGATGCGTAACACACACAATGGCTGACAATTTGTTGCCGTCTGCAGAGTTGGCAAGCTGCTGGCAATTTTAACCGCCGACAGTGCCATCTCTTCATTTCCACAGTCACCATCACCATCACCGAAACCGAGACCAAAAACCAAACTGCGAAGCCTCCAATGGGAGCCAAGTTGAGTGCTAAATGGCGGGGAGTTCGCTTCTCTCTCTGCACGCAGGCATATTAAAATATTTAATTACCATGTAAACTTACGACTTTTGTTTTTGTTATTGTTTTAATTGTGCCAACAACTGTCATAATAATGAATATGATGATGTTTGCCACGCGGCGGCAAGTACCCGATATTTTGCACCCCCCTTCGCCACAAAGTGCACAACGCATGGCGAACATGATGCGGAATTGCGTAACCGGGTGCGAGCTTCAACGGGGAGCAGCAGGATGAAAAAGGACGAGAGAGCATGGCAAAGCTTTATTACATTTCGTGTGTGATTCATGGCACATATGTCCCAGTGTCTGGCGGTTTGGGGGAGTGTGCTCACACTTTGGCGGTTTTCTAAGAATTGTCTGCCGCTTTTCAACACATTGAGTTGTTTGTTCTCCACCCGCTCCCCCACCCCCAAAAAAAAACCAGCTCGTCCTTCCAAGTCTTCCATGTTATTTGAATTTTAATTGCAAACTTTTGTTGCATACTTTTGGCGTGGATTTATTTTATGGTCGATGCTGTGCTTCCTTCGCTCCTTTTCCATTTACGCTGGCTTCTCCTTCGCCTCGCGCGCCTGTTTAATTAAAAATGCTTTGCGGTCTCCCCTTGGCGCTATCTCTGTTTTTCCTTTTGGCAGTGAATTTTCATTGTTCCTGCCAGGTGTTTCAGGGAAAAATTAAGTGAATCTGTCACGCGAATTGCGCAATTGATACTCATTTGAATCAACAAGGAATATAATTTGGTTCTAAATCAATTTATAAACTTTTTAGCAGTGCTCAGAGAAAATCTTTGAAAAATCATTAAACTTAATATAATACAAAAATTTACAAGAAAAATATTTGTAACAAATTTTTTAAAGTTAATAAAAACTGAGATAAGAAATCACTAAATTTAATAAAAAAAATATATAAATCATACACAATTAAAAAATATGTATTAAAGAGGAAATGTTTAATAAAACAACAGATGAGGCCAACAAATTAATAGTTTTCGTAGGTTTTCAAACTTTTCTTAAAATATGTTTAGTTAAACAAAAAATAAAATAGATGGTGTATAAAGTGGGTTCGTGTAAAAAATTTAAATTTTAAAACAATTTATTACAGTTCAGATGTCCCGTTTCGTTTTTATAATTTTATTTTTATTTTTTCTGCAGCCGACTATAATCTTTTCTAAATTGTAATTTTTTGCGACCTTCTCTTTTGGTTGGAATACCTACAAATACCCCTCAATTACAGCCATTAGAGCTGAATGGTGCCCATTTTGTTTGCTCATTGGAACTAATTAGTTTGCCTTCGCCTGCTTATTGACTGACCCTCATGCCATCCGCTTTTTCAGGGCCAGTCTGTGGATGAGATTTTTCAATTGACATTTTCAATGGCGGGACGCTTTCTCGCTTTCAGTAGGTATTATTTTTTTGTTTGTAGGTTTTTGCTATTTAGTATGCGGCACACAATGCACATAAAACATTAATAAAGCTTGTTGTCCTTTTTGGATGGCTGCGTATCCGTGCGTCCCCAACTTGGAGAGTGAGCGAGCCCTTGTCATTACCAGGATACCAGGATACCCAGGACTTCCCTTCGGCCCATCGTAAGCATATGCTTAGCATAAATTCGGGGAAGTCTGTTTTGGTATGCAAGTGATGCTGGGGCTGATGATACTTGAAGGAACTGCCGCAGACAACTTTGATTTGGGGCCACGCTTTAAAGCCTCGCGTGGCTTAATTAAAAAAACGAAAGCCAAACACACAAGCGTTTAAAGTTTGCCGTTTCCCTTATTTTCTATTTTTCTTGTGCAAATTATTAACGGGCAGTTCACTTGGCCATGGTTCATACAACATAATTCAGTCATATAAAATTGCTCTAGCGTAAAATTAGAAATGCTGCTCAACAAGGACGCGACAGACGCTGCGTAATTAAAATGGGAAAAAATCATAGCACACTTTTCGGGGCACCACCATTGATATGCTGATGAGGGAGTCGTCCGTCGGCCTGGCAAGTGGAACTCGCTGGGGCTTGACATTGAAGTGACTGCTCCAATAGTGGGTGCGCATGTGGGGCAGGAAGCTGCAAGATTGTGTTTCTGGGTGCGCGCGTGTGTCTCCGCTTGTTTACATAAAAAATTTAAAGCGAAAACCCAGTGATTTTTATGCTTATCAACAGCTAAATTGAAAATAACGCCTGGCTACAGATTCCCCTCGCAGCGAAAGGAAACACAATATTTGTTCGGATTAAATACAAGACACAGTGGGATAATCGCATGGCCAAGTGTTTGAATTTTAAAAGGTTTTTTTTTGTATTTTTACCATTTGATTTTTGGGCACTTTAAACTCAGGAAATAAAATACAATAAATTAATAATAAGGAGTAAGATTTAAAGATTACGGTTTTAGTTTTTGGTTTTTATTTGTTTTTTTTATAGGGTGTTATACATAGGGAGAGTGGGGAAGGACCAGGGAGAGACCAGTCAAATATTACCTCACATGTTTGGCACCATTAAGGGCCTAGCGTACCACCAAAGCACGCACAATCGCGTCAAAGATGGTGTGTTTTATCGCAATCGAGTTTATTCCCCGTTTGCAGCTAATGACCTACGTTTTAGAAAAATATCGTTCGTCAGTGGCATGAACTTCCTAAAATTGTATTTTATCGTAAGTAGACCAAATTATGATATTTCAGATTCGACGCAGTTCAAATATCCATGTTTTCCCAAATCACCCAATTGGCAGACTGGGGATACAGAACCAGTACTGGGGATACAGAACCAGTACTGGAAAGCAAACCAAAAACAGACGACTCGAGGAAAAAAAGGGAGGAGTATCATGCCACGACCACGCAGAAAATGATCCCAAAACACAATCAAAGACTAAAAAACCTCAAAAAGAAAGAAAAAAAATTAAAAATAAATTTTTTATGTTTTATTCCATTAAATAAGCAATGTTTATATTTGAACAAAAAACAAAACAAAGAAAAAATACACTTTTTTATACAATGTAGTTTGTGTTAATCGAAGGGCAACATCCCCAGGGGTGGGGATACTTGAACCATTCGAGACAAAATTTTAAAATGCTCATAAAGTTCAAAAACGTGACATATAATTTCACAAAATACTTAAATCAAAGGAATGAATGCTCTTTAAATTCCTATAAACACAGACCCAACGTCGAATGTTTAGACATAAAATGTTCAACAAAAAGTGGTCACCACCCCACTCTACTGAATAAGATTGAAATAATACCAAACCATGATGTTTCATAAAGTTTCTGTATCGGACATTTAAATAGGTCTTTTTGACATTGTTTCATCTTAAGGGGGGAGTACACTTTGAACGTCCAAAAGTAAGGCATTTTCGTTAATTTTTTAACAAAAAACACCAGGGGCAAATATGTTATAACCCATTTATTACCATCCTTGAACACAATTTTTTTTTTTTTGAACTCGATTGTCGTCTCCAGCCGGTGCCCAGGTCGCGGGGGCGTCCCGCGCGGAAGTCGGTATACGGCGGGGAAAAACTCCTCCCATGTGATAATGGAACAAATGAATTAAATCCGATTAGTAAAATTGTGAAATACGCGGCCGATTTTTAAAAAATTTTTTTAAAGTTGTGGCCTTGAAAAAAAGTCTATTTTCACCCTAAAATGCTTACAAAATCGTGATTAAAATCCATTTTACAAAATCAAAATGTGGCCGCTATTTAAGCAGAATAATCAACAAAAAAAAGCATATCCAAATTTGAACGGTTGAGTTTTCCCGCCAGTTTGAAAAACCCGTTTCGAGAACACGCGTTTAAAGATGTGACAGACATGTATGGACATGTTTAGGAAACCTCGAAACGGTAAGGAATATTCGCGGACTGGAGTCTTTCTAAATAAATATCATCTCAAAAACATTTTAACAAAAAAAAAATTTTTTAAAATCAAAGTGTACTCCCCCCTTAAAGCAAAATCGTATAATTCACAATAATTCTAATTTCAGGACACTGTGCACCTTCATTTGGCAGCGTCAAATCAACACACACATGTGTGAATCAGAGCGTGCGTGTGAACGTTGATTTTCAATCGAAGAAGCCGCTTTTCCGGTATTCTTTTACCCCTGAAAAACAACCCGAAAAGAGCAAAAAACTTATTTGCCAAGTTTTGCGGTTTTTGAGGTTGACATGTTGCCGTTTATGTGACCCAAAGAAGTGAACAGCAGCGGCGGCAGCTGCTCGACAGCCATCGCTGATTATGATGAGACCGAGACAGTCCGTACAGAAAATCCCTTTTCGTAACAAATTTGTGCCAAGCTGTCGAAACTTTTATTTAAAATGGGTATACGGACAGACACGCCTCCCTTCCGCAGGAAGGTTGGATTTGGATTTGAAGGAAAGGGAGGGAAAGGAGCAGGAGCAGAAGCAGAAGCAGGAGCTATCGAGTGGATGTGAAAGAAAAATAATCGTATCCTTTGGCTAGATTTGCATTTCCTGTCAGGTAATTACCCGGTGATAGAGGCAGGCTCTCGCCATTCAACAAAACGAGCCGCTGACTGGGCCCGTCATCAATTCTAGCACCGTTCTAATTAAAGATAGGCATCAAACATGCAAACTCAACTACGGACAACGAACTCCAATCCAAAGTGTGGTGGAGCACTCGTATGAAACTTAAAAATACATATGTACATACCATATGAACACTTCCCCCTTGTGGAATTGTCGAGTGTGTGTGCTTTGTAATTGATTTGCTGGCACTTTGTTGTTTGCCAAAGGTCGGTCACAGGAGCAGCGGGTTGGAATTTAATAAATATGAAAACATCAAATTATTTCAAATGCCTGAACTATCTTGTCTGGCGGTCTGGCGGTCTATCTGTCCATCTGTCCGACTGACAAACGCCCGCCGAGCACGGAAAATATGCTTTCGACCGGCCTGACTTTTGCATAATTCTGCAATTTCTCCACAACAAATCGCAGTTGATTGTTTTTGTTCTAGTTGTTTTATTTTTTCTCCACCCAGCTAGTGGTAGTGGTGGTAGTACATACATAACTGCAGCCGGCAAAACTGCCTTAAAATATGCAACGAAACTTTGCTCAAAGCATAAAATAAACTCGCAGCAATTCCACTTTTCCACAGCAGAATGGAGAAGGCAAGGCCCAAAAGGGTGAATGGAATGGGATTGGGAGACCGAATGGGAATCGGGATGAAAAGGGGGGGGAGAGGGGGGTTCAAATAGGAAATCACTGTTTGCGAAAAACAAGCGCAGAAAATAAAGCTCACCAACACACTCGCATTAAACTGAAACGGAAATGCAAGGCATTCTTATGCATATCCTCTAAACAACTGTACACACACACACAGGCGCCGAGAGAAAGAGACACACACACAGGGGGGGAAAGAGAAAGGAGAAAGGAGCAACCAGGAACTCTGGAGCTAACTCGTTTGGGGAATTGCTGCTGCTTCCACTACTACTGCTGCTGCTGCCGCCACTGCAAAAGGAATTTTTCATACGCAAATTAAATCTACTTCAAGTCTTCAGCTATGTGCGCTTGCACCGCGTCCCCCCCTCCACCCCACGACCACGCCCCATCGTAGCTGCCGTCGGCGAGATTTGCAAATATTCATTACATAATAAACTAAATAAAATGTGAGAATCCGGCTCAACTCTGAGATTCTGTGAAGTCAAGAACGGCAGGCTTAGCAGCGCACGAATAAAAGTAAGTTAACAATCAAAGCGGCTTCACCGGATGCAAGAACTATGGGAAATATTTGTACGCGGAAAATTATATAAACTGCTTTATATTTATTATTGCAGAGTACCTGGAGATGTGTACCTCTTACGTATCTTACTTAAACACGTGGTTCTTATTAAGTTATTATTTAAATGCTTATTAAATGAATGCTTTTTAAACACTTCGAAGTGTATTATGATGTTATCAAGCACCTTTTAAGTTTAAAAAAATAAAATCTATCTATGGATGTTTTAAATTTAAAATTAATTTTTAAGAAATATATTTATCAATTCACAATTTATTTTAAATGTAATCCGTTTTTCGATACAACATTTTTATAACACATCATAACATTTTTATCAGTTGAGAAAATAACTCAAAAATAATAGTTTTTTATGAATAAATTGTAAATAAAATGTAAAAGAAATTTAAACAGTGGGTAACGTTTCTTTCGTGTAAACGCCTTACCAAGCAATCAAAGTTATTAAACCAACACCCGGGGCAACAAATCAAATTGTACATCAAATCCTTAATAGCAATTTGAGGCGAACCAGACGGAATGTTTGGCTGTATATACGTTTATGACTGGTAGAATATGTGGCAAATCAATGACACGTAAAAACTCTAATTAAACGCACATTTCTGGCGCGCTATGTTCAAATTTCGGGGTCTCAGGCCGTTGGCAGGAGAAGGCCATGTGGATTGGGCAAGGACCATAAACTGGGCTACCCCTCATAAACACCAGACCGTTTCCTTCCTTCCGGCTTTCGGGGGTTCTGGTGGCTTAACAACATGTGCGCCTTTTAGGCCAGATATAATTGAAGGGTAGTGAACTTACCATATGATCTATGACTGTATTTAGATTAGACCACGGAAGGGAAAGGGATTAGAACGAATTGAGGTGGAAATTTATAGTTGGAAATGTAATTTTGAGGTACAAATTAGGGGGTACCTAAAATACTCACACTACGTTTGCTTAAAAATAAGTTTATATCAATAAAATTTCTCATTTTCTTTATGTACTAATCTCACTCAGCAGGCAAAAACACAAAGCTTTTTAAATTAATGCCTGTCATTCATTTCATTTACTCTATTTGCATAATTTTGGCTACAATTCGTTTACCACAACAACTCTGTTAGTACCACATGTCGACCAACTAAGCTTCAACTAGGCCGCAGTTAGCTTCTCGCCTTTTAACCCCTAACCTCCTGTCACAACAACAAAACATAATTATATTGTATTTATACGGTTTATATATGGCGTATAATTTCTCTTGCTTTTCTCCGCATTTTTACAGCGCTTTAACATGTAAATTCGATTTGAGTGGACACGGGTTGCCCCCCAAAAAAAAAACAAACTCTCTCTCACACACAGGCACACACACACACACCTTAATTAAATTTCTAATTATTGTAATTAACCACATTAATATGACCTCATGCGCACCCTAATTTGCTGAAATTCCAGGCGAAAACAAAAAGTCCGAGACCGAGACCGAGAATCCAAGTCTTGCGGGATATAAAATTGTGTAGAAAATTGTCGGTAAACATTTTTACAGTTTATTTGCAGAGCGTGGAAACGCGACGCGAACCTTATGCCGCCGCTGCCCCACCCAATTGGTTGTATATTTGTGGGCTGTGCTGTGGTGTGAATGTGGATGTGGATGTGGTTTTGGACCCTGGCTGCCCTTTTATTATACGATATGTATATGCAGAGAGCGAGAGCGGCAACAATGCTGTTCAGCGTTTCGGTTTGGCCTTAATGAGGTCATGTGTGGCGACCACGACAACGACCAAGGACTGAGGACTGAGGCCTGAGGACGACTAGGACGACGACGACGACGACGGCGGCACTGGTGATTATGATGGCATGAAATTAACATTTAATTTGAGTTGAAGCCACCTAGCGGGAAATGGCTTTTTGGCTAATTTATGCCGACGCCGCCGCTGCCGCCGCCGCCGCCGAAACCGTCTGAATGTGGCATCATTAGAGGGCCCAAAGTTTGCGGTCTGCGGCCCACGGCCCACGGCCGATTCCATTGGACAATGGCATCTAATTTATGTTTGTCTTAGCAGATGCTGCCCACCACACCACACCACATCGCACCACACCAACATCCTGCCACCTTCAACACTTTCGGAGGCAACAAGTACCAGAAGAACCAGTTAAAAACTTTTTTTTTTTTCCCCCATTTCTATTCGGCTGGCCACAAAAGTTTTTTCCTGTCTGCGTTTAAGCGCAACCAAGAGAAAAGTTTTACGGTTCAAAAACAAATTTTTGTGCGGTGGCAAGCCAAAAGTTTCCTTGGGCTTATCAATGCTTTCACATTGATCAGCGGAATTTTATTGAAAACAAGCAGATGGCAGGGAAAAACGGGTACATTACCTGTCCTTTCTCCACTTGAAGTATTCATCTCTTAATATTCCCTGCATTATTTATTAATGAGGCTTAAGCAGCGTCTAACATTTCAAAGCTTAGTCCTCGCCGGCGGATAGAAGGAAACCGGAACCACAACAGGAATACAAAAAAAAAAGAAGCGGGGAAAAGGCAAAAATGTGAGCACATTAAATATTAATTTCCATTTCGTAACTGATAAGAGCTAAAGTTGGTTCCGTGAAAGCCAAAAGGTCAGCGTCGAATAGAGCTTTCAATTAGCCGCGGCAAAGAAGGATTATAAATAGCGCAAAAAGGGTTGAGTTCTAGGGAAAAGGGGTTGGCAAGCACATAAATCAGGCTTGAATAGTTTGAAATATTATTTAGAAGAGCAGGGTTGTAAAAAGTTTGGATACAGTTTCATTGCTTATGAAGGTTGTATGCCTTTTTTTCGGAGGGAAGGTTTAATATCAAGCTTTAAATTTAATCTCCTTAAAAAACACTGGCCAAAAGTGATTTTGATAAAAACCCTTGGGTATCTTACTGTTTTAATATTATCGATTGTAAACACAACAACACAATAATACTATTTTTAATACGCTCTCATTTTTATTTTACTATTTTTCTTAAAAACTTTAAAAAGTTGAATAATTTTGATCTTAAAGCCCCTAACCTCTTACTTAAACTATCTTTAATGTCCGGTGATAATCTCTCTTCCGAATGAGTAGCATTCCTAATAAAAATTCCCTTAATATGAACTGACAATCACAAGTCGAGAATCAGTTTCAATTGGATTTCTGCCTACACCCTGATTCGGGTTTATTGCTTCTTGTTAGGTCCCTGAATTGAAACCGCCCAACACTTGTCTCCTGACCCAAGCAACACTTCATTTTGGCCCTTTGGAACAACAAACACCCGTAACGGACTGAAGTTAATTCTTGGTTCCCTTCTTATCCTATCAAAGCCGGAGAAAAAACGACATACAAATTCCATGAACAAAATGAAATGTCAACAGTAAATTTACCTTCGAGTTTTCCCCTTTTTTTCTGCCTCTGTTGTCGTTTGGCCTTTGATTATTTTCTTTTCTAATGCGGCGAAAGCTCATTTTTCTTATTTTGAAACGAAAATTTTCTTAATGGGATTTACAGAACAAAATGTCTACACAGATTCTTTGTGTGGGTCGTCTCTGGCTTTTTTGGGGGCCCCTTTTTTTCTCGGGTCATTGACGTAGTGTGTAAAATGGCGCATAAATATGTTGAAAATGGACTTGAGAATTTATTTACATAAAAAGGATTTAACAAATAATGTGGGGGAAAGGGGGCTCGGCCTTGGTGATTTGTTGTTTGGTTATTCGTTCCTTTTGTTATTCTAAGCTGGTGAGTGATCCGATTTGCCTCGGGAAGGTTGCCTGGCGACAGATGATGATGGGAATAATGGTGAGGATGGTGAGTTTATTGGATTTATCTGTTATGCTCGTAAACACAATGGTCAATGATCACAAGTCGAAAATGGGAAATACTTTGATTTCGGAATTTTGCACGTTTCTCTTAGCGAAAAGTGCAGGAGTTCATTTAAAAAAGGGAAGCCAAGTAGAGGGGACTGAGAATGGGGAACTTTTTGCCGCGCTCTAAGCAGCAAATCCCTTCATCCGATTTAAGTAAATGCAAACAAAATAAGTAAATAGCAAGAAGCAACACTTCGTCTCCATTGCCTTGTAGCTTTTGTTGGCTCCTCTAAAAATAAGGGGCTTAGTAGGAGGCGGCGCCTCTTCTCTTTTCATCCGCCCTTCGGCACAGCACACGTAGCTCCCTCTCATCTTGCCGGGCTCTTGGATGAGAGCTTGTTAAAACTTTAAGTCCGTTTTACTTAACGTGGCTACATTTTAGCTGACAGTTGTAACTGCTTCTGTTGCCGTCTCTGTTTTGGCTTTGATTTCTTGTCTCCCTCTGCTTTCCATTTACTATATTTCTGTATATTTTTTTTCAGATACCCTTCCGTTGGGTTAACATATTTTGACATGAAGTCTTTTAAATTAAAACTATTTATATAAAATTTTGGCTATACCAAAAAAAAGCTCAGATCAAGTTTGTTTCAAAGGTTGACCAAGCTTAACTTAAAGTTCTATGGTCCTTTTTTATGCAATCGTTACGGTTTAAAAAGATATAATGATATGTGACTGTCTTACCCTCGAACTTTGTCCTCTAATAAATAGGTATATATTTATAAAATTTATATTTATTTATATATATTAAATTTTTTTTTTTCGTTTTGTTTTTAGCCCCATAGGGGCAAATAAACTTTTTTTTCGGTTTGCTCTTTAAAAAAATGAGTATCGTTAACTTCTTTTCTCGTTATGTATAAAGGTATTTAAATAAAATTTTTATAAACAAATTCTTCCTATCAAGTTTACTAAATCGATTATGGTTACTTGGTTGCATATTTCTCATCTTAAATTAAATTGTTAATTTTTAAAGGCGCCAAGGATTAGGTCCTTTAACTTTATTTAACATCTTTCTATACTTAGCCTTTGCTTTTCCACTTAAGTTATTTAAAGTCGAAATTGGTCCTTTAACTAAACACTTTGCTTTCTTTTTCTTTCTCTATTTAACTCTCAGTAATGCTTCGTCGTGTGTTTTGCCATTGACAACGCCTTTAATTGACTTGCATTGTGGCCTTCTCCCTCTGAATTGGTTTTTGGTCTCGTTCTTTTGCGCTGACAAGCCTTGTAATTAGTCACTTGGTTTGAGCCACTTTTTGCTATTGACACTTGGCCAAAAGCAACGACGCCTTTCAAGTTCGCTCCTCATTGGCTTGTGCTTGCCTTTTTAATTGAAAGACGTCCTTTGCGGAGTCCTGATTAGGTTTATTAATACGCAAGGCTTCTGCTGAACATGAACACAGCGTGGGGTTCATTTACGTTCCAGTTAGCGGAATATAATGAGCGGAAATATGGGGTTAATGATAATTTTTATGGCAAACATGTAATGTTTACGGTAGGAAACAAACAAAACCAAGACTTAACATGTTCAAAGACGAAGTGATTTTATTTAATAAACATTTATGATTGCATGTTCCTCTGTTATAATTTTAACTGTTCCTTTTTAAAACGAAAGTTCACGGAAATACACTTCTTGTATCTATTTATTTGTTTAAAATAATGACAATTAAAATGTACAAAGACCATAAAATCTGGGGGATGTTTTACTGTTATTTATGACAACATTTTTAAATGGTGTTTTCCACTCTTGAGAGTTTAGAGTTTCCCTTAAAAGCCAACTAGCATTCAAGAGTCAAAATCAACTTAAGCTTGCAAACTTGTTTATGACTCATACTCGGGGCACCTTTCTGAACCCCCAAGGACCAACCCGAAAAACCTAAACATAGCTTGCATCTTTAAAATTGTTCCCTGGCGGAAGTCGAAACCAATTCATTCACTCACCCATCTCTCGCAGAATGTGCGCATATTTGCCTACCTCGGCATAATTTGAAATTAGTGCACTCAATGGCTATGGTTTCTCTACTTTTCCTACATTTTCGGCCTGCATATTTACATAGGACGATGGGCTGGCTGGCTGGCTGGGCAGCAGAGAAGGGCAGAGCGGATTCAGTGGGCCAAAATGTTGGGCCTACCTACCACCTACCAGCTGCTTCAGCTAAAAATGCAAAAGTGCTTACGCTGGCCACCAATTTCAGGCGTAGTACGTAACGTAGCATGAGGGCGGTTTCTGTGTGGCCCTGTCGGTGGCTATAGCAGCCTCCAAAAAACCAAAAAAGCGAGCATCAATTTCTGCAACTGCAGCTAGGAAAATTCCAACAAAGCGTGGGTGGAGGTAGAGGAGTTGGACAGGAAAATGCAACGATGAGCGCATTTTGGCCAGGGGTTTAAAGTTTCGCTGCATAAGTTAAGGCGTTGGCGCTGGCGCTGGAATATGAAAAATGTTTCTAATGCTTTGACATTTCGCTCGTTCTCCGCGTTGTCTGTCCGTGTCGCCTGCCCCTGAAATGCCTGAAATGGCAAGGGCGTAAAATTGCCGTAACATGACAGCGAACAACTTGGCCAAAAGGTAACTCAAAACGCGCTGCAAACACGCACCACCACCCCACATCCGCACCCACTGAAAGGCCATTTGCCTAGAGTACTCTCCTTCGCTGGCGCTTGTTAGTGTTGAGTTAGACGAACCCATATATACTTATATACTCGGAGATGGAGATGGAGGGCTTTATCAGTGCGCTCTGGTAGAAAGTTTTCCGTAATGTGTGGCAAAAAACTGAGAAGAAAAACATACGAAAGAAGACACAAAACTTTCTAAACTATTTAAGGTATTTTTTAATACTCAAATCACTATTTTTAAAATATTTAAAATTTATTTATTAGGAATATATCATAAAACGTAAAATCCAATAAGATACATGAAAGACAAGAACAAATTTTATTGAGTTTTGCTTTTGTTCATATAGTTTATGTATGCATTTCTGACACAATTACACTTGTATGAGAGAATATTTTGTAATTTAATTTCCTTACTTGTGTTTACCAAAATGTCTAATTGACATGCACAGTTTTTAAATGAAATTCTTGTCTCAAGTGTATTGCATCTTCGGCTTTTTGGTTTGAGGAAATAAATATTTTTCCTTTTCCCGTACGGCTTTTTTCACTTTTATTTTTCCCTCTTGTCTACATTATTTATGCATTTTACTCTCGGCTGCTGCTGCTGCTACTGCTGTTGGCTTTTAATAGTTCTGCATGTGTGCTGCGTGTGTTTACCACATTGAAAAGTTTTCTTTGCAAAGTGCTTGGTACATACAACCGCGCAAATATGCCAAAAAATATGCTACACAAAAATCGCTCAAGTGCAAAGTTTTAACAATTGAAAAGTTCGCATGGCTGGCGCAGTGTACAAAAATAAAAAAAACTAAAAAAAAATCAGAAAACTTAAAAGCGCTGCTCCACAAGTAGTTAACTCAAAGTGTGCGGAGTATCAAAAAAGAATGACTGAGGTGAGAGTGAACTTGTGCTCAAAGATTTTGCCTCAATTCGAGCAGACTTAAAAATCACATAAAGTTGAACATTTCCGGAGAATGTATCATTAATCAAAACCCCCTGCACAATGCAAAATGAATCTACATAAAAGCACGGGGTAACGAATTTAAGCGTTACTTTTTGCCTTTCAACAAAGGCAAAGTTTATTTTTTAAATTTAGCTCAAACGCTATCAAGTTTAAAGGTTCAGCTTCAGCAAAAAGAGCGCACAAAAAAAAAACGCATAAAGGAAAGCGGAATGAAGGAAAATGCCACTAAAAACAAACTATGCAAGCTTTTTTTATGCGCTCTGCAAGTGGCCAAGAAAGAGGTAAGTCTTTCCCTTAGTGATTCCTTTTCAGTGCTTTTATTCCCCCATTCGGTTCTTTGAGCCACCTTGCCAGAGCAATGAGGTGTGAAGATGAACTGTCGCAATTGTCTAACGGCTTTGTTGTTGCTGCAGTTGAATGCACATATACCCACGACCAGGGGCTTGGTAAAGGAGGGTAATGATATTGGAATGGTATTGGGATTAAGCTTTGTCATGTGAAATACATAAATTTTAATTTAAAATAACCTTTATCGCTCCAAGCAAAAGTTTTCTTTTTGATTCGTACTGATCGAACGTTAATTATTATTTAACATGGCCTATTATTGCTGTTACTAAAATGATTGACTTAAAAAAGAACTTTCTACAACATTCTGTTTCTAAATTCTACAAGCAATAAAATAATTTTATTGGAAAACAGTGTGCAAAGTGGGATCAATTTTGCTTAGCTAGCTAATCTTAAGAACTCGCGGTAAGTTTCAAAATTGTTATAACTTGTTACATTTTTAAAGCAAAGATTATGGCATTAAGCATCTGAAAAAAGCCATCCAAGATAATATGAAGATACCTTTTTGACCCATTACTAAGTGCTATCGAACTTCAAGTATTTTATTATTTTTTGTTGAATATTTTTCTAGGTACCAGGCCAACACGCTATCGAGAGAAAACAATAAAAGCGAAAGAAATGCTTTTAATGTATTACTTTTCTAAAAATACTTTGAATCCAATTTGTTTGACCAACTTTTTCAGTAATTCCCCAAAAACCACAATGTATCCCCTCTGGAATGCAAAAGCTCTGAGCTACGCACCTGACAACAGGTGGACAGCAGGACAGGGGACACCTTCTTGCCTTGGCTGGATATTTTTGTAGCGTTGCCTCTTCAGTGTCCTGGGAGTGTGTCTGTGTGTGTGTGTGTGTGTGCGTAAAACAAATATCGCACTAAGGCGAAACCAAATCAAATGTGAAACCCGGTGTGTGCCAGTGTCAGTCTGTGTGTGCTTTGTGGTATCCACCGCGTCGTCCTTCCATCCTTTCATCCATCCAATCCGACCCACCCCACACCCCTTACCCCATGGCATGCCCGACTTGGCTACACCTTTTGTGGGAATCCAACAATGTCAACTATGCAACACAAAAGCGACAATGCTGTTGCTTTGTCTGACTGAGTGGGGGAATCGGGGGAAAGCGGTGAAAGCGGAGCGAGAGTGTGGCAAGGTGGTTGTGGCGCCCTTGTTGTTGCCGTTTTTATGTGCCACACACACAAAAATAGCTCACTTTTCCCCAACATTGTCCGCTTGCTCTCTGTTGGTATAATTTGTTTTGGTCTTTCATGCTCACAATTTGCATTGGTGGCTTTTGCTTCACTCTTATTTGCTCGTTTCCACCTTAAAGCAACCCAGAAATAATGACATTAAAATGCACATTATATTAAAACCAAAAAAAAAATTAACACAAAAAACAAAAAAGGGAAACAAAAGCACAAACAAAATTCTAGATTTTCCAGCGCGTGCCGGTTTAACCCCTTGGCGTGTGCCCCATAAAAAAGTCAAGCCAAACCAAACCCCGAAATGAAACGTACAACATGCAAATCAGCCAGCAAACAGTAGCAGCAGCAGCAACAACAATAACAGCCATAACTACAACTACTTCAGTTTTATGAGCCCCAACCTCCACCCCCGCATTGACAATTATTAGACCGACCGACCACGCCCCTTGTCGTGCTCATAAATTTTGTAATTATTCCCCTGCGTGCGGAAAGAAAGTCCAAAAAAGAACAACACAAAATTGAGCCAAACACACGCATGTCTGGGCCAAAAGTATGGCTAAAGTTTAGAGATGAGTTAAGATTGGAGCCGGAACGATTGTTTACCCAAAACTGTGCTACTTATATAAATTCATTTTTTAAAGAGCAAAATGATGAAAACGGTTATGTTAATTATTCTATTTTATTCCTAATTTTTTGACAATAAGTAAAGTTTAATTATAAAGCTTGATAAATATATTTACTGAACAAAATAAACGTACCTACATAACATTTTCGTATATAACCAAGTTTGTTTAACAATAAATTTTGTTTAGAAAGTGAGCAGATACAAAACACTAAGCAGTTGATTGAAAAGAAGTAAAGCAACATAATATATAGTCAATTAAAAAAATTATTACCTTAAATAAAAAATCAAAATTACTGTTTAGGTACTTTTGTTCTTATTAAATTGACCACAAATGTATATTAGAAAATAAATATGTGAGTGTAATAGCTTTATAATTCAATAAATTACTAATGACTTAAATTGAACAAGAACGTTTTAAATTACATAGATTGACGACACACCCTCGAAATATTAGGTGATAAAATCAATAACAGAAGGAGAACTTTTCTTTTAGGTCACCCTCAACACCCTCAAAAGCAGGCACTAAATATTTTATTTGTACCCTTGACACCCTAATTGATTAAATTGATACATCTCTCAACAAAAAAAAATTAATTAAAATTTAACAAAGTCTGTGGTTTTAGGCAGAAGCCAAAGACGAAGATGAAAACGAGAAGGAAAAAATGGTTTTATAAATTTAACTTAAAGGGCTTGCGAGTCTCTGGGTACCGCAGTGCAGCCATAAACATTAATTAAAAGTTTTGACCCTTTTGCCGTTGCTCAGGGGCTCATCAGCTGCAATATTCATGCGCAGCCAGCACACACACACAACTACAATAAAATGCACTCAAATTGTTGCTGTGGGAGAATAGTAGAAGCGGCAGGAGAAAAGCCAGTGAAATAGGAAAAAAGGAGGAAAAACGCTGAAAGCCGTGCGGCCTCAGTGGCCTTATTTGCACGTAGGGCTAACAAAAATTACGAGTTAAGCACTTTCTGGCCATGGCCAGCACACAGTCTTCAATCTCCACGCGGTCCACACACGACTCATGAATCATTTAGCACACACTCGGCCCGCAAAACTTTTATTTTTTGCCATTTACATGAAAAGTGTTCGCGGGAAAATGTTCAGTTTTTCACTGGCCCCTACTGTATTTTTTTTGTTTTTCGTCTTTTTTGCGGCTTGTCGAAAATATGACTGGGACATATGGGCAAACAATTGTCATCGTGTTGTGAGTGTAGCTATCTGTATAAGTATTCATGGTCGAGGGTGGTGGTGGTGGCCCAGTTTCCAGAGTCAGCAACCGCCAGTAAAAACAAATAGACGGGTGACAAATTCGCCAAACACACAAAAATGCTCCCCGGACATTCAAGAACGAGAGCAGCCGAGCATTAAATTAACATTTTTTCTAATTAAACCGGCTTGTATAAGTGGTCAAGAACATACAAAATGTTCCATTAAACAGTCAAAAGGATTTGCATAAAATGTGGCTTTAAGGAACTGAGACTGTGTCTTTTTTTTGTGAGAAGTATATAAAGTTTTCAATTGCTAAAAATTAGTAAAAGTAAAACGTAACCCTTAAAAATACTTTAAGACTTTAAAAGTCGCAAAATAAATTCGTTCTGTTAAGGTAGTAAATACCTACCTTTTTTATTTTATAAAATAATAAAAAACCATAACTTAACGCATTCTTATTTCAACATTTCTCGTTGACACTGATAAATGTGAGTTGTTGCCAAAAATACATTTGAGGCCTTTAATAGGCCGTAATTAGTTGAAAGATATAGACGGTCATTTTCAATTGTCAGCAATGGCCGCAGATAAATGTTGATTTATTTCAAGGCGTCCGTCTCTTCTCGCATTAATGTGTTGACATTTTGGGGCAGCCTCCCTGCCTTCCGCCCCAAAAACATATAAATACAATAAAAGTACAAAAAAAACTAACAGCATTTTGTTGCAGCCATTTTAGGGGAAAAGAGGAGAAAAAACAGCATCCCCACCCACAAAAAGCCTTGTTGTAATGAAAAGTAATAATATTAAATTAACAGAACTCTCATGAATTGTTGCCGCTTGGCCAGAGACAACCTCTGGGAAATGGGAAATGTGGAATGGTCCGAACCATTTCGGGATACCGATTCCCCCCTCAGGTCCACACTATTTTGCGCTAGGCCGCAACAAACATCTTATTTATGGTCTCGTTTCTCGTAAAAATTTGTTATTTAGATTTATGGCGCTTTGCTCTTTGTTGTTGCCAACATTTATTTATCTTTCTTTCATTCCGTCTTTTCTTCCGCCGGCCTTTTTTGTAACCCACTAAGTGGGAGGAGGTTCCACGGTAACGGCAATGGCAGTGGCAATACCTCCACTCATTTGGGCACTGAAATTTTAGAGCCACTTTAGCTGGTCACTTGTCCGTTGTCCGTTGTCCAACGCGAAAAAATGTGATAAATGTCGGGACATTATTTTTGTTGAGCAACTCAGTCAGATATATGTGAGTCGTGAGTATTTCTACATGGTATGTTTGCTAATATAATGATATGCGGCATTAGTTAGCTGCATACGCATTTGCTTTGCCCATTTGCCTCAAATGATGGCTATTCTTTCATTTATTTTTTAGTTCGGACTATTTTTTTTTTTTTGCTGCCATTTGTGGTCATACTTCCCATAACAAATTCTTAAACTAATCGAATTCAAATATATATAATATAAAACCTTTATTGTATTCTCAAAGTCAATTTAAGTCTTAAACTAAAGAATACTTAAAGTTATATAAAAAACACAAAAATTAAAAATGTTGTCGTTGAAAAATCGCTGAAAAAAGCCTATCTTCAATCAATACTTTATCAATAATATTATATATAAATTTTGAATTAGACCAAAAATTTCAATAAAAAGTAATAAGTTTGAATATTTTAAACAAGTTTGTATTTCCTATTCCTTCAAATATACGTGTAAACTTGATGTGCTAGGATAAAAAATAAAATAAATTAAATTAACATTCAATAAAAAAAGTAAAGCATTAAACAAGGATCTTGCTAATCGACTATAAAAACCCCTAATCTAAACCCACATAAAGAGTATAATGAGAATAATAAAGTGAAAAGTCACCAAAATGTTATATGCAAAGGAAAACTTTGGAATCGATTTGCGATTGCCTCCCTGGTGGAAATTTCCTTACCCAACCGATTGCTCTCACGTCTACTGTTTAATTACCTTTCGCTTGGCGAACTCTATCAAACCGAAAGTTATCAATTTCGGATTACTTTTCCCCTCCCCCCCAACGAGAAAAAAACAAACACGAGCGGCAAAATCGACTTTAACCATATTTCATCCCAGACACTTTCCCGCCCACGCGTAGTTTAAGTTGCGGCTTTGGCGGACGGAAACGGAAAAACTTTTGCTATATGTTAATTATGGCTAGGCATTTATTTGCGGCTTAATATAGCATATGGGTGTACGCACACACATATAGTTTAGTGCCTTTCCGTTTCCCATCTAGTTTGGGTAGCGATTTTCCCAGGCCGCTCTGACATTTGCTGTGCTCCTGCTCCACATTCCCATCTTTTTTTGCTCGCGCGCTCGCTGTCTAAACGAAAACTTTTCAAATTATCGTAGCATCAACTTTTTCCTCTCCTTTTTTTTTTGTGTGTTTTTTTTTTTGACGCTGATGAGTGAAATGAAAGGAAAGCAAGAGATTGGAGCATTGGAGCCTGGAGTTGCGGCAAATTAATTAAAACTTGTTGCAAAAACCAAAAGTGAAATAAGTTCCCTTTTGCGTGAAATATTTCGGAGCTGGACAGAGAGCTTCAGTTGAGTCCTGCGGACGACGGCAGTCGCTGAGTTAAGTCACCAATTGTCGGCGAGCGGGGCTTTTGTGTCATAATTTCCAACAAACGACAAATTAGCTGGCTAAAAGTGGGCGGACGGAAGGTCGGAATCCGGAGGGCAGAACGGCAGGAGGGGGGGCCCAAAAACCATTTACATGGCAAACAGCAAACAGTTTTGCATATGTTTTTAGATACTTTCCCCTGCAATGCTGTCCAACAGTTTGTCGGTCTGTCAACGCCCGAAGAGCTTCGGCAAAAACAAAAAAGGGAGCAGGAGGCAACAAAAAAAGTCAGCCGCAGCCCGCAACGAGTTGTACAAACATTTCACGCGGCAAAGTGCCGCATAAATTTCAATTTAATGCCACATACACAAAAAGAGGTGCGACAAACTGCAAACTGCAGGCTAACCAGGCGGCAGTCGGCAGTCAGCAGGCACCGGGCAACAACAAATAAAATGGCAACAAAAACAGAAAATACATCAGGATGTGCAATGTTTGTGTTGCCTGTTTTTCTGACTCTTGTACCCTGCAGCTGCTTGTTTATCGCTCCAAAACCCCCATTGCCACACCCCACACCCCCCTCAAAATGAAATGAAGCGTCTATGAAAGGTAAGTGCCACAGCGAGCGGATAGCGCCAGGAGGCAAAAGTCAGCCTCGACACTTCCACAAAAGGCCTTGGCGCAAAATATGAGGCACATTTGACTGCAATTCTGAAATGTCAACACTTTGATTGTTATTTGTTCTTCCTTTCTTTTAAGTGACTAAAATGGCTTCAGTGGGGCGGCCTTGTTTCAGGTGGCATTGATAATTGAATACAAAATGTATGCAGCAGGAAAAGAAAGGAATGTTCCGATCACTAATTAGAATTTTTGATTCGGGCTTTAAAGAGTTTCGGTTCACAAATTTAAAATTCTAAAGCAGAGTTTTTGCTCAAAAATTCTTTGTAATCCAATCATCGTAGAAGCAGTCATCAAAAATAAACAAACTTCTTTTAGTTACTATTTTTGATTTTAATTTTCTTAAGAAAAACCATAAATTATCTTTTACATACCTACACTCAAAATAATTTTAAAAAATGTTTTTAGTTTTATATTGATACACCATCATCACAGTCTTCATAAATAGAAAAACTTATTAGAACTGTTTGTCAAGGGGCTATTTTTGCTTTTGCTGAAATATTTTGTGTTTGAGGGAACAAAATTAACTCATAATTACTTTGTAAATAAACCAGGTAGCCATATTAAAACAGTTAATCGACGTCTTACTCATTTACTTTTAATTATATAAAATCAAAACTTTGTTTCTTTTCTGCTTTGGCAAAATTGAGCTTCAACAGATTAAAATGTTTCTTCTGTTCAAATGCTTGAGTCCTGGGAAAAATGTTGCCCGTCCAAGTTAATTTTAACACTTGAGCCGAACTCTAGTTGAACCCCAAGTAAACTCAACTCCACTTCAAAGTTGAGCCACTAAAGTTCAAAATTAAGAGAGAACTTAAGGTAAACTTAGCCTAACTTGCGTGTAAAAGTGGCAGCATAAATATTGTAAAAAATAAAGCAGGTTAAAAGTAAGTAAACAGTTCTTAGGCATAATTTTTGTTTTAAATAAGTTTTTAGCTTGTACTCACGGGCTGCATCGACGATTGTGGGCGTCCAGGTGAGCAAGAACAACACTAAAAGGCTGGAAGCTGCAATAGGACTGGCTGCTGTCATCTGCAGACCCATTATTTCGGTATATGTGTGTCGGTGTTTTCAAGGGAGGTCGGTCGGTCGACAGTCGGTAACAACAACAACAATGCTTAATAATTTTAAATGCTTTTATTTACACAGGTTCTGCTCTGTCTCTGTCTCTGTCAGACTTACTCTTTGGCTGACGACTCACTCACTCGCTCGATCGCACTTTAGCTTTCGCTGCAGGTGCCAAATGCAAAGTCGATAGGAAAATCAATGCAAACAATTTGTTTGAAGGAGGATTTTTTGTAGTATGAATGTGAAAGGTGTTTGTTGTGTGTGTGTGTGTGTTGTTGATTTTATGTTGTTGTTTTGTATTTATTTATAATTAAATATCAGTATCAGGGTTGTTGCATTACGTTTCAATCGTTCGTTAAATACATTTTCGCAAGCCGAAAATCATCGGATATTACAAGATGTGTTAGTAAATGCGATGTCATCATCATTATTGGCATGATAGCAACATTTCGTTTTTGTTACAAATAATTTCAGTTGTTGTCGTCACGTCGCATTTAGTTGTAAAAGTTGTTGATGTCGTCGTTGATCACACATATTGATTGTTGTCGACATTTTGTAGTTCCAATCGCCAAGTTTATTGCAGTCGTCGTAGCGATGATTTCGCCATCATTATTATGGTTACCATGTGGAGGGAAGCTGTTGTTACTTATCTGACCAAATACATTTACCTGCCTAAGCTTGACCTTAATACTTAAAGAACTCTTATATTTATATCATTTATATCTAAAATAAAATCTGAGATATGCAGTTTATTCTTTTGTCTTATTGATTTATTTATTTTTATTGTGATTCGATGCCGGTTGGTTCCTGCAAAAAAACGACACACAGAAGAGAAAGAGGAGAAAACAATTGTTAAGGATAAAAGTCAGTCGACGACCTGGCTTAAATTGTCAGAGACCTTTGTGTGTGGTTTTGTGGCCGAGAGGAAAAGGGGAAACTCCGTTGAACTCGTTTAGCTTGAAATATTAACCTACAACTATAACAACAAATAAACAAAAGAAAATTGTTAAGGTGTTTTTAAAATTGAAAAACCATAAGAAAAGATTTAAAAGCTTGTCCAAAAAATTTCTTTTGGTTAAACAAAACAAATCTCACTGGATTAAGCTAAAGCCTACTAAGTAAAAATCCTCTTTAAAATTTGTATAGCTAAATTTTATTAGAATTCCTTGTTGTTAACATTACAATACATTGTTATGTATCCCAACTTAAGTCTACCGAGCTCTTTTTGAGTTGTAAATAGAGAGGAATGTAAAATTTTAAAATAAATTACAGAAAAAGTTCTTCAATCCCAAAGAATTCAGTTAAACGCTCTTTTGCGAATAAAGTTAATCGCTGTAAATCGGTTCCAACTTCTATGCCTAACGTGAAGTACTCATTAAGGCAATCACCTAAAAGCAAATCCCTCAAAGGCAAACCCAATAATTACAGTTACAGGAGCACACTCAGCAGCAATTAAAAAGTCAGGTTTAGCTGCAAAGGGAAACTGAAAAGTCAAGCAAGAATTGAACAAAAAACCATAAAAGCCAAACCAATTGGAAGAGCCTAACGAATTTGCACCTGCTACTTTTGATTTATTTTCTACCTTCTCTTTCCCCCATTTACATTTACTTTGTTTACACCAAGTTATAGACCCACTTAGCAAAAAAAAAAAAATAGAAGGTAAAAAACACGGCTGCAGGTAGGCTGACCCCCACAATCCCTTGCCATACGTCCACCTACACCCAGCGCCACAAAAAAAGCCGCAGTCTAAATATTCACATACTTGAATGTATTTTTGCTTGGGGTTTCTATAAATGTTTTCCGAATTGCCCAATTCTTTTTTGTATTGATTAAGAGACTATTTTTAAATAAAAGTGCATTGCAATTTTTATTTTATGAATGTTAGTTTTTTAGAAAAAGGTTTTTTTCCAGACCCTTATCAATTTTGGTGACTTTTCATTATTATGACTAGTTTAAGAAAAAAAATTATAAGAAATTTTAAAGTGCATATACTCAACAAGTAATGATTTTTTTCCAAAAGTTTACTTAATTTTCTATAATCTATTATATATTTTGTATCAAAATAATGTTAACTTTGTTTTTTTAATTTAAATTAGCACTTTGTAGTACGCCCTTTTGCTTTAATTACACATTTTACCCTATTGGGCATCGAATTGTACAAAGCGCAAAAATATTCCTCAGTGATATCGTCGGACCATACTTTTCTCTATCAAATCCTCCAATTCTATCATGGCTTAAGGCTTCCTTTTTTTTATTTTCGCTGCCGTAAGGGCCCAGACATTCTCTATTGAGTTAAGGTCAAGACTGTTTCCGGGTCTTTAAAAAAAAAACTGGGCCAAGGAAAAAAAATTGGAGTGATTCCGAATGGTCACGAGTCCTTTTTTCGGATGAGTGCAAATTCAATCTTATTGGACCTGATGCCTCGTGCAAGGGGCGCCGTAGAAAGGGCGAACGATATTTGGATAATTGCTATGTGGGAACCGTTAAGCAATCACCATACATTATGATATGGGGTTGCATATCTAAATATAAAACTAAATAAATTTTAACGATCCAGGGTATGGTGAATGCGGAAAATATAAAGATATAATATTAAGTGGAGTTGTGCCTAGCTTTAGGGCAATAAGTGAGAAAGAAAAAATACTATTTTTCAAGATGATTCTGCACCTTGCAATCGGGCTCGATCTGTAAGTAATTCGTTGAGCTTTTGTTATTAAAACAACTTTATTAATTAATTTTGCCCTTCTTTTTAACGAATAAACCAAAATCAAAGGAAGAATTTGACATTAAGTCCCTAAATTGACCCGAAACAGCCCTGACCTCAACCCAATAGAGAATGTCTGGGCCCTTACGGCAGCGAAAATAAAAAAAGGAAGCCTTAAGCCATGATAGAATTGGAGGATTTGATAGAGAAAAGTATGGTCCGACGATATCACTGAGGAATATTTTTGCGCTTTGTACAATTCGATGCCCAATAGGGTAAAATGTGTAATTAAAGCAAAAGGGCGTACTACAAAGTGCTAATTTAAATTAAAAACAAAGTTAACATTATTTTGATACAAAATATATAATAGATTATAGAAAATTAAGTAAACTTTTGGAAAAAATCATTACTTGTTGAGTATATGCACTTTAAAATTTATTATAATTTTTTTCTTAAACTAGTCATAATAATGAAAAGTCACCAAAATTGATAAGGGTCTGGAAAAACCTTTTTCTAAAAAAAAAAAAACTAACATTCATAAAATAAAAAATTGCAATGCACTTTACTTAAAAATAGTCTCTTAATCAATACAAAAGAATTGGGCAGTTCGAAAACATTTATAGAAACCCCAAGCAAAAACATTCAAGTATGT